>KV751319.1:3472792-3531024 GCA_001698575.1 Mola mola
TTTTTACAGTTTAAAATAAAATAAAAACTACTGTATATATATATTATGGCCATTTCTTTCTCCTCTAATTCTAAAATGTATCACCAGCCAGAGAAAACAGCTTGAAGCCAACACATTGTCTTTCAGGATGTATATGGTGTCTACTAAGGGAACTAAAATGATTCTATGAAGGTTTAGAGCATTAAAAATCCGGAGTCTTACATAAGACTTTGAATGAATGTTATCCTAATTTGCTGTTTGTAGACTGATGTTAAATAATATACAGTACACTTAATATAGACCTGTGTAAGATATGTCACTGAAATGTACATAAATGTGCTTAGTGTGCATTCTATGTGTATCTGCGTGTGTTTTTTTTATTTACACTTCAGAGGCGATGGAAGAGTTTCGTGACATCGACTTGGGTGACAGGTCATAGTCGCTGTCCGAGCGGTACAGGAAGGACTCTCGGCGCTGGTTATGACCGGGGAAGTTAGTGTGCAGGACAAGACCGGAGCCGGGGGATGCCTGGGGATCCAGGGGGCTGCAGCTGGCAGACGGGCCATTCTCCACGTCGAAACTGATGAAACAGATAAACACACTTTTTAAGAAGCCAGTTTTTTCATCGAAGAGTGTGATGAGCAATAAGGCAGACAAAAAACATTTTTCTGGATTAGAGAAGATTGTGGCTGGTTTTAAGGTTCCAGTAAACCTTTGTGAACTCCCACTTGTTCGGGTAGAAGATAGACCCAATTCTGACCTTCAACAAATCCTTAATGCAACATTTAGTCTTCCCATTTCCATGACTCAGAGATAAGATGTGGTCACATACACATGTGAATAGACTTGACATGACCGGACAAAGAAGGGCAGTGTGACACGTGAGAGTGCCCCATTCACTGAAGCAGACCGAGGAGTCCACATTCATGGGGGAGGAGAAGGAAGAGGAGGAACATCATCAAAGAGGAGGAGGTCTTGCCAATGTGGTGATCATCCCCAAAATCCAAACATGCTTTCATGCATTTTTTTCCATCTCAGTTTCTACAAGTGGCTCCTGTTACTACCATGATCACCATCCTTCCCCCTCTGTATCCTAAACACACACCAGCAGGAAGGGTGCTGCTTTATACAACACAATTTGAAGCCACCTTGCTCTCAAACTTTGTTTTGCTTGATGTTCCTCCATTTTGATGTTGGACCTCCACTGTGTTGATTGCCGTGTGTGCAGAGCTGTTTCAAACATGACTTTGATTAGGACTTTGTGACCTCAGCAGCAGTGTGTAAGCCACCTGTGGTCCTACTCTTCTGTGTATGCAGCTTATGCATGCTGTGATAAACCGAGACCTCCAGCACTACATATATTTACAACGGACGACTACACATACAGTATTTATTGATTCTGGATTTTGAATTGTAAGGAGATGTAGTTTTACTTTTTCAGATTTTTACACCCTATCTGTTGGTTGGCTTGTTAGCAATATTACGCAAAAACTAGAGGATGGATTTCAACAAAACTTGCTGGGAATGTGAGGAATGGGCCAAAGAGGAAACCATTAAATTCTGGTGTGGATCCACAAAAAAGTGCAGCTCCAGGAATTTTAATCAAAGGAGGCTGTTGGGTCTTGAAGAAAGTATGCGCTCTTCTGATTGCCATTCTGGTTTAATTAGTTAAACTAAAACTATTATGACAACAAGAGAAAAACACAATAATGAAAACTCTTTTTCCAACAAATACTGTAGTATACAGTGTCCCTGGAAAGGTCACAACTATGTTTTTGCTGCCGAGTGTTCAACTGTATTGTGTATTTTTCTTGTATCACTGCTCCGCCGAGCTTACCCTCTTTATTATGATAAAATTTGGAATTAGATACCCATCACATAAATTTTTCCAAACGCAAGACTTACAAAACAATGCGTGTGAGAAGAAGCTCTAATGAACAGGCTACTGCTGCACATGTTACATTTCAATGCACATGAATAGTCCGGTTTAATTCAAGCCCCTGTGTCGACTCATTAACATCAGCCACCGAACCATTTTGAAGGACATGTGGGTCTGGAGTGGTGGGAATTCTAATTTTCTGTACCTCAGGGAAAGTAGGAAAGTGAGAGGAAGATGACAAGATATCTTTTATTCTCCACAAATTATGGCAACCTGGTCAGTGGGATGCATTAAAGATAGTAACATAAAAGAGGGGAATTTTAAAAGGGGCTTAAAGTTAAAAGTTTAAGTTAAAGTTAACGTATGCACACCAAAATTAACACTAATGTAGTTTTAAGATGCTCTTTCATAATGTGTTGACTTGTCTTCTCTTTCATAGGGTAAAAGCTGACACAAAGTTGATGAGCAACAGCAACAACATGATCACATTTCAATTTTCAGCACTGACCTTAATATAGCCAATCATAACAAGATAAAACCTGCGCTGGAAAGGCCTACGTATGTGTCAAAATGAACTACATTATGATGCAGAATCCAGAAATGTGGAAGCTATGAAGCAAAGGAAAAACAAAAGAAATACAGAAGATTAAGAAAGTTTAATATGCAAAGTGTGCACAAATGCAGGCACTGAAGATAACAGGAAAGGCTTGGATCTGCCGTCATACCGGATTACAGTGAAGTTCAAGCTTAGGTTTCTTGCTATGTGAGGTAAACGGAATCAGCAGTTCTCCTTTTTCTGTAAAATACCATCAGTAGTACATTTTCTGTACAAGATTCCTGTTACTAAACATGTCACAATGACGCACCGAAATGCGAATGTCAAAAATACTTGCATTGAACACGCATACGCACGCATGCGTGCACTATGCACTGCGTATTAACCGCTCGACTGCTCTGCCCCCAGGTCAATCCACTACTTGGTGTGTTGTGATCACGTGCAGAGACGACGAGCTCTGGAGACAGTGAAGGCAAGTCTAGTCATCCACACCGCACACATCTCACAGCTGTCCAATCTTATAAAGAATTCTTCACATTAACTTTGCTGATGAGGCTGAAATGGTGCCAAGGAAATCAAGAGGGATAACATCTTCCCAGGGCTACGAAATGCCTCTAAGAACAAGTAAAGACGTATGAACTGTATAGTATGCTAAGTTTTCTCAACGCACAGTCGAAAAACACAGTTATCAATACAATCAATACAGGTCAAAGTCATACAGTCAAAATCTTACTGAAGTAAAAGTCCAGAAGTATTATCAGCAAACTGTGTCAAAGGTAAAAGTACTCAGTACACAAAGAGGAAAATGCACCTGGAAAACTGTTATTGATTCATTCATGCGTAAATGCGTAGTGGAGGAGCTTTATCTTTAGTCTTTATTTTTTATATAATCTGTAAACCCAGCTGTCAAATGTAGCAGAAAAAAACACACACACATGCAAAAAACAAGAGAAGTAGGGAGTATATCCTCCTTTTGTCTGGGACTCCAATTTTAAACGTCAATAAGGCCCAACTTATTTGGGAAAAAGAATTGAAAAAAAAATGATTACAAGAACTTTTAATTTCACTTCCATCTGGCATTTTTGATATTGATATTGATATTGATCTTATTTACATACATTTAATTTAGCTTTTTAAAATATCTGTACACTGACAATGTTATAATTAAAAATAATGGCTGCGAATGAATTTTTGATTTTTTTTTTTTCCAATTGTGAAACGACCTTGACCTTTAATCTGTCAAGTTTAAGACCTTTCACCATATATGGGGACGTGCACACCCATCTTACTTTGTAGAACAGCCGATAGGAACACCCCCTCTCTGAAATGAGCTGTGAGTGTCCGAAAAGTAACGTCGTGGGCACATTTAGTACGGTCTGAGTACAGAGCCTAGAAGTGGTCCAGGAGTCAAACCATTTTTCATACCACTTCAATTGGAATGGTCTCTAAAGTGACCCAAGGGGGAAAGGGAAAGTCCAAAATGTAATCGTATAAAGTCACGGTCAATAGAAACTTACAGAAAAAGAAAAATCAAGGCTCTTTGTCCAAAACTGTGAATGGCAGTCTGCAGACAGACAAATCAATTGCACTGAATACACGACCTACTTGAAGGAAGTCATTTCCTCTGAAGTGAAACTTTGCAGAAAACTGTAAAGAAAGTCCAAGAATAATGTGTAGTGCAGCTCAGTGAGCTGAGTCATAACTTGTTGAGAAAGTCTTTACAGTCACAAGAGATGGAAACAGGCAGAAACAGGTGCAGGTGTTAATGACGGTGCCACATTGTATAGTGAGGTTCCAGAGCAGATAAAAGGAAAAAAACAGTGTTTAGGTCTATCCAAGCCCTCCCCCTCTCCCTCCTCACACAGAGAGGGCTGCTGACTACTGCGTTATGTAAGCAGCGACACACAATAAGATGAGTGAGTGTGAGAGCAGGATGCGTCTTGATTCATGCTTCTTGTCTACGTCAAGTCCATTGTTTTGTTTTTTAACCCGGACGGCCCCTGAGTTCAGTCTTCAATTCATCAAAAACTGATACTGATGTTATTTTCACCAGTCACCAGAAAAACTTTTACTGTTACACTTATTCCTGTTTTCTATTGCTGTACATTTTGAATAAAGTTTGAATGTGGAAAAGAAGAATATCTTTAACTGTTTCAATCTCAGAACATTATTTTTGAAATTTAAAAACTGCGTATAAAACCAAATAATGTCAAAAAATAAATGTTTGAACGTCCTGAACGTCCATCTTTTTCTACAGCTGACTATAGCTGCAATGATGAATTGATTAGTCGGTTAGTTGATTGAAATGAATTGACGACTTTTTTGATAATCAATTAGTCATTTCAGTCTTGCTTTGAGCAACATTATTAAACATTTGTTGGTCCCAGCTTCTTAAATGTCAGGATTTCCTGCTTTTCTTTGTCATTCCTGACAGGAAATTAAGAATGTAAGTTTTTAACTCTTAATTGGAGTAAAGAGGCAATTTGAAGACATAAATTTGGGTTTTGAAATAATGTGATGAGCATTTTTCATTATATATTGACAATTTATAGAGTATGACAGAGTAATTGATTAATTATGAAAATAATAGGCAGATTAATCTCTAATTAAAATAGTCATTCATTGCAGTGCAGTTACAGGTTGAACAAAAACACATACCGGATCTGACTGTGCTATAATGGTCAAAGTAATTTTTGAAAGGGGAAAAATAAGCGCATTTCTCTTATTTAGTGCCTGTGTCTAACTAACAGGACAAAGAAGGGATATCCAAGAATTTAGCCTTTGAAAACAGCACAAAGGCAGATGTGGGGAACAAAAACCCTTTTCTATGAAGTGGGATGTCCTGGTGCTTTATCAAATTAGTGCATAAACCTGGGAGACCCTCACCACAGCATTTTTTGGAACCTCATACATACCAAAATAAAAAATAAAAAAATCAAGCTCTTACTCTGCCAGTAACAGCAACCTATTAAAACTGCTGAGAAATCAAAATAAGTATCAAGACAAGGTCAAGTGCTTTATTGCAATTATGAGCTTTCAGGGGCACGGGAAATAGGCAGTATCATAGTAACATGACTTTAAGGATTCTGATAGTGAAAGGAAGTGCCTGAGAAGGATCAAAGTGTCATGGGAGTTGATGACAAATGGGCATAAAAGGCATATGGACCATTGAAAACAACTACAGAGGAAAATGACTCATTAAAATTCTTCTTTTCCAACTAATTGGGATTATTATGGTGTTGTATTGGTTGATAAGGGGATGTTTGGGTGTTATGTTGAACTAATGCAACCAGGAAGTGCTCCCGCAGACCCGAGAATGACTGGCTATGATGACAAGACATTCCTTTCCCATGATCCAGCGGCATCGCTTTGATGAGCAAACGGTCTACCGTTGGACTTTAACACAGGATGACTTAGTCACTCCAAACGTAAGTTGAAACTATTAGACTACATCAAACCTTTAGTATGATATTATTATGGCTTTATCTTGTATTACTCCCCTTTCTTAGACCTATTTTGCATTCTTTTCGCCTTACTGCCTGTATGAGTTTGTTTTGCTTTGTTTGTTAAAGCACTTTGTGTTTGTGTTTATGTTTATGTTTAAGGATGGTGATCAACAGCAAAATTAATGAAACTATGTTTTGATCAGATAGGAAGATTTTTAACGCTGGGAAGTTTCTCCCCTACAGGAGCTTTCATATAAAGAGTAATTTATCCACATACTGAGTGGGTACTTCAATAAACGTTCAGGCAAAATCCCTCATAAACAAACAAGCAGAACGTAATCTGGATTCAAAAAGACCAGGAAATGTTAATAATCTGCCTATTAGAAGTAAACTAAAATGAGAAAAAGTAAGTAATGCTAAATAATTATTTAAAGATATAACTGTTTAAAGTGTACCTGTTGTAGTTAAATCCACATTTAAGGCACCAGGATCTCTAGTGCCAGACTGTATCCTGCTGTTTGAAGTGACCGCAGATGTGTAAGAATTAATACAACTGCAACTTTTCCTGTCTAAAATGTCAGACACACTGATGAATAGTATCCAAAGGTAACATCTTCAAATGCAGCATTTTCGCTGACAATTGACCCAAATCATGTAGCCACTTCCTGCTCATGAGTTAAAAATTCCAAATAAGAGAAACTGAACATGCTGAAATTTGACCATGGTCATTGAAGTACAAAGAGGAAAAGAGTGAGGCAGGGAGAGAGAGCATTAAAGACAATGAATCTCTTCCTTCCCATGCGTTATGGTCAGGTGGAGACCAACGACCATTTGTCTGTTGTGGTGTGCAAACAGAGGTGCCATAGTAACACCTCCTGTTTGTCATAGCATTACAGCCAGGGTTTAAATATTATTTCTTCAACACACACTTGCATTTCGATTCATTATTAATTGAGCATTCATGCTGATGTTCACTGCCATTACCACTTTAAACGTCACATCAAATCCATCTCTTCCGCAGCGTTATTAGCAGAATTGTTTGTCAAAATACTTTGGAGGCAAGAACCGTCCTTGCAAAGCGAATGGGACTGCACAAGACATGGGAACTTGCCTTCGAAAAACAGTGGATCAAGTAAAGGCCTTCCTGTCTCAGAGAAATGTCCCAGAACAGTGATGGGCTGAATGGCTGATCCTATCAGACTCAGCATGCTGAGCAGCATTTTAAGCTCCAATAAAAATCACAGATACATTTCCTTCTATGCAGTTGCAGCAGTAAGCACCTAAATATAAAATAATAAACCAGGCAACTATAAACGTGTGGATGCTGAATGAAAAAAACAAAACAAACTACTAAGCATTTGATTTTAACTTACTTACTTGTACTGTACATGATCATGATCATGTGTCCTGCTCTAACTACTTTAGTTCACTAAATGTTTCTACACTCTTTTTATTCACTATGATTGAAAGTGGGCTATGCGTGAAGTTATAGGACTCGTTTTAAATACGAGTAATGACCTCTAACGGGAAAACAGGTGCATCACGTGACAAAAATGGAGTTCCCCGGATGGCCACTTGAAACTGACTCCAAAAGCAAGTCCAACTAAACACAAAATGTGTTTTTTGTTTCTATGGCTAATTTCATAGACTTTTCTTGTCTGATTTATATTACAGTCAAACTGAAATGGAAAAATGTCTTTTTAATCCTACTAGGATCACATACTGTCATTGTATTTCTATTAACTATTAAGTACTTCTATTAACATCTGACCTTAAGATTTATTACAGTAAATCAAAATGTGAAGTGTTGTTACATAATCTGCTTGTAGAACTAATACATTTCAGCCAACAATATCATGACATTTAATCAGTTTTCATCAATCAATTTTCAGCTTCTAGAGCTGGTTTAAGATCATGTCGGACCACATGAGACCCTTTTTCTCGCTGCAGCACTGATGTTTGAGACAAATGCTCCCAAAGCTACAGTAAATGCCTTAAACACTCTTAACAACCATAAAGACAAATTATAGACTCCCTTGACTGGGAAATATGTTTTTCTTATGTCTACATTCCGGTAAAATATCTGACCAGGACTCTCCTCATTTGAATCTCTCCAGTCACAAGAAAATTGTTTTTCACATTACTCAATTGAATTGAAAATCTGTATACTTCCTAAAAATATGAGACAATGAACAAGTTAGAGCTCATATGGTTCAAATGCGAAAGCGGAAAGATGTCCAGTGTTGGGAGGGGTAACGTGTTACAGTACTTTATAACTTTTAGCAGTAACAAACTAATATAACGCTTTACAATCCAGATTTTGTTTTCTTATTATTATATTCACGTTGTCATGTAACGTGTTTCCGGGGCCGGCACATCCACATAGGCAAAGTAGAAAGTTGAAATTTGCAAGTGTGGTGAACTGGGGTCAAATGAGAAACATGTGAAAAGTGAACACACAAAAAAAAAAAAAAAAAAAATACAATTTAGTAAAGGGCGTCCATACTGAGAGTCAGTTTACACACATGGGGAAGTGATTACATCAGTGTGAAATAATGAACACCAGAAATGTGCTTTTGTGAGCTATTAAGGATTGCATTTTAAACATTTAAAACACCACAACACTGGCTGGATGTACTGTGCATGATCGTGATCATGTGTCCTGCTCCAGCTACTTTAGTTCACTAAATGTTTCTGCACTCTTTTTATTCACAGTGAAAGGCCGAGGAATACGTCAGTATACAATGGTCTCCTGGCCTACTGACACCAGTTTTGGTTGTTCACCATTAAAAACAGGCTGCAGCGCGTTTAAACCACAGGAGTTATCTGGCTGCAACTATAAAAGAGGAAACCACTGAAAGGCCAACGTGTAAACTTTATTTATTTATTTAATGAGGTTATCAGAGTTGTCATATGCAGGCCAGTTTAGTTGCCTTATTTGTGTAAAGACCTTGTTGCACGGATTTTGCATTTGTGTGTGTGGCATACTGGCGTTTGTCTGTTGTTGCTGGTTTTTGAGTTATATGTACAACACATCGGTTGTGGGAAATACAAGTAACCAGTAATAGGTTACATTTTGAAAATAACTTGAGGAGTGATTTCTTTAGAATTCCTGCCCTACAAATCGCGCAGGTGAAAGCATACATTTACAAAAAATACTAAACCACAGATGCCGTTTTATCTTAAAACATATAATACCAAGTAAGAACAATGTTTAAAGTCAAAACTGTCCCTGTAATCTGCCTCTGAAAGGAGAAGAAAAGTTCAATCCAAATAGATACATCAGTTATTAATAGAAATTAGGCCACTAACATAATCAGGACTTGAGCCGAGTCATTATGCACGCACATTTAGGAGCAAAGTCATCTAGCAGATGCTCTCCTTTGGAAATCATTTACAGTCTAAATACTCTGCCACATGATTGCAGAGAACACAAAGCAGAAACCTGCCAAAAGGTGCAAAGACGACAGTAAAGGTGATGGAACATTGGCTACCACTGGCTTACTAGTGTGTGTGTGCGTGTGTTTGACATGTTTTGGATGAAGTGAGAGATGATGTATAGTATAGGTTGGCAAAGTTATGGACACGTATTTGAACTTAAATAGAAGAAATTCACACAACCTACTGGAGGAGAGGGGAGGAGAAGGAAACAAAAAATAAAAAACAGTGAAACAACTGGCTGAGTCCTGTGCTGGTAAATTGCAGAGTGGCATCTCTTTTCCATTATCATCCTTGGTCTGGATTCTCTCTATTGCTGTCAACACACTATAACTCCATTGAACCTCTACGTTTATATTCAGTGAAAGAAGCCTAAAATTTAGAGAGATGATAGTGCCATGTGCATACTGAATACCACTTTTTATTTCCTGTATAATATGACTTTTTCCACACACATCAATACCAATGAATCATTAAAACAATGGCTAGAGTGTAGTGAAGAGCGCTCCGGTGCTTTGTAGTCTGTTGAGTGGGGACTCTTTTCACTGCTGCACCTCCCAAAGGCATGCTGGGCTACAGCGCAGCAACTTACTGTGCTTGGATTACTTCTACATGAGCAGTATGGAGCCATATTCTCATTATATTAGTTTTTTGGGACCTAGTCAACATTCACTTCACTTGTTTGGGAGATACTGTGACACCTTTTTCTTGGTATCACTCCACAGTACTTTGTGAACTATAAACATCACCTGATTCCCCATCTATCAGCGTGAGGGCGAGTAGATAATGAATACATTTTCGATATCAATCTCTATGCTTAATAATGCAACAACAACAACCAAAAAAAATCAGTGATGTGAAACCAGTACAATATGTAATGATATTAATTTATGGTCATACTGCCCAGCACCAGATGGACTTGTGTTTCCATGTTATGGTACTTTATAATTCTGCTCTTGCTTCTTAACTAAAATTCAGAAGAAAATATAGTATTTTAGTCCACTACATTTTACATCTGACACTTAGAGCTATTTTAAGCGACCCCACACAATACATCATTTTGTACATCATAATGCTTCTTTTCATGTTTTTGATGTGCACGAATTTGTGTAATTTTCACCTCCAACCCTAGATTTTCACCAGGCACGTTGGCAGTGAGTTCTGGCCGAGTGCAATTTTTGACACGAGCTGCATCAAGTGGCACGGAGGAGGTTGAGTGTGGCAGGAAGTCGGACACAGGCGCAGTGTCAAGAATACTGCCAATTTTCAAAATAAAACAACCTTTGCAGAAAGTGTTTTGATTCTTAAAAAAGCCAAGAAAGAAACAGTTCAACGACGTAGCCTGGCAGCACAAAAATCAAGGAAAATAAATTTTTCTCTGCCATTGTACAAAAAAAAGAAGCCAAAATATCCTGCCAACGAGTGCTGCCATGTAGTGCAGGTGGCATTATTTGAAGCCCGTATGCAGTAGTGACCATGAAGGTATCAAAGAACTGAATGCAGTGAGAGAACTCAGCTGTGCCACCAATTTTACCCAGTGACTCAAAATGCATATTTCCCATAGACTATCATTATAAAAGAGACACTCGTTAAACTGTTGACAGGACAGCTAGAACTGCAAAACAAAACAAAAATATCATTGTTCCTTTTCTAAAGTTTTGTTACACAGAGATTTTATTAAGCTGAGACAAGTTACTTCAAACTCTGACATAAATATGATGCAAAGTTAACAGGTTAAATGGGAATTTGCAGGCGCACAGGAGAAAAAGTCTTGCACATATTCATAAGCAGGCAGTAAACGTTTTTGGTAAATGCACATCAAATACTTAATTTAAACCACACTGAACACCTGGATATACACATGCATGATAAGAACAAGGTAAGAAAGCAGATTCCGTTTTTGGGAAAAAATTGTTTCTTAGTTCTGCACATTGAACTGTTTTACTTTTTGGTGCTTTTACTGAGGTAGACATTTCACAACTTATCTGCCTTGTTATTATCTCATCTGAAATGATCACCGTTACCCTCATCAAACCCATGTCAGAGGCACGGCGGCTAATTTAAACTTCTTCAATCTCAGATATCAAAAACCCCAACCACAAAAAACACGGCAGACTTGTGAGTCTTTCCCACATTTTTTTCTCTGAGGACCCATCTCCAAAACAACATGTTTGACTTCAAGTAAAGCGTACTGCAAACAAAATTTTGCAGAACCACAAACTCAAAAACACAGTGCTGTGCCCCACCCATGGACAAGGAAGCACAAAACACTGTTTCTCAAAGTCCTGGAAAACAAAACAGGAGGAAAGAAGCCAACAGCTATGTAACATGTAATGAAATCTAAGAGGACGGGTTCAGGTTTTGTTTTATTTAATGATGTTGGATTGAAAATAGTAGTTCCAAACAGACATTGATGGTATTTTGAGGCAGTTTAGGTTTATTTTGCCACCAGATTTGACTGATAAACCTAATTTTGTATGTTATTGTGGGACTGTTACAGATTATGCTGCTCTTCTCTTTTTCTGAATGCTCCAATTATAATGTACTATCAACATTTGTCATCTCAACTCATTGTGAAGTATTACCTCTTCCGAAAACTCCCCATCTGAAACCTAATATGATTTCAAAGTCGTCTGGAGTGAATTTGCTTTGAGCTGTGAATATGAGAAGTGATCCGGCGGCACCGAGGGAAACCTTCTAAACAGAGCTGTGATCTTTGTGTGCCAAAGGAATCCGGGTCAATGTCCAAACATTTGACATTTGGTTAATCTCTCCAGGAGATGATATCTTCTAGCTGGACATATGAGTAAAGAGCTGGAGCAGAACCATATATAGGCTAAGTCGCGCACCAGTCGCACCATGAATGGGACAGGGCAGCTGCACGCAGTGCGAAATTTGTGGCAGGGTATATACAAGAAAAGCATGTGTTAAGGAAACACAAGGCAGTGGGATGATGCTATCCAGGAGTAATTATCCGCTGGCATTCATGCTGCCTCATCTACCTGTCTAATAACTCAAACATGCAGAATAATACAGTACACCATCTGTGTACTTCGGCTTTCCTTAGCATAGACCAGTACTTTCCACAGGAAGCCCACCCAGCCAGAGGTGTCTCCAGGCCTCAATGTCTCAACACTTCCATCATTATACATGTGCCCATATTTTGTTTTAAAGCATTAAAGACACAGACATTTAGCACTATGTCCATGCATCTTGAGAAGGTATATTTTCATTTTTAATAAACTACTGAAGGTCATTCTTGAGACATTATTTCAGCTTGTGTAAGACACTGTTCATGATGTTTTGTTCATGCTGATTCCGCTCTATTCCATCGTATTATGTCCCCACAATACAACAGTCCTCCAGGGGGGGTAAGACCCAGCCTATAGGGACCCTTGCACTGGTTTATTTCATTTCCAAAACCCTTTGCATAAACAAAAAGTCTGCAACTTCAGAAATTGCCGGCTTCAGTGTTGGCTGCGTCTGGCTTTCTTTCCTGCTCGTTCTTCTTCCACAACTCAAGTCAAAACTCAAATTAGCTAAATTAAGTGAATCCTGAAAGTGCTCACTATACTGCATGCAAATAGAAACAGCACAAGCAAATTAGGAGCAACATCACCCTGACCACACACACATGATTGAAGGTGTGAGACAGTGTTTCCAGATGCACTGTTAAAAAAGAAGTCAAAGTCGAACAAACTGTCACCTGAGCAGCTGAGATAAGAAAAGTAACTCGTCACAACGATTCTGAAATGTTTCCAGCTTAGCCAGTGAACGGTCAGGAATTAGTATATTAGAAACGGTGCAGTCGTGGTACAATCACCATCAAATTTTGACTGTTTATGTAAAGAAATATATAATACATCAAAAGAAAAACTTGACAATGATGCATCTTGGTTCTCGTCCTTGACTTTCAATGGCTTTAAAGCTGTGACAATAATGTCAGGTCATCCTGTCAAGTCAGTCAAAACTCTCATTCTTTGCCAAATCCTTGCCTCCTGTGATGTGTGCCCTGCCCCACACAGCTTCGAGGAAGATAACATCAAAGATATATTTAGGAGCAAAGGAAGTGCTCAAATGCTATAACTACAACGACGTTGGCAAAGAGCCGCTTCACCTAGTGTATATTACAAAGTTGATCATGTGATAGTTCCAGAGGAAGCAAGGAAATATCTTGTTTTGTTTTAGTTCCCATGCTAAAATTAATACCCACTCTTCTCAGTCTGTTTTATTGTAATGTCAAACTTTCAAAACACAGTTTTGAAGAAACTCTTCTATGTGGCAGAAATTTGTTTCCTACTTTTCTTTCCTCATGTTGTAACACCTCTGATTTATCTTGTTCTTGGTAATCTAGTACCCAGGAATGGCTGTCGTGTGTGGAGGCTGCAGAGCTAAATTAATATGGTCAGACAAGAAATGCTCCTTGGCAATAGAGTCAAATTTACCAGAGCTGCTAACTGCTGCTAAAGGCTGAGACAACTGTAGACCCTTCACGGCCATGATCATTTTTTTAAACAAATATCCTTCAGGACATGTGGTTATATTTACACGGTGACTCAAAGAAAGCTGTGATAGTAAACAAACTGATCCCAACACTTACAGGATTACCTGCACAGCAAACTACTTGACTCTGTTAACCACAGCACAAACAATTAATCTGCTGCACTCAAACAACAATAAAATCCATCATAGTTGCCTTTTCTCACCCAAACATGTGACAGTGCATACAACCACACCGCCGCTGAGGATTATTGTGATGATGGCAGAAGCATGAGAGCACTGTTTAATGGGAAATAAGAAGTAAGACTGGACATTTTACTCGATAGCAGACATAAACAACTTAGCATAGAGTTTTGTGTGTGTGTGTGTCTGTGTTATTATCTGTGTGTCCTAACCTGTGAGCATGGCTGTGGTTGGTGGCGTGGAGTTTCCTGATGACTTCCTCACTGAAGTCGAAATGAACCCTTCCTCTGGCACAGGGTGAACGCCGGTACATTGTGCACACACATGCACTCATGCACACATTACCTGATACATACCATCACATACCAAAACCCACAAACAGATCCACTAAGACACATCCAGGCACAGCATGTCTCACACACACACACACACACACACACCAGTGGTGGTGACAACTTCTCGCTATCATGTACACTCTTCTCTCGCACTTTCAAAACTCACTGTGATCACACACACTAGCCCCTTCACATGGAATCAGAGTTGTCATTCAGTCCAAAAATGTTCCGCCAAACAAAGAGACACATATACATACACACACACACACACACACACACACACACACACACACAGACATACTTCATGTAAGTAGCATCACTTAACATCACTCAGGCTACATGACTGCCACTCATAGAACCCCTGCTCAAAAAGTCCAAAACAGGTCACCTTCATGCACGTCACACACAGCAGCAACCTAAGCCGCACATCCGTACGTCACATCACAGGAGTCTTCAAGCGTTCATTCACACTCTGACACTCTCAACACACTCTCTCCGCTCTCTCTGCCACTGCTTTGAGTTGTCAGAGTCTATACTTCCTCTCTATAGTGAGTGTGTGTGTGTGTGTGTGCTGCTTTAGTAAGGAGGAACATCCAAACTCCGGAGTGGAGTCCATGGAGTGGAGTCACAATTCATCCATGACTCACAGCCCTGTTAAAGGAATGTGTATTACAGCTTCATACAAAATATAACTTCATATAACTTATGGTCATGTTTTTCTTTGTTTCGTGAAATTTGTTATACTTGATTTTTGCTCTTCTCACTTTCTTACTGTGTTTGCTGTTATGTGCCAAAATACTAACTCGTGAAAAATCCTTCTTTGAAATAAACCAGTTTCTAAACCTGAAATTGTGTCTCCAAGTGTTTTATGAATTTGGTTGTATCTCTTGCATCTTGCACAAACAAAAACAGCTTGAAAATGCAGCTTATATGACGTTATGGTGGTCACATAGTTGTTTAATATTACCATCTAATCAAGTCCTCAAATTTAGCATGTATAAGCAGTGTATGTACATTTAGGAAATGTTATAAACAGATTATGATTTTTGATTTTTGGGGGGGGGGTGAATGTCAGTGTTGACAAATTGAACATAACATAATTTGTTTGTCACTACAATGTAATGTGTTATAAGCAACTTTATTTTTTTGCGAAATTATTGATGTTATTCTTGCAGGCTGGTCTACCTTAACTGTCAGTGCGGCTCTTCACAGTAAAGAGGTGGCATCTGGTGCTCTCGGGGGGGGACTGTGCCTGATGATACTGTACAATACACTGAAACCCAAAGCCTCACATTTATTTGTGATTTATGATCATTCACAGCACATGTAGTGTAAAAAATAAGGCAAACAAAAAAAAGAGAAAATAAAAGGTAAAAGTAAAAAACGTTATAACTGAAGTGGCATTAAAAATCCAGTTTATGTACAGTATATATTTACTGTTAGTTAATGAACACTCGCACTTGGTATTAATACAAATAAATCTTATTTCTTAGTTTTTGTTAGAAAGAGCTTGGTTATCCGGTATGAAATTCAACTTAGGCAGCGCACACGGGTTATTTGTTTATTTTATATGAATAATGTTATTTAATACAATAGAATTTTGGTCACTGGAAGACAAATTGTTAAATACTCAACAACCAGTGTCGTGAACTAATGACAAATTGACAATAATTGAGAACCATAAAAAGGAGACACTGCATGACCAGTAAGCCTTCCCTCTCACATAACTTCCTCAAATTCTAGTAATGAAACAAACTGAAGGACTTTCTAAAATACGCTGTCATGACATGAAAAATTGCTGATTTAATACATTAAACATCACCACAACACATACGGGGAGGAACAGAATCGCAGACGCTATCCTTCCTCACTGCTACATTCCCACACCGCAGCCCAGCCAACTGCTTCACAATACACACAAAGATTTGAAAAGGGAGAGGCGGAAGACGTGGTAGCCACAGGGCTGCATGAAGCCTGCGTGGCAATGATCATGCCATTCCACCTTAATGACCTCCTGAGGGTTAGCCACTAAAGAAAAGACCATAACAAAGAACTCCTCCAAGGTCATCATTGGTGACTAGTGTAGATTCTGAACACAGAATCACTCATGTTTGTCTGACATTTCAGTGTCAACCAAACCTTAACATTTGTGTCATTAAATATGCAAACAAAAGCCATTTGTCTTTTTAAGGTAAACATTTAAAGTATATTAAAAAAAAAATATAATAATAATAAAAAAATCAATTCTTACATAATTCAGTGGCATCACCCAGTCAAATCATTCTAAAATGAGAGACTTATGATTTGGCTTCATCCATAATAAAACACAATAGACTCAGATTAGAAAATGAACATAACACACACACACTGCTCTTTTTTTTCACATTTATAGATTAAACTAAACCGGCACTATTATTAAGTATTTTCTTACAATATGTTAGCAGCTAAATAAAGAACAACAGCTTAAACGTTGAAATAAAAGACTGATCATGCTAATCTGGCACAGTGCTGCTGTCTTTGTCATCCTTTTGACATCATAATAAACAAAGGCTTTGGCAACAAAACAAATAAGTAACACCATTTCAAATTATAATGTCTAATGAGCTGTGTGATCTGAAAGCACCAATACGTAATTAAACAGCAGTCTTTGGCAGGATGCATGTACAAACACCACATCTAAAGACACTTGTGCTTAATGTCCACGACAGGCAGAGGTATGGGTGAAACTGAACCCTTAATGAGACAGGAGCCCCTCCTGTACACCAGAGGGCGCCATTTAATTGCACAAAAATACACAACTGGTCTTTACAGCCTCCATCCACAAGATGGGAGCATTCAACTGTGTTGTCTTCCCCGAGGTATCCTGGATGCTGTGACACCCACTCTTAAGGACTACACATGCAGAACAATCCCCTTTTTGTTAAATCAGTAGCTTTAATAGTGTTTCTAATAAAGGCAGAGGATTGTGATTAAACACCACCCGGCAACAGTATTCCAGGTCCATCCTTGTGAATTAAATCAGTATCATACTGCAGAGCGGTAAAAAAACACTGTCACAAAATGTCTTTTGTTTTGGTCTGAAAGACTGCAAATAGAATCAAGAGATGAATTTGAAAGGACCCGACAGGCTCAGCATCACCTTTGACATGAAAGCAGCTTCTCACGTACAAACACACACACTATCACGTTAAATCAGGATCGAATGACAGGCATGACCCCCGAAAACTATTAAAATATAAATTTTAAAAAGAGATGGAGAGGGTAGGAGGAAGACGAGCAGGTAGGAGTCAGTAAGTTCCCGGGACTGGCTAGCAAAAAAACTAGTTACTGTGAAAGATATGTAGTTATTTTAACACAGTAATAAAGACAGGAGTTTGAACTATATCTGCACCATTCTAAAGCTATTCTATGTAGCCTGATCTTCCGTACGACTTAGTCTTCTATGATTTCTACAAAGGATGAGCAGATAGATAGATATATAGATAGAAAGGCATGGTTTATAAGTAACAATACATCATAAGTACTGGAGCTCTGACTGCAGTTGATTGGGGGGATAAGGGGTGTGTGTATGTCTGTGTGTTTGTGTCTTTCTTGCGGGGGGTTGAGACGCTTTACAGCCTGAAAGACGCTGTTTCTGAGCCTGCTGTGCTTAACAGAGACATTCGCTGTGCTTTCCTTGTATAAATGCACACAACAGATAAGGAAGTTATGAGCCATATCAAATGGGCTATCTCACTGCTTCAGGTGAAGAGTGGCAAGCATCTCTCAGTTTAGAGATTGTGTGACTGCAAAACCTTCCACTTCAGCATGCGCGTCATCCACAGATGTGAGTGTGACTTCACGTGTAGCAGCACTTCAGAACGGAGTGCATACGTACAAACAGATGAGAGGAGTAAGATGAAAAATGAGCCTGTATCGCTGGTCTTACTCCCCCCCGTTTCCTTCTGCTCCCCTCTCTGAAAAAGAGGGGGCTGCAGCCAGTCCTCCTGTGATAAACTTAATCCTCTGATCGAAGCGCGGCGCTCCACTCAGTGCCAGCACCATAAAGTGTTTGACGTCAGCAGCACTCACGCTGCGATAACCAGGGTGCAGATCATGAGAAAACGTCTGGATTTTAAGTAGAACTGCTAAACGTATTAGCGACGAAAAACATTAAAGCTGGAAGACACAAAGAAGGACCTGAAGCGCAGCATTCAATGGCTTAATGAATGTGAGCGAAGCCTGAAGCCGATTGTCAGGTAGTTTAATCTACTGCAATGCATCACATTCCAAATGTTTAAAGTCATTGTCCTTCAGAGAACCAAAAATTTGTAAGAAGTCCACTTTTCAGGAGAAAACTTATTTTTATCCCCAGTTTATCAGAAAAAATATGACAATTTGGAGATTTAGTGTTCACTGGAAAGGAACTGTATGAATAAACTACTTAAAACTCGGAGATAAAGCGAAATAGAAATACTGCATAACACTGCATAAAATGGAAATACTCAAGTAATGTACAATGAATTTATACTCTAGTACAGTACATGATGTAATTAGTAAAGCAAGATAATAACACTGTCAATAAATGGGAAATTTAGTAACTTGAGAATTATTGTGTTAGCTTTTTATAAGTGTTGTAATGTTTCTGTTTGATACAGTAATAACTACATTTGATAAAGTACCATCACAGAAATTTTGTCTGAGGCATCTGGTCCTGTTCTGTCAAAATAAAGACAACGGAGGAGTTTGCTCAGTGGTCAAACTGAAACATTTAGAGCAACAACTGCTGTATTTTGAGACATAAAATCTATCATTTTGAAGTGTGTCTATGTCCGTCTGCATGGTACTGTTTGTTTTCACTTTTCCCAATACAGCCGATCCATGGTATGTGCAACTTTTAATGAGGATATTAGAGGCTAAGAACACGGTGGACAGAAGACTTGATCCTGACATACAAACAGGGAACAAAGTTTTCTCCCTCAGGCTATTTTCTTCTTACTTGTAAACATAACACCGATTTATCTCCTCTATCTCCAGGACACGGGAGGGTAATCCACAAAGTGGCTCAAAACAATGATTCACTTCAGGTTCATAGATCAATGCAGATGAATAATGTACTCCAGTTTACTAAACTAGCAGCTCTGCCCTCACTTCAGTTAGAACATGCATGAGAGGTTCCTATTATTTATTTAAGCAAGCATATAAACTTGGCTTCAAATAGATTCAGTTGAAGTTGTACTATTACGCAAATGCACAATGTGTGAGACAGCAGATTAGCTTTTGATCATCTTTAGTACCACTCATCTTGCTTTTGAATAGGTCTCAGTTAATTCTTAAAAACATAATTCATTCTTGCATTAGCTTCCACATTATTGGATAAAATTAAAATTGGTACCAGTGAAAATCCCCTTGGAGAAAATGTATTTGTTGTCTCTAAAGGATCACATTACACTTCCTGTGAGGGAGAGCCCTGCTTCATGCGACGACTAGACTAGTATATAGTATACCCAGAGCACAATTTGAAAATTTGAAAATGGTTTTCTACATCCTCAATGAGCACTGTGAAGACAATGGTGTGATTAAAGGGCAGATGTACATTAATGCATTGAAACAGGTGGATGTCTGTATAGAAGCAGGCGAGAGGGAAGAAAAGAAAGGTAGAAGTCAGCTATTCCCAGCAGTAATTTCAACAAAGCAGACCACTAAGCCTCCTTTATAAGGAAAGTCAAACTAATAAGGATGACACACAGCGTCCTCACACAGCAGCTATATACACATGGAAGCAAGCATATACGTATGCCGAGGCCAAATAGACTTTAGACTCAACTGTCTCCTGTATATACATGGATAGATTGATGGATGTGTGTCAGCTCTGGTTGACCTGGCCGTGTCAGAGTCCTGTGCTTTATGACCATGACAACCTCACTGCCCCTCTGATTTGTGGCATAAACATTGCTTCATTCAGGTAGAAAACACTGTGCCTGAACATAATCCAGAAACTGATTTTGTTTGTTCCCTAAATTGCAGTAGTGGACACGCACACAGCCAAACAGGCACAAAATCAAACAACGCTTGGTCTCCGTGTTTCTTTCATCCTCACATACCAAACCCAGGAGTGACGGCGGCAGCAGAAAGGGCTGATGGGAACTTCCAGATTAGATGAAGCTGTTGTCATCGTCTTGTGATAAAGAATCAATTTATTGCTTGTTTATTGTTCTCTCCAAGTCTCAACTCAATAACATACTTGATTTGATTCATAGATGATGAAAGTTTATTACTGAACAAATTTTCTTAGGAGGAGGCCATCACAGAGGTGTTTCATCCTCGAATCCCACCGTAGACCAACAGTCAGAAATTCACCAGGATAACCTCAGCGTCCATCACTTGGTAACTCCTCCAGCTTTCAGATAAGCAGCAGCTGATAGGTCAGACTGGCTACAGGAAATCACCTTGCACGTTCATTCAGGGAGTTCAAGTTAACAGCAAAGAGGATGAGGCAAAAAGTGAGGTACAGCCAATTTAAAAACAATCCACATTCTCTTATCCACGAAAGAGGAGAGTATCTGCAGCACTGCCAAAGACCTTACAAAGGCAAGCATTAAAAAAAAGGACCAGCAATATACTACAAACAGAAAAAAAAAAGAAAAAAAGTGTTTTAATCCTCTGAGCCAGTGATCACAGCATTGTTCCAGGCCAGTTTTCCTCAGAGCGTCCACAGCTTAGTTTCCCATCTCTACCTTTCCCTGAAATTGATGCTGTTCCTCTTTCTGGTCTCTGCCTCAGTTCAGGTCTACTGGACCACACACAGGTCACATTTCATGGATGATCTTTGATCCTCCAGCCCTCCAGCCATCAGTAACCAAGGTGTACAATATAATCGCAAGGGTAAAGACAACAAACGATCCGACTTTCTTGGCATCATCATGTTTTTTCCCCTCTTTATGTACCTCAGTTATACAAGTCAGGCCAAGATTAACAACAATAAAACACAATAATGTGGTTTTGATAGCATAGTTAAGCCTTAATCTTGTACCATGTTTCTTAATCTGCTTAAGTGCATCATCAATTTTTTATACGTTGCAGCTATAAAGGCCTTCATCTGGCCCCTGTGTCAATGTAGCCTACTGCAAATGGTGCAACATTTAATCAGCTACAACTTAAAATGATTTGGACATCAGTTGTGGTCTGATTCATTTGATTACAGTGCAGCAGTAAAGTACTTTGGCAACAGCATGCAAGAAGAATCACGTCTCACTGGTTTCCCCCTTCTTTTGTTACCTGACGATTTCCATCATGGCACCCTGTGTGTCACAACAGCCACGTCTGTCTCACTGTACATACCGATTGTAGCGACACAGGCTCTGATTACACAGAGCGGGAGCGCACGAGTGGTACGAGGCGATAAGGGCTACAGCAACTACGGCGCATCCAGACAAATACAGTCGCTGGCCTTTTAAACTACCATACACGCCAAGATGACCTGGTGATGTGCGGCTCGACACCTGACAAAGCGAACTTAAGCAACTGCAGTTATCAAAAATGTTGCTGCTTTGATAGTCCATTCAAAGAGCCGCTATAAAGCAGCGTGGGAAACTGCCTAGCAACAAGTGGCTTCGAAAGCACTTGACTCAAGGCTCAGTGTGGTGGGCAATTATATGCTTTGAAAGGCAGTACTTTTTCACTGCATGTCTGGTGGGCCAGGATGATTCTTTGAGGGAATTTCTATTAAGTGGAAAATATTTTTGTTAGGTGATGGATCTGTTGTAATTTATAGCAGATGAACTGGGAGACATGTAATTAGTTTAATTGATGTTTGATTGAGCAAACATTCAATAATGTACAAAGATAACTATACATCTAAAATTTAAAGCACATGCATTTTTCCTCAACCAGTACCAATATCTAATGATCACTTGTGTCTCATGGCTGACACTAATAAGATAGCTGATTATTTTACATTTTTGTATTTTAAAATGATCTCATGACCTGTACTTATGCACAGCTGAGGGTAAAGATGGATGGAGGATTTCATATTCTCTGATAAGATTTGTTGTGTTAAAACTTGCAGACTATTTTCTCTACTCTGTGAAACAATATGTGCTGCAAACTATCGTGTCACCTTCCTCTGAAACTGTAGACAACAGCACCCGGGTGCAGCAGTTTGATGTCATGAGCACAACAACTGTGTGCTGAGCTTCTTCTTCAATGGCACATATTACCAGCTGTATCCTCTGTACGTAGATTTGTTAAGTCAATAAAAGCAATCTCACATCATATTATCATATTATTCTGCTATAATCTCTTTATAGATCATTTCCTACATAGATAAGTATCTGGAGGAAAATGTACAGTATCAGTTCAATAATTACTGTGCATCCCTATCTATATGTAATCTTATTGTTTTGCTTTTAAATCTTGCAACTTGAGTCACAGGCTGCTGTTTTGTAGCAAACAAACAGACTGGATGTGTGCTGCTTGGCCATTAATAAACGACAGCACACTGTGAGATATTTTTATCAGGAGTTGTGTGGATCGAACCAAAACTTGATCTTCATCAGCTGGACCGACAGACAACTCCAGTGGGTAAACAGTTGAAAATAAACTATTTTTCTTCAGTATGTTTTAGGGACAGAATTAAAAAGAGATCAGTTACACGCTTGACCTGATTTCCTGATTAATGGAGCTGTAATGGAAATGTCTAGTCTTTAATCTGACAAACAGGATAAATTGCTTTCTGAGCTGAATGTTATTGTTTCCATCACCCACATATTTTATGGCAAGTCTAAACTCTACACTAACCTCCGCATTATTTTTTGTTAATTTAAAGGGTCAGCAGTCTAATCATTCTCACATCAGTCTGGTCATTACAGACTGACTAATAGATTATTATTTGTTGCCATTGCAGCACCAAAATTGTAAAGCAAACACTGTCTCCCTGTCTCACTTTCTTTACCTGGGAGCTGTGTCTCCTGCTTATTGGTGAAAACACACAGATGAAGTGTGATTAAAAGTTCAGCTTACTCATAGGGGCACATAAAATCACACACACACAAACTCATACACACATATCTAAATCCAGGCAACGACTCTTCCTGAAACAAAGGCAAAAATATGACTCAGCCAAAAAATAAATAAATAAATTGAACACCATGATAGACAAAAACACCCCAGAGCTGAGAAATTCTTTAAAACACTGATGTGTGAGGAAATAACAGGTACAGTCAATTAGGAGAGTAATCGTAGTCACATCATAAGTCTGACTCCATCAATCAGCTTTGACCTCAAGGATTCATGATATAACTGTGGCAATTATAGACTGATAGCTTCATATAATAGCTAAATATAGAAGTAATGTTAATTAACAATGGTGCTACCAGCAAATGGCAACAAATAGCTGTTAGAGTGTGGAGTTCATAACCATCATCACCTCCAATTCACTGGACATGGTTCATCTGGTGTTTTTCAGCTGATTACCCACCAGACAAATGTTAATAATGACCTTTTCATTCCAAACTTGGACACACTCATTCACACAGCGGCCAAAAGAGCTCAAAGCAACTGCAAGTTGCAAGAAGCACAGATGGCAATGGATGCAGATGCTTCTTGAGCGTCACCGCTAGTCTTTATTCTATAGTAGTGTGTATTTATTTCAATTACATCATAAAATACCTGTTGATGTTCAGTCGATTTTTTACATAAACCTATAAACTCCACATTTCGAAAGAAATAGAGAAATTCTCTACTCTGTCCTTCACACAAACCAGATATAAAACACACATTCATGTTGAACAGAAAGGCCACATAGGTCACCACTGACAACCAATCACCTTCAGTAACCATGTACAGTGTAATTATCACCAGGGCCCTCTGTGACTCCATGCCTGTCTCACCATCTCTGCGTGTGTGTGTGTTCGTCTAACTGCGTCTGTGCACACACACTGTATGCATGTGTCTCCTCACAATGCACATGTTCATGTTGGTTTTGTGACAGCATGACGTGCACTGTCCAGTTGCCATGGCCGGCGGTTTCAACAGCAGGGCTTCAAATAGCTTCCTGTATCTCCTTTCCTTTGCTTTAAGTCATTTTTTTCCGCCCCAATCTCGTTGTCTTCTTCAATTTTTGCTTCCCATCTTTTTGCTTTCGGTTATATTTTAATTGGGCTGACCTCTTCTTTTCCTCTGTTAGATTTTTCATTCTTCTATTTTTAGCTTTCTGGCTTGCACTTCAGACCATTGTTGTTTATTGCTTCCTGTCTTGTATCCTATCTCATTATCTAACTATAGAATCAATTTGTCCATTTGTTTTTGTTTGCTGATATCACTCTTCATCTTTATCTCTAACCAGGGCTCTTAGGGTATTCTTGTCTTGTCTACTAGAAATAACATAAATGGCCCACTTGGGATTCTGTTACCATCTGCAAAGTTCTTTCTTTCAGGTGTTGTTTACTCTGTGTGATTTGACTCGGATAAATGGAGCACATCCTCGGGTCATTTTTTAAAAATTTGTGAACCACTAGGAGCTCCACTGTACCTCACCAACTTCTTATGTAAACTTTTCTTTCTCTTCTGAACATGCAAGCAAATTGTCACAAAAGAAGAAGAAAAAAGTCTGAGCTCACTGAAACCGTCCGCAATCTGGTTGATTTTAAGGTGAATAAATGTAAATATAGAGACAACAGTCTTACAAGCACCACTGCATTTGTAATAAGCAATCACAAGACAAATGTGAGCTACCACAACAACCGCTGATCTCACTAGATTACATCACAGACTTCTAGTAGAGAAATGACCTCCCCTGACTCTCTCAATGTCTCCTCTTCAGTCACCACATTATTCAGTCAACAATGCAACAGATTCAGGATTTCTTTTCACTGCCTGACAAGAGAACAGCCTCAGCAACTCCCTACAGGACTCCTCCCGTCTAACCGGCACCACTTCTAACCAGCCAAATCCTCACCAGAGACTTTAAATATGGCCAACAAAAATTTTTTGATGTCCCAATTTTTTGATTTATACAGTCCTCATTAGCTGGTAGTTTAAGATCTTGCATCCAGACCCTCTTCATGCTTGAGTTCAGGCTCCATGTGTTTGCTGTCATCCACCATCACCTAATCCACCTCGCCAATGAGTAAAGGGCATCAATCAGCACTGTCACCATCTATAGAGGCCTATTAACATTATGCATAAGTACTGTATATTTGGTGAAACTTTTTCTTCTCCTGCTTCTGAAAGAACTGCATTCACAATTGATTAATTAGTGGTGAATCAGGTCTTGCTCTAACGTTACATCTCTACTGACACTCACATGTTCTGTAAGGAAAGAGACAGACCTTGTCTAGTATTACGTTTCTCCTTTAATTGCTCTGACTTTGGTGCAACCTCTCATATTTAATGCAGGCCTAGTTGCCCCCTTATTTTAAGCTTGTAAGTGCAAAGATTTGGTGCGATGTCATTCAGTACCACGGATCTTTCATATACTGTAGCTCTGACATTTACAACAAGTCTCCTCCACAAAAAATCCGAGACAATTTTTGTGTGTTTTGGGCATCACAATTGGGATTTTGAACACATGCAGCCAATAAATAAAATGACCGGAGCAAACCAAGAAAAAGGACGAGTTGGGAAAGTGGTGTGTGTGCAGTTAGAGAACTAAGGTGTGTATGTTTGAGACGAAGTGAGAACTGAAAGGACATAAAGCATAGAATCATTTGTTATCAAATAAGGTGTAGAACAGAGCAGAATTAAAATGCTGAAATAAAATGGGTACATCAGTAAAAAGGGGGACTATGGGGACTATTTTCATCTGTCTATGTAATATGCATAATAAAAAAGGTTAGTTTGAGCAAACATTTTCATCCATACAACTAAGTTTAACAATTGTGAGGTTTATTAATGTAAGCGATAACAATAGAACAAACTACAAAATACATTAACCTACAAGTGTCAAGGCCAGAAGATCCAAACAGAAGCTGCGGGCTATCGGTGAGCTTGGTTATCCCATCTAATGGACCTGTGACATCACTAGCAGCACCAGTGTAAAGGGCCCTTTGTGTGTCTGTGTGTACTCCCTGTGTGCAGGGGGGGTCCTCTTTCTGTTTATCCATTGTGTAGCTTGCTCAACGCAGTGACTTAAGGCCATGAAGAGCTCACATACTCACCCCTTGCTTGTTCGCACACGCACAAATGTGAGCAACCCGAGTCTGGGAATCAGATTGCAGCCTATCATCTACACAGACAAGAACACTAACAGTTACTCTTTCAAACACACACACACAGAGCCGGACACACACAGGGGCCTCTATCTCACAATAGGTCTGAGAAGCACTGACAGAGAGCCACATAATTTATACAACACCGGCACCGCATGGGAGCAGATGAGAGGGAAACCTACGTCATACTGGTTCACAAATGACAAAGAAAGGGCCAGTCTTTTAGCAGCATCAGCACACTGGAGAACAGACCTCTTTCTTCTCTTTCACCCCTCCTCTGCTCTGCTTATCCTCCAACTCTCCATTTCTCACACACTTTCTGCACTCTTGTCTACTCCTCTCACGGCTCGTCTACGTCACTCTTGTCCTCTCACCTTACCCTCAAGGATTTCTCCTGCTGTATTATTTAATAGGGAAGAGTTTCTACAACTTTTACTGACTGTAGGCTATAGATAGAGAAAGAAAACGTACAAGTTATGGCGAAAAATTACTTTAGAGGTAAAGATGTATGGGGCACTTCTAGCCAGTACTGCAGAAGCTTTCAACATGTGATCAAGGGAGGCATGCTACAGTGGCACTTGCTCCACATCACCATCACTGGCTGTCATAATGGTTTGCTCACAGTGTGGCACCACAGGTGTCCCTACCATATGCCAAGTCAGCATTCACACCTAGTCAATCCTATAACAAGGGGAGGCTAGGAGAGAGGCAGTAGGATCCCTAAAGCCTTCTTCAGGAATTGGTAATATGTAGGGATAAGGGGAAAAATGCAAAAAGATGGGGACGAGAATGACGTTGAGAAAAATCAAGTCTGGAAAGGCAACAAAGACTGGAAGCAGGGAGCTGGAGCGTGAGAGTGAAACGGAACCAAAGGAGGGAGAAAAATCAGGAAAAAAAATCCTGCAAGGAAAGGCTGACATCAAAAAGAAGTGAAAAATGGACCATACACTGCTTCCCTTAAAGTTTTTCCAGCTGAGTCACTCTCTGCAGAGTAGCAGCAGAGCTGAGCCACCTCTGGCCTGCCCTGCATTTATTTCACAGCACAGACTTATTAATTATCAAACAAGCACGGACACACACACTACGGCAGTTGCGAGGCTGGTGCCAACGCCGCTGCATAACAAGGCTGCGTAACAAGCCAAAACTGATACAGTTGCCGGTGCATGCTAATGTGACACAATGAGTCAGTGTTCTGCATTGTTAAGAGGTGCGGCTTTCCAAGCTTGTACACAGACTTTAGGGGGTTCTAATCGGGAAGGGCTGTCAACAATCAAACTACCCGCACAAATCCAAATCCACATCTAAAAGGATTCAATAGTAGTATCTTTATGTATTCTGGAGATGATTTTTTTTGTGATTCATAATAAAATCTATTGCTGCCCTATTGGGTTTCATTATTCAGGTTTTTTACAGAGCACATGGACTGAAATAGAAGATGAAAAGATCCCTATCACTCATAATCTAGTCAGAACAATATCCTCATGCTAATAGATACAAAGCTTTGAGGCAAAGCAGATACAAATAACTTGGGATTTTCTTCAGCTGAAGATGCTACAGGCTCTAATGAATCATCCAACAAGCAAAGCTACACAATATGCAATACCTGCGACAGCCTTTGCTAAGCTGAAAAATCCATAGTGTAGTCGTCAACACCTAAAGCATTCAGAGTCATAGCTCACAAAAAGCAACTTAAAGAGCTGTCACAGGTGCTCCTTCATTTCTTTACAGCTTTACTGAGCCACAGAGATGAAGAAGCACTAGATTACCCACCCAAGCAGCCATACTCCTGCTATGGGACTCGCAATGTGTGTAAGATAAATGTTAGTCTTCATTTATAGCCACATAACTCCAGCACTGCCTCCTGTCCCTAAAAACTATGAATCAAGTCTTCTTCATGCTTGGTTTGTTCCACTTAAGCAGACCAAAGAGTCAAAACTGGAAAAGAAAATTGTATGAGTGCTTTAACTGGGACCAAGTACATGGTCTGTCACTTTACAACACATTTTCAATATTTAAAAATGTCATATTTAGTGGGCGGATGTAAAAGACAAAATGTGGTAGAGAAATTGACAACTACTGAGTTACTGTAAATAGATGTAATAATCATCCCAAGTTTGTTAAGTTGAGCACACTTAATCTAACCAATAGTGGTGTTGCATCTCACTATCACCTTCATCATATGTCTATGACATAGAAAGAGTAACACAAACAAGGAGAAGTAGGTTGAAGATGGTTCTCAACTGCTTTTGTGAAGGCTGGAAAGGAGCAGCATGATTTCTTTTTGGAGCACATATACGTATGTAAGAAGCCAAGCCTTCATCAAGAATACACTTCATGAGTCATTGAATCTGCAGGTGGTTAGCAGGCTTCTGACTGCACATCTGAATCAGGCAGGACAGAAGCTTGAGTCTTGAAATAATGTTCCCCGCTGGTGAAGGAGCATAAGGAATAAGGGCACCAGCACAGATGGTCTTACTGTCTGCCATCTTCATGGCTTACCAGATCAACTTGCATGTTTATCACATTTTGTGAGCTGGAAAGTTTCTGCACTGAGACTGAGAAAGCAAAGCCAGAGGCAAGTCGATACTACTGTCTGCTGCCGCCCTGGAGAGAGAGAACCACAAAGAGAGACAGATAACCCCTGTGGGACACATTTAGGTGATAATAATGAAAACAGTAAACAAGTCTGTAATTAAAAGCTCATCTCTTTCATCCTTCGTCTCTAAAAGTCATGATGAGTTACACAAAGAGCTAAAAACCACGAACCCTTACAGCTATTCTTAGCAGAGTGAACAAAACCTTGATGCTAAATTTGTCTTCTGAGCCTCAAACTGATTCCTCTAAGGTTCTAAGTTGGTGATTCATGTTCGTATTCTGTGATTATGATGTGGGCAACATGGTGTCACAAGTTGAGAAAGTGAGGTTGATTTAAGCCTTTTTCACAGTGGAAAAATTCGCCAGTGTGACTCATCTAATTCCTGATGTGACTGGCATCATCAGAGTCACCACCCCTCGCTCCCATGACCCTCCTCAGTGCCCTTAAATAATTACTATCATTATCAACAATCATTACACCCATTAAGGCTGTTCAGAGTCACTGGCTTTTGTCATGTGTCCTCTCCAGTTTCATCACCCCTAACAGTTGCTGCATGATGATGAGCAAGAGGTGTGAACAGACTCAGCGAGATGAATGTGTGTACATGAGAGGGCCCTGTTATTTTTCTCTGACACTATTTGCATGGACTCCTAACAAGGAGCGCTGCAAGGATGTTGGCAGAAGGCATGTGTTGGCAGTTGCTCGTCCCCTGGGGTGCGCGCACCGGCTGCCAGCAGGCAGAGCAGCACATGGCTGCAGGCAGGCTTCTTAGGCCACACAAGTGTTCTGGCAGACAGGTCAACCTTAAACACACTGCAGGCACACAGTGATTACTGCACACCTAGAAAGATCCTTAGGTGGCCGACACTGACAGTGATATAATTCATTTTGGGCCTGGTGTGACTTTACTAGGCCAGCAGTTGAAAAAGGTGGAGTCTGGAATCTCCCTGGGGGTAGAGAGGTGCTCCAACAAAATAAAGAATACTCTCTCCCTAACACTCTTTAATATACTCATAGTCATATTAACGTGTAACCATACATATTTCATTGTTGTTTACCAATCATAATCTGCAAAAGAAAAATAAGTAGTATGTCCTTCTCTGAAATGGAGCAGTAAAAGTATTAATTTGCATACAATTATAATACTCAAATAATGTACTCAAACATTGTGCTTAAGTACATTTAAATCAAAATAAATGTGAATGCTTTCCGTCACTAGTCTTGAAATTGAGCCGCAGGCAAGTTGATATTTTATTGCTTTGGAAACAGTAAGGGCCAACAGCCACTTCAATTTTTTTCTGATGACCAGAGTCAGAAAATTGCCTCTGAGGGGTGACAGGAAATGTGTGTGTTTTTGTGTGTGCGTGCTTTGCCAAGAAAATTAATAACTTAGCCAGACACAAGACAGTAGTTGGATTGCATGCAATTCATTTTCATTTAACTTCCTGTATGTTTGTGTAGACTCCCAGTCATTCAGGTTAAGGTAGTCTTAAGTGTTTTAGTTGAAGGCATATGGACTTCTTTTTGGTTTTGAGGACGTTTTCACGCTTATCCGAAAGGCTTTTTCAGTTCTGAAAATAATTAACTTCCTGGATATAAGCAAGTCTGTAAATTCATTTTCATCTTGCTTGACAGCCTGGCTGACCTGCATGTTTGTGTTTATTATTAATTCGTTCTGAAATAATAAAAATTTAGTACAATAAATATAGACTTAAGCTGCCTTTCAACTGAGTAGATCCACAAATGTGATTTTTGGGACAGTAACAATCCCAGTTAACTGAAATGATTCAGATGATTCAGTAAAGCCTTGCACAGGGAAAATAGTTCAAACCAAAGGTTTGTGGCAAAAAAAGGAGAGCTCACACACACTGAGGCGATTTGTTGGGATTATTTTGGATTTGCTTCTCAAATTTATTTACATCACTTTTCAACAAGTCTTCGTAGGACAGCCACAGGGCTGCAAAAAGTTAGTGCAGTTGAAGCATTAACGGAAATCATTTCCGAAACTCGTCATCTTTGTTGAATTGATGTGCCATTAGCATTGTAAACATAAAAAACAATAAATTGTAATTTCAAGCTCACTTAAAGAAAATTCTGGTGTGTCTCTAATAAACCCTACTTGCCAGTCTTTAAAGGTCTAAAATTTCACAAAATACATCTCATTTTGAAATTGACTTAATTTTAGAGTTCAGTTGCTCAGACCATTAAGATCGCGAAGGCTATACAATGCAGCTGTGTTGGAGAAGTCAAACAATTTTGTTCAGATTTGTTCCATGCAGTGGTTATCTGCTAAATAAAACACCAAATATATAAATAGATAAAGGAAGAAAAACTGTGGGTCACCTCCTGGGTGATCACATGTCAACACCGTCCAGCTGCTTATATGTCACCTATCACAGGGAGGGAATGATGGTGTGTTTGTGATTGAGAAAATTAATTTGCCATATATCTTAGAAAAAAACAATTGTCTTATAGAAAAAGACCCTGTGAATGCTTCGGACAGCATGTTGTTATACACTACCTGCAGCCCCGGGCAGCACACAGCAACAGAGTTGTTAGTGTTTGAACAGTCTATAGGCTCTGTGTGTCACAACCAGGCTTCCATACAAGCCCCCTCGGGACCAGCCGCGTCCAGTTTTATGCCTCATTACTTCTTCACAAGTACATGCACATACTCCACACTCACATACGCAAATATGTTGGCAAACATAAACAAAGATGTAAAAAATGCTCATGGATCTCTTGGTTGATTTTTCCTACCTACTGTAAATATTAAGCTGATAGTAAGGGTAGCAATCTGGGTCCAGATGAAAATTTTGTGGTTGATAAAGATACATGTAGGGATGTGTATGAGCATGTAGGAGCTCAGTGCACTGCAACTCAAGAAAGCAAGTAGACCAAACACTTTTAAATTTGGAAAATATTACATGTATATACATATTGTATTGATACAAGTGGGAGAAATGAAAGAAAGCCATATTAACTGAAAAAAAAAATAGAGATCTTAAAAAATGTTGGAACATTGAAAGGAATCAGTTTATGGAAGAATCTCAGCAGAGAAACCAAAGAATCAGAGTTAAACAACACAATTAAATGCAGTAAATTGAAGGAAATATGTTGAAATGTGGTAATTTTTGTTGTTTTCTTGTAACAGGTAAATCATTTTTTTTTTCATCAGTCAGTTGTTTAGTTAATTAATTAATTTAATTTAACTTAATTAAAATCGAGAAAAAAAGGTTGGGAACAACTGCATTAGACTAATGTGTCATATGTGTTAAACAACTAAAGTCCGACTGCTCTGCAATTCTTTGTAGCCAACACTGATTGGGGACTAAAATTGGGGACTAAAATGTTACAATCACCTAGACTTTCATTATTATTTCATATTAATGGTAAAAAAATAAAAACTTTCTAGTCGATCCGTCCTAATCAATACGGAAGCGTATTGCATTCACTTGAAAAAAAAAAAATTGGCTCAGTTTTTCTGAATTTTCTAAGACTAATTATCTTTGAAATTTTGAAAAAAAAATAGGGCTTGATTTCACTGGAGCAAACATGTCCAGGCACCTGTTTAGTTTCATCCAGTTTTAATTTGGCTTGGGTTTAAGATATTGGGAGATACTGCTGGGAGAGCAGCACATCAACTACAGCAGGTGTAGGTGATGCACTTAGGTGGATCGTCTTGGGGTAGCACTGTTTTTTTGAATTTCAGAAATTCAGAAATAATTTTAAAAAAGAGCCCAATTATTTTTCTTTCAAGTGAATGCTATAGGCGTCTGTACAATTTCCTTTTTTTTATGGCCAGTATGGCAGCAGCTACAAATGCAGTGTTTCTTACTGCTACAACCAAATATGTAATAGTAAACAAATGTGTCACATTATGCAGCAGATTAAGCAAAACTGAAAACCAAATAAACAGTCTGCAACAATAATTACTGTATAATTTGAAACAAATGAAAAATCAGGAGACTGAATTGTCAAATATTAAAATGTGAATATGTTACACACGGCACAATTGATGATTGACCATAGTGGACACAGGTGTTGACAAAGTATTAGCATATATTGTTAATACTAAACAAGCACAAGCCATTAATTCTATTAAATTGCACCAGAGCCTAAAGAGGATGCATGTGTGTTTATCTACTATAGCTGCAGACACACAACCAAATCCCCACAATTTACTGCATCACTGCTGACTGAGGATGTAAATTCACTCAGCACTGCACACCAAACACATGCAGAGAGAAAGCCGCCGAGAGAGTACTCTATATAACTGAAACTAGTCGACACAAGCCAAAAAAGAAGTGGCCCATAAGTTAGGGGAAGGACAGAGGTTGTGGTCTTAGGTGAATAGCTTTGAATGTGTGTGTGTGTTTGAGTGCTAATGTAATCGGTAACACTGCACATCCATCCAAGGCAAATTTATACAGTTAATATGATATTAGCAGCCAACTGCCACATAACACGCCGTAATCTCTGCCATGGCCATCTTTATAGTCAGCTGTGCGATGTCCATTCGTTATGTAAACAGTCCCCTGGTCTTTCAGTCCTGGCAGCTGTGCTCTCTGCACATATTAAGCTTTTACAATCAAAATAAGCGATTCAGTTGTTTACATAAAGAGATGCGTACACAATTAAAATTAATTTTACTGCTTAAGTTCAATGACATCTGACTGAATAAGAAAAAAACCCAAAACTGCAGCTAACATCATAAAAGCATCTTAAACTGGCAACGCCATCAGTATATGACAACCTGTCCCACATTCATCCATCCAAAATATATACAGCATTCTCTCTTTGTTATTCCACCATACAAAAGCACAAAAATAATTCTGCAGGGAAGATACTAATTATTTTTTTACAATAGTGACAGCAATTATTCCAAACAGGAGACCAAGACCACATCGAAATAATGACATATACTGCTTGCTTCCAGTTCATTCTCTGGGTCTGCCCCATTACACACACTTGTGGTCATTAATACTTTAGTGTGTGTTCACTTGCCAGGAGCTAATAATTTTTTTGCATTTTAGTTTTTTTTTAATGCAGTTAAGTTCTATTCAGAATTAAGTGTATCCCACGAGTCACCAAGGTCTGCTGAGTCCACCACTCCAATCTGTTGTTCTTGATGACTCATGAATGCTTACATATTGACCCTGTCCAAATACACATTAAACATCATTATGCTGTAGAAATATTGTACATCATAAAACACATTAAGAACTTCTTAACTACTCCTCTACGGTTCCGAAGAGTTTTAACTTTAACAGTAATCTGATAGTAACTCAATGATCCCATTTCCTTGCTCAGACAGATCATCTCAGTTAGGCTGTTTTCACATAAGCGATGGGATGTCCTCATTACTAAAGCATGTCCGAATGAGCTCTGATAAACACCACATGCTTGGAGGGCACTTGGGCACTGTGGAAATTTGCCAAAAATCACATGAGCGGGCACTTGACGACCCACATATACCACTGGCTAATCTACTGGGATACGACAGATTATGTACTTCATTTCCCACATGTCGATAGGCTTCTTTCCTATTAAGATCCAGATTAACAATTTTCACAAACACAGACACACACAGACGCAAAACACAATTTAAATGAGACCAGCAGAACATACATTTTTTATTGTTTTCACTTTCACACTTGATTACCTATCTTCCCAGCCTGTTATCACCACTCTGCCTTCAGCTAGCTGCCACCCTGCGTAGTCATTGGCACCTTCTACAGGGCAGCACGCACCAAATGACTCTGCAGTGTCCTCTACAAAACCCACTTTGTCCTCTCTGTTTAATTTACAGCTTAGTCTCTTTAAACAATGTTCATTTGTTTGGTCTGAGATGTATCTGATCTATCTATTTTTCCATTAACTGTTTGAAATGTCCCATTAATGGTTTGTGACACAAAACAGTGCTTAAAGATGTCAATATAGAGCCAATATTAGTTTGGAATGAAACGTCGAGGCAAATTAAATGGAAAGCAACTGTTGCCCACCATTACTGTTCTGTACATAAATTTCAAACACATTAGAGCATTTTTCTACAAATATTCTCAAATAGTTATATGAAAATGTTTTACTCGTGTTTTGTCGAATCGGTCCTTGCATTGGCTCACCTTCACTAAAGCCAGGATGACCCTTCGTGATATAATGTCAAGGCTCTGAACAAATTTCGGCTGATTTGAACCATCCCTTGTTCATGCAGCTTCCCTTCAGTTGCAGGTACAATCTGTTAAAATGCAGAGCCACTAGATTTACAGTAAGAACTATTTTGTCCCTGCTTTAATTAGTTTCTTAAATAATCCAGATGATTTTATTTAAAGTCAAGTTATACTTATTGTTATTGAGTCCTAGTTTGATCATTGTCTTATTGTACTTGAATACTACTGTTTGGCTTGTTGTTTGGCTACCACTGACAACAAATTGCCCCACTGGGATAATAATGATAATTAAATTCAGTGTAAAAGTTCTGTGACTATAAAAACCTCACTAAATTTCACATCCATCATGCAGAATTACCAGAAGATTTTTTCTTGGAGTTGGAGCAATTGCTCTGAATCGCTTGGTTTGAGAGTGTTGTTGCAGCTCAGATGACTCAGGCGCATACTGTGTACCCGACAATCTGGCATGCAACCTTTGTCACATGTCATCACGCCTCCCTCCCATCCTTCCTCTCTGTCTCTACTGTCAACAACCAAAGACGGCATGATAAAAAAAAATACCCAAAGGTTTAGGCTATTGGAGTATTGAGCACAATACTTCCCTCCAAAGTGGATTGGAGTGAAAATATAAAGTAGCAGGGAATAAAAATACTCTTATAAAGTGCAAGAACCTCAAATGGTACTACAAAAGTACTCTGTTAATTACTACTGGAATTTATCTCAGGTGCTTATCGCTCGCTGTCAGACTGACGAGCAGGAAACAAGCTGCCACCACCCAGTCCCTCTGGCCACAGCGAATCCTACCGTATATCCCCCCTATTGATTTCATTTATGATAACTGTTATTAGGCAGCACGCGCGACACAGAGTCAATGATCTGGTTGAGTAAGAGAAACGCGCTGTTGCCAAGGGGGTCAGAGGTGTAACTGGAAGGAAACAGAGTGCAAAAGAGGGAGATTAAATAAAATATCCTCTTAAAGCTCTTCTGCAAATTCGAAGCAGTTAATGACTTTGAGAGTGGCAGTTAGTTTCCTTAGTGAAGTGGGAGAGCCAAGTGGAGGAGAAGGAAACAAGATCTTTCCCCTTATATCCCCTCAGTTAATCTCTCGGGTCTTCCATTCAAAAGAGAACGCTTATTATCTCTCATGGCTTTTCATATTAGGAACGATTCAAAGCAACTTTTTATATTACATTGAAGGTATTTTGAGTTTAGGTGTTAAAACTAACCAAAATTTGAGTTTCCAACCTCTAACGCTTAAGTATTCTTACTTTGTCTTGATGATGTGTGAAATATCTTTGACGATGTGTGATGAACGGATGCAGCATGCATCAGAGAGGAAAGTAAAGGGCCATGGTTGCTTTGAATTAATGATGACAACAATGCTGCCTGTGACACATGAACAGCAGAGGAATAAAAAAAAAAAAAAAGAAAAAAAACTGCTATAAAATACTGGGGCAAGAAGAAAAGGGAGCAACGTGCAATAATAAGAACAGACAGGGGCAGAGGAGGAGTGTCGCATGGAATCAACCAACAGGAGAAGAACAGATGAAAGAAAGGATTTAATTATCGCAGTCAATCGTGGCAGAGTGAACACTGACATGGTCTGGGTCACTGTCTCATAGTGGTGGCCAATAAAGCAAAAATTCATTCACAATGTTTTTCAGACAATTCAAGATCTCATTTTTTTTTTGTTTTGGTTTTCAAGACTATTTTGCAAATTACCAAACCGTCCAACCAGAGTAATTTTCCTATTTAGAATAATATGAAGTCCCATGATGTAACCAAACCAGCTCCAGCTGTTAAGCCTTAAGATCCTCACCATGTTAGCCTCATTGTCTGTGGTAATGCAGTTCATGTTTCTCCTTTTTCAGCCCCCAACATTCAAGGACGTCCCTTAGGCCTTGTGCTAGTTATCTCAATCGATTTGAATACTCTGGAAAAGTGTATTTTTTCTTAATTTCATTCCAAAAGATTCACATATTCTATATTCATTATATGTAAGGCAACATATTTCAAGCATTTTTTTTGTTTTAGTTTTGACGATTATATGTTACACAGTTGCAGTGAAATGTATTAATATTGTATTTGTGTTTAATTGTGTTTAATATGGTGTTTATTTATTTATTTTTAGCTGTATGGCAATTACCAAAATGACAAGTAATAAGTCTTGAATGTATTAAATGTTCACTTTCTTAAATCAATGATGAATATCACAATATCCACATTTTTTGAGATGCACTAGTGTGCCATTTGCAGACAGACTGCAAAGCTTCCAGTCTTCGAATAAATGAATGTTCAGACACAAATATGCTTGTAAAGTGCAACTAGATCAAAAATCATTAAAAATAATCAGATGTTCTGAACTTTCTTTTAAATGTTCTCATGGCACTTGAAGTAAAGCTGTCGAATGGATATTTGCAGCTGGGTAGCTTGTACTGCAGGAACCCCAGTTTTCCATAGTTACTGTACTACCTCACTGAATGGTCAAACACCGCTTTTTTGGTTATAGATGATTAACTTTGAGTCTTTCAAGGTCCAAGGTCAAGGTCAATGAAAGGTATAACACATTGCTGGACAAACAATAGTTAAATAGTGTCATTTTGTATTGTAGCTAATCCCGGGCTTCATCAGGCAGCCAAGAAACAGCTGGCTCTGTCATTCATCCGTCAAATCGCGCGAACAACACATGCGCTTTTTTGCACCAAATGACCTTGATCCCACAAAAAAAAATCATGTTGGGAAGGATAGAAACAAAAAAATAATACCAGTTAGAAAGCTGATATAAGAGCAGATGTACTGACATGTGGGAGATGATTTTCTTGGCATTGGTGGAGGTCTGCTTTTTTTTTTTTCTCATTTTCAAGGGTAGTTGTGGCCAGATAAAACTACAATAATACTTTTAGGGGTGTTTTTGCAGTTCTTACTGGTTAAAAGCAGTGATTCACAACCTGGGGGTCCTGATCCCCACAAGGGTTGTGAAATCCTTTCTGAGTGTTCCTTGACACTGTTAAAATCTGAATCCATTGTGGGGATTTCCACATGAGTACCAGAAGGTTAGGCCCATATAAATGTAGTCAGAGCTCAGTTTGGTGGTAGCTTGGACACACTAACCCTCACATTTACATTGCCAGTGAGTTGAGAACCCCAGGACAGTTTGAGGCACATGAAGGGATTCAAGAAGAGAAAGGTGTCATTGCTGTACTCCATGATCAGATAAGACCTTCTAGTCTCTCCCTAATCAGGTGTTCTATTTGATCTGTTGTTTTGCCATTTTTTCACCAAGACTGAGACAACACTGACCAATTCATTTGTTTCATATGCTTTCCATGGTGACAGCAGAGCACATGACATACACTACACAAAGCATCTGTATTTTTAAATACACAAATTTAAATATGGCAGATTTGTATTATTCTGCCAACATTTATATTGGTGAACAATCATACATGCATACTCTAATAATTGTGCCGTGAGAACGTGCTTTCTTTTTGTTTTAAAATAATAAAAGTATTGTCTCCTGTTTAGCATTTATTTCTATTTTTGAAAGGTTTTCTACGACCAAAAACATTCTGTTTGTCTCAAAACATAATATTTCTTGTTTCTAAACGATGGCTTATTGCTGGTTACAGTGAACCAGATCAGCTGCACCTGATGAGAGTACAACAGTTCTTTTCATTGACTCGCTGACCACGAGCGTCTGTCAGGGAGTCAAGATCACTAATGATTGAAAAATGTCATCTTAAGAATAAAGAATCTAAAAGTATAAAATGTGGGCAAGAAGCTTTATTTGTTTTGTCATTGGTGTTTGATTACATAAGTTACTCAGACACATGTTGATGTGTTTTATGTGTGCGAATGTCTGAGTATTTACTTTAATTTCTGTTATCCTCCATCATTCTGCACATTGGTTCACAGCACCTCATAATACCCGTGATTCAGTCCGACTGACCTTCAAATGCCAGGCTCATTGGTTTCGAGCTCTGTGCCTCCCGGAATAACCTGAAAGGTTACAAATCGAAATAGAAACAAAAAGACTGGGAAGATTCCCAGAAGACTACAAGAAATAAACAGCTCCAAGACACAAAAAAAGGAAAAGATCACCAGTGGTCGTAACCACATTTTTCTAATCAATATAATGCCAAGATTGGAGTCATTGACTGATGTCTATGTTTCAACATTTAATTACACAAATAAGAAATTGTTCTACATTTCCTGCTTTATTATAGGTCCTTGACCAAACATCAGAGATCTTTCATTTCGTTTGATGAAAACCTTAGGTTAATTCTGTTCTCATATTATTGTAAAACAACTTTGTAAAAAAAAATCAAGGTCAACATCTCAGTGAATTTACAGGTTTTTTTTGTTTTTTTTCTGTTTCTGAAAAAATCTCTCATCTAGGTTGTGGGGATCTATGAATGTGCTACTTTAGTCCCAAACTGTCTCAAACGTAAGCAAGCTGGAGTTTACCTGCTCTATTGATCTTCCAGCTTTGACACTAATCCCCTGTACGTTGCACAGTGGCAAGTTCCAACACTGAAGCAAAAGAAGAGCTACTTTAACAAGATCACTTATAAGTTAAGAGTTTGAGACTGTCCTTGGCGGACTGCAGAACAAAAGCATAAATCCTGTAAATGCACTCTATTTCATTACACCTCTGTAAGACAGTTGATACTGCTAAAGGAGACACTTTGACTTGGCTGCAGCTGCAGACTTGTGAGCTCCTCCCCCAATGAGATCTGCCAATGCCTGACAAAATCCCAAACTAATGTTAAGTACATTTGCGGAGCCCTTATTAACTTCAAAGAGTTAAAACTTTCCAAATGTATGACCAAGATGTTGACCTTAAGCAGCCAAAGGAGCCTCTTGTCAGTGCTAACTGATGTACCATCATATGCAGGCTTAAATGATTTTTCACATCAACACAACTTGATGCTAAATATACAGTACAACACCAGTGACTTTGTAGCTGGACCGCTACATGATGTGTTTGTCAATAATGAACGTAAACACTTCACATTTGACTGCTCCAATGGAATGTAGCCCTCATTCATGTCTCTATGGAGCTGCAAAATATGTTTTCCAAATCTATATATTTCCAGCCTCACATCAATCTGTAGACTCTTGGTATGTATTTGTGTTTGTGACTGTGTACAGTACCTCTATGTGAGGGTGTTTTTCTGCATGTATGACTGTATATCTGTGTGTGTGTGTTTCCATCACCCCCTGGAACGTTTTCCAATATAAAGTCTCTCCCACATGCTGCAGAGTTATGATGTTTCCATCAAGTATACAGTAGACAGATCGGCCCTTTACAGGCTCTCTTGAGCTTGCCTCATTCCTAATAGGTGGCTGAGAGTGGTGGGTCAATGGTTCAGTTTTGAGTCCCGACATGCCATCACTTTTATCTCAAAGCCTATTTGTAAGCGGCTGCCTGCCCAACATTATAGTCCTGTTAGATGCCCAAAAATCTGATATGTAATGTTTTGCTTATTAGTGCTAAAAACAAAGTACAATAGATGCTGATACAAATGTTGTTAGGTTTACAGGAATTTGGTAAGTTATTATAATTTACCCTGAGCTGGACACATCGTGTACCAAATGACCGTGAAATCCATCTAATAGTTGTTTAGACATTTTCAGCAGCCTCACAAATAACACATGGTGGTAAAATATGGCAAGGTTTTGAAAGTAGCTCAAAAATATAGGATATCACCCAAATATCTGTGTTAAAACCAGGTCATAGGCCTCAAACAAAAAGGGAAAAGTACACCAGATTAAACAATAATTATATTTTTTTTACTCAAAAAGGAGAAATATGGTTTATGAGGTGTGGATCAGTGGTGCACGAAAGTGTGTGAATGCAGTGTCAATGGCGAGGTTTATATTGTAGGTGCAAAAAAAAAGTAAAATGGCACAAAGGAAATGGAACGAGTGGAGCTTGACGCAGGCTGTCAGGATCGATTCAGTGGCAACTGGCCAGGTGTCCCCAAATTTGCTAATGACCCATCAGTTAAGCTCTGAGGACCTGTACATTTAAACAGAAACACACTGTGCACCAGTACACGAAGTACCAGGGCTCTGGGTCCTAGTCTGGAGTCTGCCTAGATCGCAGCCTCTGAGACCATTTTCACAGCAGGGGGAGGTGATTTACTGTACCATGGCTCATATGAGGACTCTAGGGAGAAGAATTGATCAGTATATGTGTTCAGTATGTTCGTTCATATTTCTTTTTACTCAACTGGGAGATGTGGAAAAGATAAAGACATCAAGGTTTGTGTTAAAATATTATTGTTAAATGGAGATGAATGCCCAGTCTCCCAGCAATCCTTGTGATTAACACACCAATTCATACCAACGTCGTTACTCTTATATTTTTAATACTTAAATACCGACATGCAGAATTTGACTGTTTTGACAATTTAATTTTTGAGAGACCTGTGCTATAGTTCACTGACTCATTTCAGAGAAAAAACTAAAGGGTTTGTTGCAACTTTCTTGAATAGCAACATTCATTTTTAAACTGACATATGTTTTCAAGGCCCTGCTGAAACTACTGGACTAAGTCATTGCCTATAGATGGTACTATAAGACAGGTGGGGCCAGGGTTAGTAGTAGGTGTCCTTGCAACATGATACATTTTTAACATAACATCAACAATGTTGTTTTTTCATATTCTTTTCATAATGTTGATTAATTAATTTTTAATTTCACATCTTAAAAATGCACCTTTAATATATAAGTAGTTGGTATCATCTTAAGGTTGAAGATGTTGGTGATTAACGATGGCGCGGTGGTCTGTTCTTTATTTGCTTTCTATATGCTGCAAAACAAAAAAGAAAGTCAATTCTAGCATGTAGCATTCTGGGCATAAGGCACCTGGCTCATTAAGGGAGCATGAGCAAGATATGAAAAGGTCTCTCACAGTTTGTGCATGTATAAGTCTATGCAACACTAAGTAAACAAGCACTGCTGGAGAACCAGGATAATGAACAGAAATGGGCGGGACTGAGTTTTAATCACGGGATAATTTGATTTAGAGAGGGGGGAGAGGAGAGATGGTGGGTGAAAAATGGCATGAAGGAAACACAATATAAGCAGTCACAGACCTGAGCTGACTTCTTCATGTTCATTTTAAAGGGAGATTAGAAAACGAATTCCTACATTTGCATGATTAAAACACAAACATTTGTTGTTTTTTTGGCACGAGTCATGCCACTAAGTAGAACCTCACATGGAATTTTGTTTGCTTAATATTTCAATTGGCATGTTTTATACAATAAATGGCAACAAACAGAAAGACAACCACACCAACCCCCAATTTAAACCCACAGACATGCACACCCAGGGAGAGAAGTACAGGTAATTAATGTAAGGTTGAAGGTTTATTTCCATCACACGTTGAAGAAACAAAATCTCGGATCAATACATACCATCACTGCAGCTAATGAGGGGCCAGGATAGAGATCCGGACAACTTCTTGTAAATTTTTACTCCATACTGCCAATCAATCCTTTCGCCAGCAATTGGTCCAGCTAATAGAATGTAATGTTGATCAACACTGCTGTTTAGCACTGGTACATACATATGGTTAACATCATTTATACATATACATTATTTATAAATTACAGCTCATCAAAATGCAAGCATAGAGGGGGGAAGAAATATAATCTTTACAAAACAATCACGCTGAGTCCAGATATTGCAATAAGGGACCCCCAGAATCTCCCATATGTTCATAATTTCAGTCAATATATCGCAGTTTGTCCATGTGAATAACTGAAACAACCTCATGCAGCCAGTTTCTGAAGCACAGAGGATTTGAAGGATAAGATTTTTAGCTGGTTTCATACTGTGACGGCCCAGGCTCAGCGGGCCAGACAAAGAGGAAGACCACAAAAGTTTTAAAGTCATTTAAGCATAATTTTATTATAAAGCAAAAATAACAATTAGTCTGTAGTCTCTATGTCTGTAGTGGCTGTTGTGTTGTGTGTTTGTGTGGTGTAATGAGAGTAAAACGGAAAGAAACCAGACCAGCAGGCAGCTGCTGATCAGAAAAAAAGAGAGAGAGAGAGACAGTGGAGGAGGAATCCTAAATAATCTCGACCCAGCATAACCAGGTGGAAAACAGCAGAATTATCAGCTCCACCATCTCCACCTGCTAAAAGCATAAAAGAAACACCAAACCAAAAGCCAAAAAGCAGGGGGTCACCACAGTACATATCAGTAAAATAGTTTGGTTGTGGAAAGGAAGAGTTAGAAAGTCTTCTGAACATCCAAAGAGAACCAAGTCTTTGTCAGGGAGAGTATCCTGTGATAAATCCCAGACAAAAACAAAAAAATACTTGACCAGAATGAATATATTAGTGGACAACTCCAAAATAAATGCAGTAAAGTACCATCCTTAGGCCTTAGAATAATGAAAACAATGAAGAAAACTTTGAACTGCGCCTACTGTTTATGGAACACTTATGTACAGTCTATCACATTTTATCAGACAAACTAGTGTTGATTTATCTTTCCCAAACCTGTCTAATACAAATAAGCAATCCAGGTTCATCGTGAAAATAACAACAAAAAAAACAAAACAATTTAGAGATAAGTTTCTGTCCACCTGAAGAAAGAGAAAGCAAATGCCGGGTGTGCCTCATGTAAGTAATTTCAAACTGGGGACACATGGAATTATTAACAATATGTCGCCCAAGGGGGAGCCATGTGTAGTAACTATTGATCAAGTTGACGGGAACTCTGTATTGGTTTACTTGACAAGGTGCAAACCTGCTTGCCAATGAGTTAAGACGAATGGAGATGGATGCAAAGGCAGCTGAAGTCCTCAGCAGCAGCAGCAGCACATGGGAGCCTGTCTGACATCACATGTTTATGCTTCTTATCTTTAGTGGAGGAAAAAAAGAACTCATACCACTCAGTGAACATGCTATTCTACAAATGCAGCATTTTTCCTCGCAAAATTGAACTAGCTGTGATAAAAGTAGTGTTGGTGCAGTAAAAAACATTCACCTTCAGTGTTTTACTATTAAATACATTGTTACGGGATGAATATTACTTCTGCATAAATCTGTGTTGTGTTTTACTGCTGTATATGTATAAGCTAATTTGAACTGCTTCATACGTCGTTGGCTCATTGAATTCACAGCGATGCATCAGGTTCTATTTGATAATCATGGAGTGGCGGCCCTGTGAGAAGCACATATCTTAGAAAAGCAGTGACGTTTTCAGCCTTCGACGATGAGAGGATTTTCAAAGAGTCTATGTAACTTCAGAAGGAGGAGGAGAAATATATCACAAACGCTAAACATCAACACAGCTGGACACACAGGCTTTTCACTCTACAGGAAGGGAAAGAAAGGCAAGTGTTTGTTTTCTGTTCTTTATCTTGTTTTTAATGCTGTTTATACTTGGTGAAGCACTTTGAATTGCCTTGTTGTTGAAATGTGCTTTACAAATAAACCTGCCTTGTGTTCGTTTATGAATATTTCAATCAGATGTGTACATTCTAATCCTAATTGGGTTGGTGCATGGCTCGAATCACCAGCATTGTTCTGTGTGCTCCTGACCTTGAGAGTTAATTTCCAAAAAATGCTAGCAACAACATTCTTCACTAAAACAAAAGTTCATCCTTTGCTTTCTTGGATTTCAAAAAGGCTCTTTGCCTCATGTGGTGAACTTCTGTAAACTGGAATACTTGTTCTCTCTAATAGCTTTTAAAAGCTATGACTTTGACATTTGAAGGCTGTTAAAAAACACGCAACTCTTTATTGGATCCCCATTCAGCTGGCGGTACAATTTCACAGCTGTTAACAGTGACTGGAAGAAAAATATCAAGAAAATCAAACAAACAATTGTCTGTAGAGACAATGATCCTAGGGTGCATCAATGAGAACAGGGGCTCTCAAAATTCGACAGGATCCAGGGTTGAAAAGATTTAGTTCAGTTTATCAGCGGAAGGTGAGCAGAGTTTACTTTTATTAAAGTTTAGGATCACAAAGTAGAATGGTCTTCCTTTGATTCTCAACTCATTTCTAGCAGCAAGCCGTGGTCTTATGTAAGCTAAAGCAATTAGTCTGTCTTCGCCCTTTTTTACAGCAGAATGAAGGAAAAATGTACCTCATATCATGAACATAGAGAGAGGGGAAAAGGAGAAAAGGCTGAAGGTAAATAACCAGAGTCTCTGGTGAGTGATGAGTTCAGTAAGTGCCTGTCATTGCCACTTATGGATAATATACAGGGAGGTCGTCTGGCTGTTGTGTTAGACATTACGCCTCTTTTGCATACTGAACTGGCAAGAGAGAGAGAGAGAGAGGGTGACTTCTGAATCTAAATGGTGGCCATATTTCACTGCCAACATACCAGCATGGATAAACACTGGCCACATGGCGCTCGGTGGCCCTGAAGTCTCCATTATTTAACACAGACACACACACACACACACACACATCATACCCCTGCAGGCGGTGCGCACACATTTAATGTGCAAAAAGGCACTAAGCTATGCAAATGCTCCAAAATGTAATGTGTCTTGTTTGTCGTCATCTGACAAAACTGAAGTTGTGCAAACAGCATAGAAACAAAAAAGAACACAACATTTTGGTTAAGAAATGTTGCCCCCCTCATTCCAGATGAGGAAGGAATGTACGTGGCAGCATGTGCCTTTTTGTGGCGGTTTCCAGTACTTCCTGATGTAAACATATGAACTTTAAAAAAAAGAATGTGTTGTCAAGATCACATCTTTTAGACAACCATCCAAATAAATCAAATAGAGCTTGACTCATCACGTCAGCCAGGTTAATAAGGAAATGGACAAAACGTTTTCTGATTGTTTCCTGAAAGGCTGGTCAATGTATGTTAGAGATCAACCCCGAAAAATAATGTTAAGTGATCTAATAATGTCAATCAAAACCACAGCACCAACAGTGCTGGACATCAAATTTAATGTGTTTAAGACTCATTTCTACAGAACCACCACTTAGCAATCGCTAAACAGATATGTGTGCTGAGCAGAAGATGCCTGTCAACATGTGCAAGGCTAAAGCGCAAAACAATGCCACAGCACCGGTCATCCCTCACTTTGGTGTCAGAAGTTTCCATGGATGCGAATCAAAACACTGAGACTGAAATAGAAATATTCTAAATAGAGTATGTGTGAGTGTCCTGAGTATTCTTAAAAAGATATAAAAAGATCACAATAAATGTCCTCATTTCCCTTCATATAATCTCTTTCTGCGGTTTACCGTGTCTCTCTCTGAAACAATTAGCCTCACGCACATAAACAATGCACTAAATCCTTCTATCCCTGTGCATTAACACTCAACCATTCAGCCTCCCTAGAAGTCCAACTTTATTCCCATCAGCATGCAGGCAAACAGACGCACTGCATCTCACACTGCATATCAGAAAGTGCGTGGGTGGTGGTTTCCCCATAGGCCTGTGGTGACAATGAGTCAAGGAGACAGCGCTCGTACACATGCACAGGCACAGATGGAGAAACAGTGCACGCAACAAGTCAGAGGCTCTGCTGCTAAAAAAGTAACCTACGTTCCTCTACATTTAGTCTTTGGTGCACATCAGAACACCATGTCGCCGGACAGAACAAGCAGTGACTGACAACATGCTCACAGACGAGATGGTGTCAAGGACAACGATGAGTACAATGTGCAACCTTAGCAACTTGAATGTTCACATATCAGTGTACCAGAACTCTGTGATCAACAGTTCTTTGGTTTCAGACAGTCAGCAAACACTGTTTGCCTGTTGGTTTTATCTTGAAATTTGAACAATTAATCTCACATTCAAATCCTACTATTAACAGTTTAAATATGAGGTCATTGCTCTTATTTTGAAACAAATAATTGTGTTCGTAATTACAATATGCCTGAGATTTACAGCACAAAAACATCATGTGTCTACTGTCAGAGCTTTTGCCACAAATATTTCACTGTCTTCCATCTCCGTCCCTCTGTCTTCCACATTTCTAAGAGATTTTTCTCCTGCTCATTCCTCAAGTTATGTGCTTTTCAGCCACCAAGTAACCCAAGACTACTTTTTACATTGCTGGAGCTCAGAAGCATCATTTAATAAATGTTATTCCAACAAAGAGTGCTGCTTGAACAGTAACTAGCCCCATTTGGTGGCGTCAATGGAAGCAAGGAAGACACTGATTGATAACCTTTTCCAAATGACTCCTATAATAACAAGAAAGACTTGTTTTAAGCCTCCATTAAAAGTGCATTAAATGGATATTTCAAATACTTCTCAAAGTCATTCATATTAATTCAACACCACCACTACAATCTGCAGTCTCTAAAATAGCCACAAAGCTCCTCCGCTCTCTAATAGTATTTCAGCAAAGACGGAATATTTCAGCCTTCATGTAAGGACGATTTAGCAGTGCCACAGTATTAGAGTGCATTCGCTCAAGCTAAATGTTTGCCGATGCTGCTGTTTATATTTTATCTTAATTACCACACTGAAAGTTAATGGCATGGCTGAGGTGGAGTTGGGGGGTTGCCATATCATTTTAATATGGTGATAAGTACTGGACACATTCCATTTTCACATAGTCACTCATTGAAAACATCTATGCATCAAATGTGAGTTTGCGTAAAGAATGAAAAAGACAGCTCAATTTAGTGCAATATAGTAGTGCAGTCACGTAATTATATCACACTACATCTCTTACTTCATTTTACGTGTTGTTAATTTCCCAGCATCACTAAAACAACTGTGGTGGACCACGTTAGCTTTTAGCAGGTGTTGCTCCTGGCTTTCCATGTTTAATTTGGCATCCATTGTGCATTCTTTATTCTTCTGTGAATCTGACGGCACACTACAGACTCTCTGGTTGTTAAAAAATGGTGGTCATAATGTTTTAATTGGTGCATGGTTACGACCCCTGCCCTCAGCCTCTAATGCACGTGATTCTTTGTGCTAGAACAGTAAAGTATTGTTGGAACCATTTTTTCCTGGCTGAGAGTCAGTCATTTGGTTGTTGAAACAGAAAGAATCAGCTACTAGTGCCAGAATTGACTTGTTTGAAAAAAGCCAAACTAATGTGTAAATACAGTGTGAACGCTGAGGTGTTGATTTTTGGAAGAAAAGTAATACTAATCCAGCGTCAAAATGGTGCAGGGGGAGGGGATTTCTGTCCACCATCCAACAAGCAGTTTTACAATAAATGAGTGCACAGGCAGGTTGATAGACGTGACAATGAATCCATGCTTATAGTAATCAGTGTTCCCAATTTTAATATCCAATTTCTAACGTTTATATGTTTGTCTTGAAATGCCTCTGTGTTAAAAAGCTATTATGAAAGCAAAGAAGCCGAGCCTTTGTTTAATTTTCCATTACTAATTTCAAAAGCACATAAAGAAAAATAACATACTTTCCTCATTACAATTTCCACTGTGCTTGAATACTGTGTCTGCCATAAAGGAAAATGAGAGACAGCACAAAATGTACAGAATTACCGTCTTGTGGCTGTATGCTTCTGTACACCAATGAAGTGGTAATTTGCATCCATGTTTGTTCCGACTCATGTCATACATGTAGTGACAGAGAGCTTTATCACATGGCGCAACAATCACCTTCAGTGTCAGCAAAACCAATGTTATGTATGTTTTGTTTGTGGAAGATCATTGAAGTTTCTTTACTACAATGATAATCTGTTGAATGGTTCATCAACTCTGTAATTATTAAATTCTTTCTTTATTAATTCAGGCTCAGCTGAAGTGATGTCTATAACTCCAGCTATTCAAACCAAACTTTTCTGACTTATTCGATACGACGAAGCACAGTGCAGCTCTCTCTAACTTCTGCATTGCTGAACATTGTTTCCAGCGGAAATAATGCTGCCACAGTTCATTTAGGTCAGTGCGACAGACAGCAATCAAATGGAGAATACTCAGTACTTCTTTGAATAACGAGAAGAAAAGGCAAAGAGGAAATGCACTGTGTGTTTCTGCTTACTTCAGCTCATACAGATGTGGCTTTAGAACTCTCGTTATTGAATGATTGTGCTCCTCTGAATGGAAAAGAATACGTAGCTTGTACTTCACACACATACACAAAGATACACGAAGGCACACGCAGGCAGTAATGATTTATACAACTGTGTTGAGTAATACATTAAGGATGCAGCTGTATCCCTCGGGATTAAGGTATGCACGCAGAAATATGTGCATGTCACACACACACAAGTGCTTGCTTAGTCATAACATTTTGTAGCTGCTCTAAGAAGCAGAGTATGAATGGAAGCATGGTTCCTCCCAGCAGCACATAACCCCATTTTCAACCTCCGAACTGAAATGGCAACTAATTACTCTCCTTTGTGTCTCATTCTCTCCTGCTGCTTCTCTCTGTTTCTGTGCCCCTCAGTATAATGGTGTCGAAACAGAAATCAATTATTATAGCCTAAACTGACAAAGCCCTAACCAAAGAATGTTCTGGGGAAAAAAAAAAAAAAAAGAGAAAGAAAAATCGGAGAGGATGCATTTCGACAAACCTTGTCCTTACCTTTTTCACAGCAGCAAAATTGATGTAAGTTCAAAAATAATTCATAAAACATGGCTGAGACTGGAGTTTGTAAGATTTTTTTTATTTTAACAACGGTTTTTATAAAAAAAGACTAAGACTAAGGGATTTTTGTAGCATCCCATGTTTCAATGCAAATGTCACAATATGGCTGAGCAAAGCAAGAGAGATCAGGGTAGGGGTTGTAGACAGAGAGAGGAGGAGGTACAGGATGAGCATGGAATATAATGAAGACAAATGGGTTTTCTAATGGTTTCTGAATGCTAACACCAAAGACCACATGTTTTCCAGAGACCCACGAAGAACCGTCTGCGCCACAATGGCAACAGACGCTCATTCATACAGTAATTTAATTCCAATACATATGCACTAACCATTTCATCTGCTTATGCTTTGTACATGTGGGGAAACTGAAATGAGTGTAAATGAGCCTGGCGCAAAGTCAAAATCACCACTGCAGCTTCAATGTAATATTTAACATGAAAGAGATTGCTGATCATTTGTGTTGGGCAGGAATTTGTGCACGACATTTTGCAGCCCACAGTTGCATCACACATACCTTTACAGAATATTTGCCAGCATCCAATTAAACAGGAGCTCAGCAGAATTACAACTCATGCACAGTGCATTCACTAATCACATGTGAAGCTCACACGACTGACAGCTATACTGAACCCCATGCAGGTTGTAGCTTGATTGAGCATGCTAATAGAGGAGTCTCAATTAACCTATCCTGCATTTTTAGTCATTCTTCTTTGTAGATTGTGAACCAAGTTCACACACAAAATTTTCAAGTAGCTTTTCCAATTGCAATTTTTAACTTGCAGATAGCACATTGCAGAGGTTAAGTAACATGTAGAACTTTTGATTCAACCGTTGCTCTTTTCATTTCTATTAGAAGGGGTTTTTCATTATATATAGATCTGATAAAATATTTGTCTGTATCTGCACATGACATTGTAAATACAAAAACAAATCTATATCTTTCAATTTTATTTGTGGTGTTTCTGGTTAAAATCCTACTAATTTACATGGAAAGTTCCTAACGTGATTATGTCAAAAAGGTTTATGAGGATAGTCAGAGAAAACACTAATAGTTTTAGAGAATTAAGGCGTCCCATTATCATTAAATAGTGCAAATTACTGTGTCCATATTTACTCTATAGTTAGTTATGACATCTGTCACAAATAAGAAAATTAAGTAAAACAAATGAAAACATGCTTGCAAGGGATTGCTATAAGCAAGGCTCATCCCTTGTGCAGTACAGCAGTTTGTACTTGTGCCTCGCAGCAAGATAGCTATGGGGTGGACTTTTAGCCAAGGCAGGACAATTCTCCGTGACGTATGCACAGGTTTCCTCTGGGTTGTTCAGTTTCTCTTGCTCACAAAACTATTTGGGTTTGACATTGCTTTGAACTGGCCCTAAGCAGAGATAAGCTTAAAACATGACCGTGCCATCATGTGCTGTAGAGCAGGACACTGGGACCTGGTAATACTTAGGATGGTTAAATGCAAAACTATTTTCCCTATGGTGACCTTATACAGCAAAGTACAAAAGAGGCATTGGTAGGGTGACAAGCATTTCACCTCATCTATTAAAATCAAAGAGACAGCAGTGTAAGTACACGGTACAGTTTGTTCTTTGCAATAGCTTAAAGCAAACACAGGACAGCCCAGGGGAATCAGCCTTTACCTTCTCGTCGGGACTTTATCACTGCATGCATGACGACTTAAAGACCGCTTCAGCTGATTAAGCAGTCCAGTTACTGACACATCTTGTCTGGACCACGGAGTTGTTTATTGGAAACATGGAATTCATGAATGTCTATAATGTGACACGAGGGAATGAACAAGTAAACCTGTAACCACGGCAGATAGTGAAATCACTGAGCATTCTGAGAATTGTGAAAGCATGTGAAACATGTACCCCTGTAGATTGTCACAAGTCTCTCATTCCCTTCATTCCCAGCCCTGACGAAGATAATCTCATAGCGACATGTGCACAAAGAAACCCCTGAGCAATCATACTCCTTCAACCATCCGTGACAGCTAGCTTTCTGCTTGGCTGGTTTAGTACAGGGAGGCAGCAGGAGAGGGAGACAGGGAGGTGCTGAGTGAGAGAACGAAGCAGGAGGAGGAGAAGGAGCAGAGAAGACTCCTGAATCATCACCCACATACTGACTCAAAAGGACTGATGTTGCGCTTGTGAATGGAAACAACCGACCCAGTCACAAATTCACTACTGGATTCAGACAAATTGGGACGAATGATATCATTTTAAATGAAGTAAAATTTTTTTTTCGTCAACTTTAGGAATTACAGCACATAATATTCCTAATTTTTCTGATTTAATGCTGGAATTGACAATCTTTACAGATGCTCCACAGAGATGCATATAAGAGTGGTGTTATGGGTAAGTGAAGGTCACACAAAGCTCCCAAAAATAAAACCTTTTAAAACAGTTGCTCGTCACACTTAAGGGTAAAACACAGCACATGACTATGGAGCTTTTCACAGCAGCTCTGCCTGGAGGGCTATTCATTACTTTTTAACTCACTATTAAACTCTGCTTCACACTATGCTGGTTCAATTTTCCAATTAATATAGGGACCATGTGTGCGCTGCACAGATGCTGCACACAGACCACAGAATCAAGGGCTTTCCATTTCACACCTTATAAAAGCAACAAACCGTTTCATTACTTAGTGCATCGGCTTGCATCATTTTTTGAGTCACTTTTTTGGGGGTGTTCCTTATAGTAACAGAGGGATGATGGGAAATGAGGGAAGAGAGAGAGAAGAGAAATTACATGCGGCAAAAGTCTCTTTCTGGAAACAAACAAGAAACATATGGTAGAAACTCCAACTCGCAGCTTCACAACTAGGCTAACTAAATCAAATGATTGAATGCATCTTGAGCACCACTTAGGTAACAGTTAACGTTCATGTCTGACAAGATTGTATGTGTATTTAAGGCTTTGTATGAATTCAATAAAAGGTAGTAAGCGTATGTGAGTTAAAACATATATATATTTTGAAAACGTTGGCCTGCGGCTCCCCATGTACTAAAACATTAAAATATTAGCATGTATAGCCACTTACGTAAATGAGTATATGAAACACAGCTTCTAAGTAGTTTTTTGTTCCAGTTATAACTGTAAGTCTTAACTCAAGTTAGGTTAAGTTATCCTGCATTTCAAATAAATTCTACAATAATCTCAATGGATACATGGTTATATTGTTATAATAGGGACAATACTTGATAAACTTTCCAACATTCCCACAGAGTTGCACAATGCTACTAAATTGCAATAGTTTTATGGAAGATCTTTCAGCCACTGGCTCTGTAAATCCAACAAACCCCCTTTTGTCTCCCTTTCTTTCATCTCATACTCATGTGAGCAGTTGGCGTAAACATTGTGTTTGCAGCACTAAGAAATATCACGTCAAGCCTTTCTTGAAGTCCACATAAAGACAATTTCGGGTGAGTCACAGAGGCGAGTCAAGAATGAAACAAATCAATAGCAGACGGCGTGCTGGACAGAAAGGCATACTTAGATGGACATTTAGGTTGACATTTAAGCTCAGTAAAATAACCAGCAACCTCTGTTTGTTTTTGCAGAGGTTGAGCCCTCTGCAGTAAATGAGGTCTGTTTTGCTGTTGGTCTGCTTCCTTCCCACCACCTTTTATGTCCCTCTATAGCCTTCTGCAGTAGCTCTTTGTTCCCCAAGAAAGCATCTGATGGAGGACAACGAACAGGAGCAGGCCAAGTTTAACATAATCTAAGTGAGCACTCGTTTCTACTGTAGCAGTAGATGAAAACAGCCATTTTCATTTCACAGATAAGCAGTTTAATGATCTCAAGATAGGTAACATTTGGCATTATGTACATGTATTCACCTTTCTATTCAACTTCAATTTTTGCAAGGGAAGACATTTTTTCTTTATTCATTTCCCCTCCTCCTTCCTGTCCCTATTTTCATGGCAGTTTCTTGCTTCCCTAAAATCTCTCTCTCAACCTCCTTAATGTGCTTTCTGTGTGAGTGGAAACGGAGCAGTCATCCGCCTCAGCTAGCCATCAAACATTTACATCATGTGGTGCTTTGGAGTGCCATAGAGAGTATAAAAAGACAGAGAGAGAGTGAGGGAAAAGGATGCCTACGAAGGAAACAAAGTCAGGCTTGGAAAAACAGAGAAAAGAGAGGAGGACGACGAAGAAAGAAGCAGACAGTAAGAGCGAAACTTAGGAAAGACACAAACAGAGAGAGACAACGGGACCGTAAAAGCCAGACAGAGAAAGAGACAACAGCTGAACAGCTCTAAAAGAAGGGTCATTGTATAAGTGCCAGTAGGTCAGGAGTTCAGCAGCCTGCCGTCCGCACCACATGCAAATAATGATAGGGGGGACGAAATTTGTAATTGATCAAAAAAAGAGTTGTTACAACAGACAAACCACAGAATACGTGAAAACAATCCCAAAGCCTAGAAAAATAGAGAAAATATAGATATATTTTTAAATTCTGAGCCCAGAGTAAGAAAATTACAGGGGTTTTTTTGTTTTGTTTTGGGTTTTTTTTATCTCAGCTCATAAGGTACATATCTGGAACTTTAGCTGCTAAATGCTCCACCAGTCTCTCACTGTGGTGATATAATATTTGGTGCTAAATAATCATTTTGTGGAAGGCATTATTGACAGATACAATGATATATTTAAACAAAAATCTAGTGTCTCAACTGTGAATCTTTGTTTTATTGTAAAATTCTGATGATAATCAGTGATAATTAATGCTGTGCTAAATAGGATTTTCTCACTTATCTAACAGTAGAAAGCCCTGACCGACACATACTACTAATTCATCATCCCTGAAGAATAACTTCTCCAAGGTCTGGTACAGGTGCTGCATAAAATTAGGTCAGACATACAATCATGTGTGGACGGTGATACCCTGAAGGATATCCAGGAAAGAAAAAGATACTCAGTATATTTATCAACATGGTTACAGTTATTTTTTTAAGGAGAAGTCTTCTGAAGAAGACTGCAGGTTTTTCCCTCTTTTTCTGCTTTTTAGATTCTGCTATTTCTTGCTCAATTTCCAATTTTTGTGTTACTTGTCACTCTTAGAGAATTACAATGAGTGAACAGACAGGCTTCAGTGTCTCATCCAAGGACACTTTATCATGAACATGAGTGTTAATTGGCTGCTTTGGCAGATAATGGCTATAATGGGTGTTGTCATGTCTTTTGACGGAACCCATATGAGGTGGAAAAACAAAGGCAAAGGACGCTACGGACATCTTTACTGCTTTCTAACTTGAACCATTTACTTGTTTTTCATTTTCCTTGTACCTTCCCAGCCCCAACAAATTGTTCTCTGTCTCTGTTCAGAAATAGGCTATACAATGAGAAGAAATAAAAAAATATGAGCCCTCCACTCTCACTGCTGCTGTGGAAGGAGGAGAAATCCAGTCATACAAGAAGAGGAAATAAACATAATTTACGTTTAGATGCAGTATGTAGTAGTAGTATTGTAGTATTGTCAGCAGTATATGTACACACTGTCCCACAGACACAATTTATGACTACAATTACATCCCACAACATACAAAAGTAGGATACATTTTCTATCATAAAACAACACAGTGTTTAGACACAATGTGAACAGATTCATATCTTATTTCCTTTCCCTCCCTTTCCCACAACAGTTTTCTCATCCACCTCACGTAAACAGCAACAAATCTGCTTCATCATGTTTTCAGAAATTTCCATGTATGTCACCCTTTTCAAACATGTTTTATGAGTATATGCCTATGCGTCCTTATGTACAGTAGATAATGGCTTTTACCTTTACAAACCTCATGAAATTTAGAAAACAAAGCACCATTGTCATCCTAAATGTACTGCAACTGCTCTTTTTTTAGGAGAGACAAGGGTCACCTTGAGCATTTGTAGTCAAACCGCAACAGTTCTTTTCCTCGCCCCTAATCCATATGTTGCATAACATAGGAAATATTCCCTTCATATTTCCTATAGTGCCTAACTGCTGCAAATTGAAGAGGTAGACTTTGTGAGTTGGTGGGGGATGGGGTGCAAAAAAGATGCGCATAAAGAAGGTAGGAGAGAGTGTGTTATGTAAATTGACCTGTTTTAAAGTGATAAAATCAGACTTGCATTTTCTGGGTCGCACTAAGAAGAAATAACATCAATGAGAATGAAGCAACAAAAAGGTCATTGACGCAGACTGTATGAAGTGTGTGATGTTGCACTCTGTTTGTCACTGGGTGGTTATCGTTGTATTATGTACACATCCATTTGTGCATTGGGTCGTGAACCAAAAAGGTTAAAAACCACCAGGTTGCATAACACCTAACACTACCTCTACACCGCTACAGCCATCCCAAACAAGAGCTGATCACCACACACACACACACACACACACACACACACACACACACAGGGCAGGTACAGGGCAGCACACAGCATCAAAATGGAGGACAGGGTGAGTCTGCTAAATGTGATTTTATTCTATTATGTAATACTTGAACTCACAAATCGCCACACAACCCTGTCTAATATTGTTGACCCCACTTATTGTGTCATTTTATTTTTCATCTTTTTAAGTCCTCTTTTCTAACCATCTACCTAATTTTCTGTAACTAATTCTATATTTTCTATTTTCTTTTTTCTCTGAGATGTTGTCTCCCTAAATCCACTTTGTCCTCCTTTGTCAGCTGATAAACACCTCTCCCTCTTTTCTTACATGATTCCTCTCTCCATCGCTATTTTCCCAACCAGCCACTGGTGCTTGCTGTCTCCTTCATCTACCCCCCACCACCCCCTCTCCCAATTCCCCAGAATATCATCCTTCCACTAAATCTCTTTGGTTTCCTGCACCTCCTTCCCCTCTGCATCTTATCACTTCTTACTCAAATCTTTTGTTAATTCCATTAACCCCTGCTCAACCCCCCAAACTCCATTTTCTCAACCATGTGTTTCCACTGCTGTTGTGTTTTCAATGACCCACAACCACAGGGCTTACCAGGTGTGGGCTACAGTGAAGCGGCGCCTCTGTCGAATGCTCTTGTTGACCATCAGCTTGCGGAAGAGGCGCGGGGAGCTTCTGGGCGACAGTTTGGGGGACGTGGCGCTCCTCTTCCCTCCTACCACACCTGGGATCTTGGGAGGCTCCAGCTCCAGGTGCATGTGCTCCTTGAATGTCCGGATACAGGAGTCCATCTCGACGCTCAGCTCGTTGGACGACATCCCTGCAGGCTGGTTTGAGATCGCTGGAGGACTTCCCTTCCTCTTTCTCGCCCTTTCTGTCCAAATTCAGTCACATTAGCTGGTCACACACAGCTGATTTTGCGCTTCCTTTGCCTTAACCAGACAAAGAGTTTTAAGCAGCCTCACACACAAGCATGGCCATGGATAAGGCTGGCTCACACATACCTTTGTGCTGTTTGTGTTCCCTCCTTCTGCACGTCCTATCTTTTCAACTTTTCCCTGTGTCTTCACAGGTTTAGGGATTAGCTGGCCAGCAGTCACACCCTCTCCCACTCTCTGTGATTTGGCTCATGCACTGCTCTTTAAAGCAGCTTTAGCCACAGCAGGGTCACATCCAACTCCTCCCAGGAGATAAGTCCTCTTCTCAGCACTGCGTCTTTCCCATCTTCCAACTGATAATTCGGATTCTCAAGTGATGCTCGAACACTCACCCTCTGAATGTCACCTCAGCACCAACTCTATCTCATAGTCCATTCAGGCAGCTTGATGTTTAGAGGATCTCCCTTATGAAAGATTCAGAGGGGCAAAAAACTGCTCTGCTGCCTTGCTCTCCCCTCCATCAACCACTGCTTGGCTGACCTCCTTTCACTGGAAACGACCCCCACCTCTCCCAAAGGCACTCCCGGTACGGCACAGAGTAACCCCAAACCTCAAGTCAGAATTCCCTTAATCGCACAGTCAGAGTAGTGAGCGGAGCACAGCACAGCAGGCAGGCAGGCAGGCAAATGCTTCACTTGCTGTTTCATTCAGAATATATGCAAGGAGCCGAGAGCAGGCATGCAGCGAGCAAAAGCCACACCTCCCCTGTTATGGATTGGCTTACAGTGGTTGTGACGACAGGAAAGCAGGCACAGTAACAGGTTGTCAGATTTATTATTTATTTTTCCGTTTAGCCAGGATTTGTGGTAATGTCCCTGATAATGTTGAGACCTTTAGTGAGGCAGGCAACTGGGAAGTGCAGGCCAAGGAAAAAAAGAATTCTGAAATGGTAAATGGTTTAATGAGTATCAGCAAGGAGACACATACACACTGTTCAAAGGTCAGCTGATTTAAATAAAAACTCATCACTTTCATCATAAGCTCACATTTTCTTTGTCTCACTGTGGTACTAAAAACCCATTCAAATTCAAAAAAG
>KV751319.1:3531106-3554914 GCA_001698575.1 Mola mola
ATTCAAAAAAGAGGGGCAATTTCCTAAAGGTTGAGAAAAAGAAATGATAACGATAATGGAAAAATCCAAAAGGAACAACAGAAGAGGCAGAAAGACAGCTTGGTGAATAGTAAAAATATGAGCATCGGTTCATCTACCATGGGATTGATTTGTTCTGGTTGTAAGTCAGTGACGATTCTGAGCAATCAAGCCAAAGCGGGCTTTTCTCACTAAGCAAATGCCAATAAAACCTTAGGACGACCGAAAGTCATCCTAAGCTTGTATATAATAGAGAAAATACAGAATATGAGGCATTGCAGGAGCGCAGCCAGCTAGACGGTGTTGCATTAGTTGGCGTTGGAAAATCAGCCAGTGATGCATGGCATTCTCTGGCTCTTTCTCCACTGTCACTCTTCTCCTTTATTACAAGTAAAAAAAAAATCACCAGTGAGAACGCTTAAGTAATACTTGATAAAATAAATATTCTTTATTTTTATTAGTGTCTAATCCCAGAAGTAGCTGAAGGCGTTCTTCCCTCAAAAGAGAAAAGAAGTGTTTCCATAGAAGTGTTTCCATACAACAGTGAGTGAGTGCAGTAAACGATCCTTTAGAACAGTTTATGGTTCCAAAGGACTGGCTGGATTAATCAAAATGAGTTCTCTCATAAAGCTTTGTGTCTCATGTCAAATCATTTGACGTTCCCATTAGCATCACTTTGGATAAAAGTACATGGATTTGCATATACATGACTATTGATTCAAGCCAGAGAGATACGATGTGGATTTTTACACAGATGAACTGGAAAAATAAAAAAGGAACCTTTGGGCCGCTGAGATGGAAGATTTTGATTAAAAAAAAAATCTGATGAGATTTGATAGAGTAGCTGTATTGAGAGAGAGAGAGAGTGGATTTGGGATGAGACCTAAACAAGAGCTTCTTCAAGTCGGGTCAATTCATTGCCTGGTTCCTCAGTTGGACTAGCCAGTACACAATTCTTTGACAAAAGTGGCAAGATGTAATCATGTTGAAGGCTTCCTCTGAACAGCAGCCTCAGAATCACCAATTTACAAAAATAAGACAATGAACTGCAAAACTGAATACATAGATCTAGAAAGAAGTACTGAGGGACTTTCCTGTGTTAGTCAGTCATTTCAAACAGGGGCCTCCGAACACATCTTGCTTTACAGGGGGTTCCTCACTGACTTGGCATTGATGAAGGATGTGTTATATGACCTCTTGATCCAAGCTGTCTTGTCTACCAGACAATTGATCTGAAATTGCTGAAATATACAGGTGAGGGGTGGCCACGTTGAGCAAGTTATCACCAGAGACGGGTTCAAAGGTGTTTATCTTACAGCTTCCCAACAAAGGATAACAAGGTTGCAGGTCTATCAGTCTGTCATTGATGATTGAATTATAGAGTCAGTAGCTGCTCTGAAACCGTTCAGGAACCAAGAAGCAGCCTCAATCTCTTCACTTCACAGTTAAGTTCACCTGGCATTAACATGCATCCTAAGTGGACAAAGTCTAAGTACAGTTCAGTCTGGACTACCTTGATTCCCATTTGTAGTAATATATTTTTGGCGGTGTGGCTCCGTTCTAGGTCCTCTATGCCCTTACACAGGCATACATGGAAAGGCTTAAGGAGGGAAGGCATACCTCCGTGCCTTTTCATTCATCTACAGCTAAAAAAGGCTTTCAGAGGAAGCAGCAAGAGCAGGCAAGCCAAAGCAAATGATTTGACCTGTATGACAAATTTTTGGATTTGCTAAATAGAAGGGAAGCTGCTAAGACATCAGTAGGCGTGGGATGACTATGACACCAGATGATATCACCTGACAGATGTGCTTTAATATCATGGCAGTGGGCTGCTTTGGTATTGTACTGCAGAGTTTCCCAGCAAGGGTTTATAACCAACCCAGCCACATATTAATTTTCTATTTTTAGAGATTCACAACTCCTTCTTATTGTCTCTCCCGCTCTCTCTTTCCTTTTTTCCCACAGGTAGAGAACAATTTATCCGTCAAGACAAATCTGTTTGCAATCAAATAACTTTCAGGCAATCAACCCTTGTTTTAATGGTAACCATCCCATCTGGTGCAAAGCAATTTAGCACCACAATTGTTTTGCATGTATCTCAGCGCAGACATTTACAACAAGCCTCCTCCTCATGCAGCTCACCATCCTTAAAAAAAAAATTCAGAATGAAGTCAAGAAGCAAGCTGCGATTTTTGAGTAACCTTACAAAGCGTTTTGCTGATAATAAGTAAACAGAGACAACGGAAGGCAAAAATAAGATGCACTACATAAGTACGTGAGTCAACACTACAACAAGGTAGAGATTTAATTGAAAATAAAAAATAACAAAATACAGTAGTTATAAAAAATGACTTAGCAATCCACGCAATAGTGCTGATGAAAACAAAAATCCTAAAATCAATGGCTCTTCTGCATTAGTGAGCTTAGTGTACTGAAAAGATGGCAACAGATGAAAGCCAAAGCATGGATGGGAAAAGCAGAAAACCAAAAGTTATTTTAAAAGAGGTGAAAGATTGATTGAATTAAAGTGATTGGACCATTTCATTCCACATTCTACCTTGGTTGATTCATCATTTGGGGCTTGTAGTGTAACAGCACAGAAGAACTGAGACATACAGAGGCCCTGCAGTCAACAGTGAAGGACCTCTGTCATCGTTTTACTGATTTCCCTGAAATATAAGGTGTAAGTGCTGAAATGATTATACCATTTATCAAACATTAAGAAATTTAACAGAAACAATGATGGTTATCATGCTGATGTTTCACTGGGAAAATACTGACTATATTTAAACTCCGTTGTGCTCCTTAGCATGTTAACATGCTAAACTGAGTACAAATACATCAGAGGCCGATGGGTATTAACTGCAGGTATTTTAGTCAAATCAAGTAGTGAACAGATTTTCATTAAACAGAGGCAGTTTGTAGCAGTCCACATAAAGGTAAGCGTTTACCAAAGTGACAATGACAACTTAAACTGAGGGTCAAGGATGTTTGAACCATCATTGTTTCTAAAACATAGTTGTTCATTTCATACCATGTCAGCCATCAAAGAGGGGGCTTCAGGAATTATCAGGGGGTTACATAAAACAGCAAGATTCATTCAGTGGGGACCTCAAATGTTAGTCCAAAATGTCATGATAATACATCAAACAGCTGTCGAGTTATTGAAGTCCAGAGCAATGTGCTGGACAGATTGACTGTCAGACAATACCATCCCTAGAGTCGTGACATTAGCGTGGCAAAAAATGCAGATTTGTATTCTTCTACTCTGAATTGAACAGCTTTGGGGCGGTTTAGTATTGGTCAAACATTTTTTAAATGTCTAATGGAGTCTGGGTTACTTCAGTATGCAATTGTGGTACATTTTTACCAATTGTGAGATCTTTATAAATGAGTAATGATAAATTGGATATAATTTTCACTATTTCATTTCAGAGCAGCCTTAAGGCTCTTTTGCTTTTGTGTATTATGCTTTTCCAACTCGATAGAGCTTGGTTCTGGTGATTGTGTTTTCAATTAGCAGGATTGTACTATTTTGGTTACCTGATGTCCTCGTGCAAAATTGAAACAAATGTAATTGTAAAATGATGATATGATAAAAATGAAAATGATATATTCTATTGCTGAAAGAATAGAGTTAAATATCTTATAAGCACCCCTCTAGCCTCTCTGTCCTCCACCTGTCACTTTCCATAATGTCACAACACATCACAGTATGAAAGACACCACAGCCTGTCTCATGTTGCTTTAGTCTCTAATCTCCCACTGTGAAACCCTGAGCTAGGGGATCTGAGAAATGTTTGTTTGTGTGTTTATGTGCGTGTGTGAGTGTGTGTGGCAGATAGAGGCTATGATGGAGGTGGTGGGGAGGTTGTGTGATGTAGGGCTGAACACTCAATCAACGTATTATAAAAAACAAAAAACAAAGTGGATTATCCAAATGAAACAAGCTGCAATTCTTTAATAAATTTCTTAAAGTAAAATGTGTGACAATATATCTTTACAAACTAGAAAGAATGCACTCAGAGAGTGCAAACATCAGCCAACGATGCTAAATTCCCTACAACGTATGCTTACTAGCAAAAAATTATTATCTTTCAAGGTCGTTTTCTGTGAGGTCATATTTCAGCTTTCTACCAGACTGTGGTATTTCTGTTTGTTTTGGACATCATTCTGTATGATTCTTAGGTCAAGGTCATTGGGCCCGAAAAAGAACACACTTTTGCACCACCTAATGGGTGTCACACTGCCCACAGAGCAAACTGGTTCTGCCTATATATCCTACAAAGGATATGTCCAAAAAATTGTTGTCAGCGATCATGACCTTTGACTTTGAAAAGCGAAAAGCTAATGATCAATAGCCAGTGCTACAAAATGACACCAATTCGACCTTCATATTTCAATTCTTTCTGGAATTATGACCAAAAGACATGCTTTTTGACCTCAAGTGACCTTGATCTTTGACCATCAAAATTTAATCAGTTGTAGATTTGTCAAGACACACCTTTGATAAAAAAAAAATAATCAAAAATAAGTAATGTAGTTTTTGTTTAATCCTGTTGTCAGAAAGACAAAAAAACAAAAGATAATGAAGCTTTTTGGTTTTATATCAATACAAAAGTCAACTTTCTTGTGCATCTCAATGTCTTGAGATGAGACCCCTTAATTCAGCTGCTCTGGTTTCATAAAACCTTCCCTATTCATTCCTTCTTCACAATCCATCTCCTTCATAAGTGAAAAACAATTGTGCAAAATGGCCCAGATTAATAAATGTACTTATTCATAGAAAAACAGAGACGGACTCCAACACAACGAGAAAGCAGATAACAAAGAATGAAACGCTTGGTTTTTTTCAATAACATTCCGCCCTGCAGCTTCTGCAGGGTTGAAAAGAGGCCATGAATTACGTCTCCATATGAATTACATCCATGTAATATAAACAAAGGATTAAAGCTCATAGAAATTAACTACACGACAGCGAAGGGGATACAAGTGGTTTCAAATGAAATATCATGAGAAGACTGAATAAAAGTTATTTTAATTGGAAGGTGATGTTGTTTGTATTTCCTCTATGTTTAATTCTAGAAAACAGAAAAATAATGATGATTTCCCCCCAAGATATCCGAGGGTATTATAGCATGAAGATCACTGTGGCATCAAATCCTTGTAAAATGGCAGCCTGACAGTTTCATGTTTGCATCACATGAGAGGATCACTACACAACACTGGCAACCAGGAGAGTAGCAACAAAAGTATGACTAATTATTTCTGGACCAAAACTCTCCCAAAGCTGTTGTGATGTGGAGGATACAACTGCTATTTCCAAAGATTTAGCATAAAGCTAAATCATATTTAGACATCCCCAATGTTCCAATACTTACTGTAAGCTCTATAATCACGCATAATGACATTGAAATACTGGATGGACGTTGACTGTCTTTTGCTGAAGTAGACAAAGTGGTGGACCCCACCTATTCAACAAAAAAGATCATTAAAGACTTCATATCTGCAATTCCGTTGGCATGCGTGTCAAATCTAGATCTTAACAAAGGTCTCTTCCAGTAAACCTAACAGGAAGTTGCCCATTTTTGACATTTCCTCCTCCTCTGAGAGTTGACTTTTTGTTAGTTGAATCGAAAGGCCTTTCTTTTCATCCTAACGTAAACAAAATGCAATTTTTTGCGCATAATTTGTCCGCCTTAGTCTGTGTGTGCTAGAATTAAAGAATTTCTGCTGTGTGGTTGTGTGGATTGCTCACATCCACAGAGAAGGTTTCTGGGCAGTGCCCACCAAGTCACAGCTCCAAGAAAGTACAAACAGTCCAGACAAGATATGAAATGACCGCCGTCGTCCTCACCCAGCCCTGGGTCAGGCAACCAAATATAGTAATCAAATCAAGTTCGGAGAGGGATCGGACACTTCAACCACAGTTAACCTGTTGTAAAAAATAAAATACATTTGTACATATTTGTACATATCCTGTACATATCTCTGATATTTTTACTCATTATGGCAAAATATTTTTTCACCGTATAGTTCTGAAAGTTGAGATTCACAGTACCATCAACATGGTTACTATTTAAACACTGAAAAACTACACTCAACCGTCAAAAGACATGAAGTGGTATAAAGTGGTATGAACAAAAAGCATTTGAAAACAGCTTTTGGTTGGTTATCACTACCCTAACATGTCACAATCTGCACACCAAGCTACATGATATTCTTTGAGGGGCAACGTCGTTTTCCGGAGAATAGACCTGTAAATAGGTGGTCCTTTGAGACATCTGTATCTGTTTATCTCTAATATAGAACCTTGGTGCAGCAAGTTATTGTGGAAATTGGGGATGTTAGTGATTAATCACATTTTAAAATACAGTTCCAATTGAACATTGGCATTGAAGCACCACAGAAGTCAGTGTCCAACGGCTGCAGTGCAAGTTGAAAGCAGATCATCGTGCTCCCTATCAGCTCAAAGAGGTTGTGGTGATGTTTGAACACAAGGAATAACTCAGATGAGTTACTTTATGATTGAAACTGACTTTGTAAGCAGTGGTACTAATGTTATATAACAGCTACACACAATGTGCTGTTAAAACCTTTAAATAAAACTTAGAATTAGAAATAGACATGCATTTTGGTTATCAACTGTAAGTGTTAAACTATTGGTTATCAGGGGTATTGTGCAAAATTTGCATCCGTCATGTCAATGTACCCTCGTAAAATCAGCATCATTACATGGGGTTACTCCTGAATTTACCTCATTAACTACAAATCCTGCCTGTATTAAAGGCCTCGGCTTAAGTCTTCATGGTAAATGCTAAAGGTACATCTAGTTAAAGTCTGATTCCAAGGGTTCATGTATTGTACAGCATGTAATTTAAGCTGCCAACTTTCCTTTGCCAACTTTTCCATCTGCCTTAACACTGTCTTATAACAGTCAGTCTTATAAGCACATCAAGTTACACAGTTGCAAAGATCAATTCATGAGACAATCTGAGCCTTGAAACAACCTTGTACATCAACAGGAAAACAATAATTGAATCCCAATAACAACTTCCTGCTCCCTCCTCCTCCTCCTCTCAAAACTGAGAGGCTTTGAAATAAATACAAGCAGAAAATGAGAGGATCAAGATGAGATGAGGAAGTGCTGATGACGTATTTAAACTGTGTTGCAGGCAGATATAGACCCACTTATAAAACACACACACAAACACGTCAGCCAGCTGGAGGCTTCACTAGGGAAGGGAGTAATCAGACTTGAGGATATTCAGCAAGGTTTTGCTGACCCTGACAGTTAGGAGGGTGCCTGGTGGAGATACAATGTGATAGTGTTTTAAAAGAGCGGAGTGCCAAGAAGGGAAAGCACACAGGGGAAACATGTCTGCCTCTACCACCAGGATTACTGACAGCTGACACACACCTCACCTGCTATGAAGTCTGCGCCTGCCCAATCGGACTCTACATCCACCAATAAACTCGCTGTTAACAGAAAGAAATGGAAGTCGTAGTCAGAGTGTACAAAAATAGAGTGAAATGTTTAGATGCTATAAATTGTTGCTATAATATAGATTCTTGTCTTAAAGATCAGTGCAAGCTTCCAGAAAAGCTTCAGTTCTCTGTGGTGCAGCTCCAGCAAGTCCCCGGAAATTTTGTGGACATTTCGTTCCTCCAAAAAAATAAAAAAATAAATAAATTCCCTCATTTGGGGTTTTGTTAGAGAGCATTATGCAACAGTCCAATCTCATCTCCCACTTGTGCAAAAATGGGTTGAGATCCAGTGACCACATGGCATATTATTCACATAAGTTCTATACTCATCAAACTACTCCATGAACCCATGTGTTAGGTTTGTCTGTTTTTATGCTTCTCTACTTATTTATTCAGTATTCTTACATTATTGTGTCAACTAACAGTGTAAATAATTGAGCATTCATGTGTGCTCACAGTCAGTCAGCCACATTAACACTGCCCTCTTCTGGTAGAAATACAAACTACAGCTGACATTGACAGAAACGTACTGGATGTTTAATCGCAAAGATTTTAGGATGACAAATTAAAAAAGAAGAAAAGAACAATACATACCTAAGCTAATTACCAGAAGTACCCTTCAGTTAAAACTCCTGAACTCACCCCTTCATACCTGTACCAACATTTGATGGGCTATTCTTTGGGCAATTCCCCACTCTCCTATAAAGTGTCATTGAAATCTATTCAGTAATGTTTGCATGATAATGAAATAAAGGAATGGCAGCGTTGGACCCCCAAAGTGGTGAAAGCGGTGATTATACTGTATGACGCTCACATGAAGGCACAGAGTTGACTACCTGGCTCAAAGTTAGGTGGGAAATCAAAGTTGATGACGCAAACCAATCTCTCTCTGAAATGTTGCTTAATGTCCTAAATACAAAAAACTAGTCACCACGCAGCCTGACAGGCCCTTTTCTTTTCCAAACACCTCCAGCTGCATCCACTGGTGTATGGCTTTATGGCATGAGTGCAACAAATATCATGACTTGGAGCATATCCCTCCACCACCTAAATGAGCAGGCAGCTTTCTTTGCAAGTCTAGCTGACCTGTGTTTGATGTGATCCTGCAATGACTGGATGACGGCTTTGTGCACAGTGGGACCCTGTCCTAACATTACAGAGTCATGCTGTTGGCTACCACAGAACCTCTTCTGCAGGTCTTTCAGCACACTTTCTCAGTGCTCTAGAAGACCAACATTAGGTCTGACCTAAACCTAAAAACAGCACTGTCAGGTTCTGAGGATCAGGCAGAATGTCCTCACAATACATACAATGAACAAGCAACAGAAATAAGTACATGCACACACACACACACACACACACACACCCATGGCATGGACTAGCTTGTTAAGTTAAAAGGAATCTGAATTTGACACGACTGGACAACAGGCTGCCTGCAAAGAACCGGACACTTACTGTTTGTGTTATACGAACTGCATGTTGTGCCCGTTGCGGTGTGTGTGCTAGTACTTTTTCTAAAAGCATGTCATGTAAATAATGAAACAGGGCAGCGTCTTCAACATGCAAGCTGAACGCAGCATGACACATGAGTCACTGGTGCAGAGATGGTACTCTAATAACACCTCTAATCCCCATCTTTGCTCAGGAGCACTACAGCACAGCTTATTTCTAAATAACTTCATCTGCACCAATTAACCATTCACGCTGGACTTTGTTAACCTTTGATTGCATCTCCAACAAATATCATAATAGAGATCAGAATACTGGAACCTCCACAGCTGAGCCACCACATTCTAACATTAACGAGTAATCACAAATAGGGGTGAAGACGAGGCAGAATGTTGAATGAATTCAGTACAGACAGCTCAACCAAGAAACAGATAGATAATTGTAATGACAGTAATGGCTTCCGTACCCAATAATTTGTGTCCACACTGGACGACTAAAATCAAATCAATAACTGAAAGTTTGCAGTCAACTGAAGGTTCCTGTGTGGTGTGACACTCTGATAACTATAGCACAACCGGTCCGAGTCTATCGGGTACAATAATATCAAAAGATATGTTATTCAGGGTGACTCTTATCGAAGCACGATGCTTATTACATCCTCAGTTTTCATCCTTCTCCTCAGAGGGTGTAACTCAAAGACCTCAGTCAGCACTTCTCCCCCCTGCTGAGACGAGCCCCAGCCAGGCCCTCTCTCCACTTTCCAAGTTGTCTGACAATTTGCCAGAAAAAGTTTTTGTTGTTGTTGTTGTTGTTTCCCATAGGCTCTCTCTTGGCTGAATATTTTCTTCATGTACATCAAGTGAGCAACTCTTACTTCCTGAACTTTAAAACCTAAGGCCTCCATCCTGACATGTATTATTTGTTTTATGGGCATTTTTGACCTCATTTCCCTTACCAAGAGGTGCTAGTAGAAGTACTCTTGAGAAATGAAAAAAAAAATATGGGAGACAAATTGTTTAGCTGACATAGGATACTTTTGAAACATACTGTCTTACAATCACTTAATTCGTCACTGCAGTTAAATACTGGCATTTCCTGTGTGATATTCAAGAGAAACTTTGTACTGGCACATTATAGTGTGTTGCCATTACAGTGTTTATCCACCAGAATGCACTGAACTTTTGTTTTCTTATTATTACCTGATGTTCTTTGTATTAGGTGAGGGGGGCATCTGCCACTACAGGAAACTCAGAGACAAAGTTGTAGAAGCAATGACTGCTGTAATGTGCAGAGGAAACACAGTGTCCATGTAGAACACAGCCATGTATGACTGCTTATGCATGCCGCCCCTTTTTTATTGAAGCATGGGTGTAAGAGCAGAACAACGCATGTTCAGTCTAATGTTTTATGTTTGATCGTATCCTGACTGGTTTACAATAGGCTGCTGCTACTTTACTGTCCACTCACCACTCAGGGTCAACTGGCGTGATGTCTATCCGAGGGGGGGCCCCAAAGGGTAAGGATGTAGGCCTAGCCATGACTTCATCGTCAGGTGTCCGCGACCTGTCTCCCTGACGCCACGACAATGGGGGGAGCTGCAGGTTGCCAGAGAGACGTCGTCGGCCACGTCGCAAGTCAACGCCCAGCGTGCAGGACGGGGAGGTGAAAGACTCACTGAGGCAGGAATCTGGAGGATCTCTGTTGTCCTGGGAAGAGACAGAAAGAAAGGGGGAAGCATGTGGAATTAAAAACCATAGTTCATAATCATTTAGAGTCACAGAGAGAAAGAGAGGTGGAAAGCGATAGCACCAAGATGCTGTGTTTCCTTACAAATGCCAAACTTCTTTCTCCTGATAAATAGCTGTTTGTCCAGACAGGGGTGCCATAGGCTTGGTTCTGACTAAAGATGTAAAGTTTCATACAGTACAGACCTTTATTATATAATTATCTATTTCTGGTGATCTATTGCAAAGAATATACAGTCAATTTTTCACATCCTCCAACCTAATTCACCTAACCCCATTCACCTCCTAAATTTAAGTTAATTAAAAATGGCTAAAAAGCGTTCCCTAATAATAAAGCATCTGGCTGCAATTGTAAAATAAATCACATTATTCAACTGCAATACAATAAATAAACTCTCCTATACGTCTCAAAGCATCTTGCTGTGCAGTGGAACAGCATAAATCAGATATGATTCTAGGAATTTTGTTTTCTTCCATCTTCATTCATCCCTTCTACAAAGCCTTTGCTTTTTCCTTCCATCTCATTTACTGGCTTAATTTATCTTCTTAGTGTGTGCTATCCGTAGCAAATTGACTGCACTGCATAAACAACCGTGTTTATTCCTCGGCTGTACAGTCTAATTGACATGTAATTCTGAAGGGCAAGATAAATGTTGACTGTCTTTCTTGTCTCCTCGGCTATTCACAGTTCTGTAAACCTGGGCCATATTTATAGAGCATCTGAGAGACACACAGAAAAATTATTCTTGGTTTGGCAAGGACTAAGAGTACCATCTCTATAGAAGTTCTTTCCTTAGCTTTAATTCCCAACTATTTTTTTTTTATTATTAATTTAATCAGTGCATAAATTATTTCTTTTCCTCTAACCACCATATAAATTACACTCTTTTTGGAGGGTAGCTGATTTTTGAAGCAGGTCAATTAAAAAGACAGCTGGCAGCACCTCAGCAACTAATGCACACCTAAAACACAATTTTTTTCTTCTGGCAGAACTGGTAGGAAATTTTTTTAAATCAAAACAAAGCTTGTCTTTGTTTGACAGTCTTTAGAGTTGACTAAACAATGAATCAAGTAATCATTTCAACTTCCAGCAAATTATGCAGCAACTCTTTTGATAACAGAGCAATGCTGTCAGAAGGGATTTTCAAGGGAAATTACCAAGCTTTCGCAATATTTTTTAGGGCTTTTCTTTGTCGTGTTCAACAGTAATTTTGAATAGCTTGAATAGCTTTGGTTTCTGGAGTGACTTTACTAACTGCTTGAAATAATTTTCTGATATTGTTTAAAAACAACTGCAGATCCTTTCAAAAACTAGGCTTGCTTATGAATGAAGCTATCCGGATTGCAGGAGCTAATCCCAGGTGGGACTGGGCAACATGTGAGATACACCATAAACCGGTTTTGGGTCAACCACAGGGCTGGCTCGTTAACACTCACTTATTAGAAATGGCTATTGAGAATCATCAATGACACTAAATTGCATGTTTTTCACTTTGTGCAGGAGCTCTGAGCTCAGTGAGGAAACCCACAGAGAAAGACTCCAAGACTCGAACTTGCAGCTTTCTTGCTAGGATGCAACAAGATTTACCCGTGCTAAAACAGCACTTGTACTTGATTGTTGTTTTTTTTAAATTAGTAATTGTATTTTTACTTAAGCATGTTCTTATTCATGCTTCAAGATGAATCCGTTACTGAGTAAAGACAATAATGCTAATGCCATTATAAATAAAGAGTAGCATTACTGATGCCAGTTTGGCAGAATGCGGAAAGTTAAAATGCTATTGGTAGTGTTGATCCCTGAGTTTGCTACTTTGCTTCTTAACCTCTATTGTACCTCCAGTTGATGTTTGTTATGAAACACTGAATTTGTTCATTTAACTATGACGATATTTACTCCCCCACCATCTCTCTCTCTCTCCATCACACACACACACACACACACACACACACACACACACAAAATTTCCAAAATGTAATATTTATTACATTGTATCTAAGTGCACTTTTAATTGAGTGCTTTGACTTATATTTGGGTCAAATTTATGTAAAGTAGCAATACGTGAGTACAATATTCTACCACTCTTTATATTTATCTCTGCTGAGAATCAGTACAGTACGCTCTACTCTGTGGTAATTTTTACTCAGCTCCTAGTCTAGCCAGAGTTGGTTCTAGTGTGGAAGGAAAACTCAGCAACAAAATCATTTCAAGAGGTTCCTTTTTTTAGTTGAATATCTATTGGGTCCCCTGTAGTAACCCCCTCCTATCCAAAAACCAACAGCCTCCCACTCTGAGTCCTACAACAGCCTGCCTACACACAGCTCGCCACACAAGCTACACAATTCCAGTAACCGTGATGGAAGCATTACGACCTCTGTTCATTCTTACTTTGCAAAAGTGTGAGTTACACAGTGTTTTTAGTGGTGTAGGGGGTGACTTATTTCTCCCTTGAAACTATCCCCTTGGAACAAATCTTGTACAATCTTGTACTTTAATGAGCTCTGTAGATTAGTGCTGTGTATGTGTAGTTTTGTGTGCCTTTTATTGTTCTATTGGTGCTTTCTACAGAATGTGAGTGTTTGCTGTGTGTGTGAAGTACTTTGATAGTTTTTCTGTGTTTCCCTGTGTGCGTTTAGTATTTTATACTGCACACCAATTTCTCTCTTATGTAGTGAAATAATTAATCAATCATGATAGGTTGCCTGCAAATGGTGTGCTAACAAGGCTTAGCAAAGCAGCTTCTTGTGTCTTATAATTCATATAATAGATAAAAAATTTCGTTGGTCTCAAACAAAAGTTTGAGATGAGCAAAATCTTTTATTTAGACAAAACTTCACATACAGAAAGACTTTAAACATAATAATTTCATGCTCCATTATTCATATGTTACCATCTACTCTATAACATACGCTGATAAGAAATTAATAATCATGTTAAATGTAATTGCTTCAGCTTATACTCCAAGTACCTTGTCAATATAGTACCTGAGCAGTTTATCAGCATGTTATTTAATCAAAACCAGATTCAGTAATCTCTAAAACTGACCCAGGTGCCGTCTGGACATCCAACAATACTGATTTGCACAATTTTGAATTTCGAAACCTTTTAGAATTTATCACTTTATTGGTTTTGCAACCAGACATAAAGCATGATTCTATGACTCCAACAAACACAATAAAGAGTGGACCTATGAAGGACTAATATCCCTTCCTTTAGATTTAAAGAGGAATATAACTTTTAAAGCCACTTATGTGACAATATGTGACACACAACTACCCCGTGGTGCTTCTTTTTCCTGAATGTTTCTTAAGGTCAAGAATAATTTTATTCATAAAATTTTATTTCATCAACCTTTAAGAGACCAGTGTGTGAACATTAGCGGCATCTAGTGGTGAGGTAGTAGAATTCATGCAACATTCCGCCGCCTTGCTGCCCTCTTCCACTCCAACTCCAACTGTCTGTCTGTGTATATGATCATCCATTTAGAGTAACATAGATTATAAAATTTGGGACAAACTTCCAGCAGACTGCTGACAAAAAACTCCTTGTACTCCTATAATAAAACAGCTGATTTGAAGGATCTGCAGGATCTTCTTTGCATTTACCCACCATCTTTTTCTTACTTCTTTCATGGTGACATCTGATCAACGTGGATCATGAGTGAATTAAAAGTTCTCAGTCTTTCAGCTGGTCCAAGACACAAAGCCATGACCAGCCGTTTAATCATTTAGTTATTTTCAAATGTGTGAAATGTCCAGAAGGTCATGGAAACAGTTGGCAAATCTCAAGATGTTACCACAATTTAAGGTTTGTTTGTTTCTTTGTTTTTTCAAATACTTTTCATTTGAGGGAATCCGCAACCTACTTGATGATGAAATTAAACCATCTGGCAACATTGGCTTTCACTCATTTTTTACATACTATTATGGCGCCTGATATCCCTAAATGACCTTAATGTGTGTGTATGTGAGGTGTGCATCTGTGTGTCTGCAGGTAGAGACATCCATTAGCCCATTAGCGATACTACCCTGTGGTTCTTTTTGTCTTTCTGAGGCCACAAAGTACTAAGACCATAACAAACTAATTAGTCACATGCACATACACATCACAAACATGAGAACCCTGTTTATGCAGCACCTTAAGCTTTTCGTACACACACACCAAAACACATAGCGGCCAGGTCACAAGGGGCAGACAGCAGATTGAGATTAATACTGAGATAATGATGTACCCTGGCAGCCTTGTCAACACTGAATTTATACCCAGACCTTGCAGGATATTGTTTGAGCCTTTTGAGACTGTCCTTAACAGAAAAAAATTTAGAGGATGGTTCATTTTTTTAAAGACGGACCGTAAGCGACCCTTGGTTGTCATGTGATTTATGACTGTCCTCTAGAGAAAATCAAACTGTGTGCTTGTGTTTACGACAGGAAACACAGAAGGAGGGCGCATGATGTCAACACACCAGAGCAACCCAGTCATAAACACAAACAATTCTACTTTTCTTTTACCAAGAAGACAATTCTACCTCCCCCTCCAGGAACTGCCACCTTACCAAGGTGGAGGGGTTTGGGTGCCCTAATAATCCTAGGAGCCATGTTGTCAGGGGCTGTTTGACCCTGGTAGGGTCACCCAAGGCAAATTGGTCCTAGGTGAGGGGGCCAGACAAAGCGCAGTTCAACAGACTTCTATGATGGTGACAAACAAGGACTTGTGTACCCTGCCCAGAGGGATACCGGGACCCTGCCCTGGAGCCAGGCCTGGGGAAGGGGTCCGTAGATTGATAAATTCTGTATTGTGCACTCAGTTTCTCTGTATGTGTGTACGCTTGTTTATTTGAAAACAGAATGCGTGTCTATATGTTTGGTGTCATTCCTATTTGTGTAAAGAATAATAAGAACTGTAAAAAAAAAAAAAAAAAATGCAAATTCCCCCAAATGGATGAATAATGTACATTTTTTTTCCCAGAACAAATGTCTAGACAGCTTATTGTCCCTTTTTTGTAACATTTTTGTGAATGATTTTTTTTTTTTTAATATATCAACCGATTTAAAATAAACAACAATAAAAAAAGAACTTCAGGTATGTTGCCTTTGATAAAAGGCTAATTCAGAAGTAATTATTCCATTCAGGTCCATTTGTAGGCAGCCAAATGTGATGTAAGATTCCCCTGAGGTTGAGAGTGGAACGGGATATTAATAAAATTGTCTGGTGAATTCTTATCTCTCCTTTTTTTCTTTTATCCTCTTTCCTACATCACTGAGAAATAGCCCAAATGCACAAGAGAAAATAAATTGCCTACTTTCCCCCTTTATGGACACGTGTAATAAATTTAGTTTGTTGGAGGGTCAAGGAACAAAACGTTCAGTGTAACCAGCTCAAGGCTATTTTCAGCTTCATTTATTTGCTGAACAGTTTACTGGAGAACAGACAAAACATGAACTGATTCCATGTTCTTCTTTTTCAACACAATTATTCCTCTAAAGAATTGTAGCCCTTTTATTTCATCAACCTTTAAGAGACCAGTGTGTGAACAATAGCCGCATCGAGTGGTGAGGTAGTAGAATTCATGCAACATTCGGCTGTCTTGCTGCCCTCTTCCTCTCCAACTATGGAGTCCGTCTGTATGTAATCCTCCATTTAGAGTAACATAGATTATATAATTTGGGACAAACTTCCAGCGGACTGTTAACAAAAAAGTCCTTGTACTCCTTCTTTGTTGCCTTTTACTGAGTTGAGTCTTTCATTGTATTTCAGTGCCACTACAGTATACAAACACGAAGGCTTTTGTCTGGTCTTGGCTACCATAGTAACATGGCGGTGTTCTCCATAGAAGGAGGACCCGCTGCTATGCAACTTTAAATTTGTAATTCTAAGATTGCACATGTACTCTACGGTTTTTGATTGAGGGTGATCACACATAACTTGTGTTTGCAGACAGATATTCTTAAATTCTACATACTGCTCCTTTAAATGTGTGTGAGTGTTGCTTGCATAAGGTCAATTATATAGCAAAATTATCATAATTGACCAATGGACCATCAGAATGGAAAAACAAACATTAGGATTTAGCAAAAATTAATGCCCACAAAAATATGGATTGATCGTTAAACGTCAAAGTTTTTAATTTATAAAATTATTTAGCAAAATTTTAAATAGTTAGTCATTAAGGTCAGACATTGATTTTAAATTAATAGGGATAAGACTGAATTTTACAAATAACTTATATTTGACTAAATTACTGTTTTCCATTTAGGAGAAGAGCTTTCTTTTCACTTTTACATTAAAAGAAGAAACAAAATTTTATTTCATTTTTCAATCACAGGGAGCCTGAAGCACCACAGTGACTATATGAAGGAAGTACATTCAGAGAACAAAACAATTCCAGATGATATACTGGCAGGAGGGCTGCAAGAGGTCACATTTCATATCATCCCTGAATGTGCCAATGGCCTCCTCCCTCACCAGAGAAATAAGGGGTATAGAGAGGCCAGAGGAAGATAACTGTGTTTGTTAAAACCAAAATAGAAAGGAAGGTGGAGATAGATGTCGGGAACAAGAGAGATGGCTGACAGAGAGGTCAGCACAGAGTGGACAGAAAGAGAGCAAATACTGATCTGTTGCGTTGGCTGGCTAAGATTCAACAGTCAGCCTCTGAGCGTTCTAACTGGAGAGTGAACAGCTGTTCAGTTTGACCCACACTCCCTGTAAACTACAATCTGACTTTCAAGAGAAGGAGAGGGTAAGAGAAGAGATGGAAGCACAAAGAAGTGACATGGAGAGGCAGCAAAACAGAAATAAAATAAAAACAAATCAAACAAAAATTTCATAATATTTGCCAGGTGTGGTTGATTTCATCGCTATGTCAGCAAGAACTTCCCTTTGCCCCTATTAATGGAGGGCCCCGCCACATCAGCACATACTAATTTTCTATATTTGGAGCTTTGTCTCCCTCTTTCTGAGTTTCCCATACAGAAACAAAGTTAGAGGTGACATGGGTAGGACGTGCAGTTATAACATATGCTGAAGTATGTTTAGTGAATAACATTTCATTTAAATGCACTTTTTTGTTTCCTTGCAATAGACGGCCATTTGAGATCAAGTAACTAGTGCACAATGAGGCCTCAATCTAATATTACCCCTCTGCCAACAGTCACATGCTCTGCAAAGAAAGAGAGATACACATGCTCTGGTGTGATGTCCCTGTTGAAAATGCACTGACTGTGTTGTTACCTGTTATGTCCTTCTGGTGCCCTTGATATAAGCTTGTAAGTTTGCTCGGTGAACTGTCATTCGGTGTCACAGTGGTTTTGATTGTTTCGATAAGCTCCGGTCGGCATTAACAACCCTCCCCCACAGACCTAATCTGTTGTTGTAAAAATAGAATCACAGGTTAGAAAAAAAAAAATTAATCTTGTGTTTTTTGAGCAACATTTTAAGGTCAAATAAAAGCATTCACCTCTGAAGGATACTCTACCAGATGTAGACCAACTGAATGACGGTAATGTGGTCACATACCAATGGTGTCATACATTCAAGCAAACTCACTCACATTAAAGGCAGTGATGCACATCCACAGTAGACATTAAGGATGATTAGATCAGATTTGTGATCTGCATGGGAATCAGGTCATTAGGTGGGTGAGGCAAAGGGACATTACCTAATCTGTCCTTTCCAAAGCATACCACAGTCCAATAACACACTCACACACATGCAATTAGTTGAGTTACACTCAAATGAATGTGCATGTAAATCCTTGCACACACTGAATAACCTGCACAACCAACTTCACATAAAGACATAGCATAAACCGTCATACTTTGAAAATTACCTAAAGAGGGGAAACACTCCCCACCATTCACAACCAAGGGCTGAAACACGGATGAAACTGGAGAGCACTCCAGAGGTGCAAACCACTAACTTGGTTACATTTCAAGGTCAAGGATTTTTAGGTCATGGCCATTCGGTGTAAAAAAAAAGATCACATGCTTGTGCCACCTAACAGGTGACATGCGAACCACAGAGCAAGCAGGTTCGGGCTGTATGATGGACGCTGGGATTAGTTAAGAGATGACACCAGTTTGACCTCTCTATGTTGATTCATTCTGGCATTAAGTCCATAAAATGTTTCGACATTTCACTGACTTTGACCACTGACTTAGAAAGCCCGAAGAATTGTTGTGTATAGAGAAGAATAATGTCAAAGAGTACAAGTGGAAACTATGCTAAACCTATTAAAATGTGAGAAATAACTAGTGATGGACTATTTGTGTTATTATGGTCATTGTAAAATGTACCTGAATGTTCCTGTCCAAACAGGTTACCGGTGCCATACAAACAGTACAGGAACTGACATAACCTTGACATCCACAACCTAACAACTACTGCTTTGTAACATTCAATTGATTCCCATCAGACCAAGTTATTATCTTATCTGATAGTTACTATTAACCTATTCAATATTTAATACAATCTGTGCCTTAACGTTAAGGAGCCTTGACTATGCCGTTGTTGCAGCCGACCACATACAAGTGCTTTGAGTTGCAAAAACTTAGCCAATACCTTGTAATGGTTCCATCAATTGACCACTGTACTTCCATAAAAATGCCAAAATATAAAGATACTTTTTAGCCCAAACGGACTCAAACATCATCACTTAAATTTGTTAGATTTTGCATAAGTGCTCTAATGGGAACATGATGACTTACATTGTTGGGAGACACTGTGAGAACGCTCCTGCTCTTCCTCATTTTTCTTTCAGTATCTCCTGTTTTGTCCAACCATGGAAGAGTCTCATCCACTCCTGCAAAACACAAATATACAATAATTGCTGTGTGTCTGTTTGTGTTTCTTTTCTTTAACAAGAAAAAAAAAGGCATTGACAATGAGGTCAGTGGATTATCTTGAGCAATCTGGCATTTCTGCTGTTCAGGTAGCACTGTTTTTCAATGCATGAGAAAACATGTTTTACCTTGACATTTATTATTGTTTCCATTTGTACTATTTGACGTTGGAATATTTCTGCAACCATTTCTGCCACTTGTGCCAACTACAAAAGGAAGATAAAGACATAGTGTTCCCTGTGTATGAATATTGAGTTCGTGAGAGTCTTTTTTAGTCGTTATGGTCCGTCTCCCAATGAGGAACAATAACGAAATCACACTTATGCACCAATATGGGATAATGTGCCCCAAGACACTGCTAGTGTGACTGGCAAGCTATGTGGGTGACATGATTGCTGGATTTTTGGATTCATTTTAGTTTTATGTCCCTTTGCCATGAGTCACCTAGACAGTACTGACAAAATAAAAAACTGTTACAAAATGACTGTCTTAATTCTGCTTTTCTTGTTTTATCTGTTTAAATTAATAAATGAAGCCTTATATCTTAAGAATATCTTAAAATATCTTAAATATTTTAATCTTAAATCTTAAATAAATGAATCTTAACTGTTTTTTGTTTTGTTGTTTGTTTGTTCCATGAAATATTTGGAAACAAATGTGGCTGATTTCAAATGTAACATCAAAAGTCGACTGAAATGATCACACATAGACCTGCAATTTGCAGTAAAAGAATCACAAGAGCATTTCAAGAAACTGTATGCAGTCTGTATCACAGCGATTCCTCCAAAAGTAACCTCTATCTCCATGATGTAGTAGTGGTAGATTGTTGTCAGAGCTGTCAGAGAATATAAAAAGAAGTACACAACTTGCACAGTACAGCAAGCGATCTATACAGTCAGCACAGATTCAAGGTGATTACACAAGATTAGTCAATTCGGTTTCGACCAAACATGAAACATGGTCACAATCTCCCCTACTGTTCCTGATTACAGTGTCGATTTGTGTTATATATCTTTTATACATTTTGAAGCAAGCAGGGGATATATAAACACAAACCAAAGTGAACACACATATAACATGAGGATGAATGCTCATAGTGTCTACCTCAAAAAAAAAAAAAATCAAACACTGATTTTGTATTCATCATGTGTCCCTGCTACATTTGATGTTTTCAAATAATACTTGGGTTTTTTTTTTTTTCAAATGACAATTTTAATATTGTAATTGTTCCTCTCAAAACAAATCTGAAGTAGCCTTAATGGTTCCACTCATTCGACTTCGCCCCTTGCTAATCACTCAAGAGCAGCACACAAGATTGGCTCCACAGTCACTGAGCATCTTTCTAATGATCTATGCACTCGTTAATGCTCCTCCTGTGATCCAAGATGGGCTTGTCTTTGTTTTGTTTTTTACTCCAATAAAAAGAGACAGGCAGAGGTTGTAATGGAGAGGGGTTACTTGATCGTAAAAATAAAATTACAAGACACTGTTTTGAGGATAAAAATGATTTGAGCTTATAGCAAAAGAGCTACACCAGCTGACCTGATAATAATAAACAAATGATGCCTGTTATTTAATCCCACCAAAAAACAATGAAATGTCAACTTAAATATAAAATGTCTATTTGAGCACATTAGAGGTGTTGGTAATTATCACATTTGGACACAGGCAGGCCAGCAGTCAACTGCTGCCTCTGGTGGTCTTTACAAGATGGAGGGCAGTGTATTTTCAAACAACAAAGCTTAAAAAATAATAAAAACTCAAAAGGTGTGTCTTTATGTTATATGGAAACAGGACAAGATAGTGCTTTTGAAAAGGCACATTATGCACCCCGTTACATGATGACAGCCCAGAAAACTCTGAAACACGTGAACTTATAGGCGTAAAAAAGGCTAAAAATAATGATTATATTAATTATTTAATTAGTGGGAAAAATAATTAAGTGTGTCAGAGCAGATCACAAAATTTTGCTCGACAGCACGATGTAGAAAGCTGTTTATGACTACAGATTAGCACGGCAACCACAGGGGATGACATTTAATGGTACTAACAAGGAGTGTGCGTAGGTGTAAGTGCGTGTGTGTGCATGCTCATGTACTTTGTGCGTGTGTTTGGGGCGACTGAATTAGCGTTACTTCTGCCTAATTAACAGCACTGACAGGTGTGAAGCCAGAAGAAAAGCGCACACAAATGCTGGGGTTTCCTCCCCCCTAATCATGTCGGTGTGTTTGACAGCGATGTGCAGTAAGAGGAAGCAGTGACTCACTGCATTCATTCTGTTAAATTAGGGTCATTATTTACAATTTGACTCAGGATTAGGGATGCTCCAATTAGGATAGTCAGTTTTGACCTAAAAATGACCTTTAATGAAAGCTGAAACAGATGCTATCTGTGCCTGTGTCTGCTTGAAGGCCAGCGTGTTCATAGATTTGTGCATGCATACTCGAATGATCAAGGTTAGCATGTTGCAGCCCAGCCACAAGCTGCACAGTCTATAGGACTGTATATAGACACGACACAACAACAGCAGCATTGCACTCTGAAATCCACAATTTCCAACAGCTTCCCATTTACAATGTCAAAACAATACAGGAGGAAGAGTAAAGACACATATCAAGTTTAACAAGATTTTGATGATTTCCTCCTTTCAGATCACAGCGACATTACCTGTTTTTATTCAGATAACTGTTACTTCATCTGTCTTTTCATTTACGTCTATTTGCACTACAGTGATAACAGTAACAAGCTGTTCTGTCACACTCCTCTTGTACCTGTGAATAAAGTTAATAGGCAGCAAATATAGCATTTAGATCCAGCCCCCTCAAACATAATATAAAGAGCAACATATTCATACAGCCCATGTGTTGATGAGATGGGGAGCCTTCCACCAGGTTTCCACCTCTAACTGCTGAGAGGTACAAATGTTTTATTGCTCAGAGTAATTTACTTTACTTTTTTTCAGTTTTAAGTCGCTGTTGTTTTGTGTTGTGTAAACATCATGGTTATGGTTGGAGTTATGATACATACACCCAGGTGTAAATAGCATCTGACATTTGGATTATAAAAGTAATTATTAATTATATTATATTCATCTAAGTGAATATAATAAGCGGCTCCAAATAATTTAATTTGAAAGTACAGAAATGTTACTGTTAGATTTGGCTTAAGTGGCTACAAACTGCAGTACAGTATTAACTATTAACACTATCAACTGTAGACAAGAAGGCAGCTGTTTTAGTATCTACATAAGTGGTGTGTGGCAAAGGCAAACATTCCCTCTCCATGCCATCAGTCACTTAATGGATCATATAGAGCAATACTTAAAAACCTCATCCAGTTCCCCGGACTGCAGTTGATGGATATTTAATTTCAAATGTCGCACAGGGATGCAATGGCAAACTGTAACAAGCTGTTCTGTCACACTCCTCTTGTACCTGTCACGCAGGCACAAGAGGCTCTCTCGTGCAGCATCGTCGCTGAGAGCAGAGCAGAGAAAACATAAAACCGCCTGTCCGCTGACTGAACCCCAGTCTTTATGTGTGTGTGAATGTGTAAAAGAGAGACAGAAAGACAGAGACAAAAGCCCATACTGATAACCAATACAAAGCAGCTTAACAAAATTCTAGGAAGTGCTTCAGTGTTCTGAATTGTTATTCTGATATTAAAGAAAATGCAGAAATTTATAAAAACCCAGAAAACCTTCACAAAAGCCTGAATGCACAACTTAATCCTCTTTCCAATCCTGCCAAATCCTGTGGAAACATTCAGCGGTAGAAAATGCAAAACTTAATTTTTAATACAAATATGCCAAATAAGTTGAGAGTTAAGGGCAAAAAATGTAATAGTTTGTTTATTTTATAGAATATATTGACAGCATCCTCTCTGATTAAACACCACCAAGAGATGAGAGAAGAAGAGCTAAAAAACTGACAGTCACCTGACATTCGAATCTGAGCCTAACACCACCTCCGTACTTTAATATTGCTTCCAGCCCCTTTTAATATGTTTAATGTAACATTAAAAAAAAATTACAGTGATACAAGTATAAGTTTGTACAATTTAACTATGGGTTCAGTAAAAAAAAAAAAAAAAAAAAAAATGCAATCTCTAAACTGTGCCAACTGTTTTTTTTAAGTGGAAGGGGTAATATTAATAATGAATAAAACTAAAGAATTACTTTTTTTTTATTGCAATTCTTACAGAATGGAAAAAAAAATTGACTTAAATTGTTTTAACTATAACCAGTATAACTACAGTAAATGACATC
>KV751319.1:3554989-3568924 GCA_001698575.1 Mola mola
CAATTTGCATGTGTGTAAACTGGGGAAAGCGAAGCCCTGAGCAGCTGCTGTAGCAGTATTGATCCTGTCCGACTGGCTGAGGTGAAAGCGACTCGTCTACGTGAGGCCTTGTGTTCATTGTTGATTAATACTTAGAATAGAAAATTGTATTTCAATTCAGTGTCATGTCGAACCTGCCCTTAACATCCGAAATGAGAAAGTGTGGTGACATTATTGTTGAGCAACAAGTTCACACAGGGTCAAGGTCACGACTGGGTAGAAAAGATCAATTAAATACTTTAAAAACTTGCTCATGGCAATGCCAATTTTGAACACACTTTCTTGATTGTGGTGCAACTTTTGCCATATTGACCACTCAAAGAATAAATAAATAAATAGAAATAATGATAATAATAATAACATATTGGGCTACTTGTGCTTCTGAATCTCCAGAACAGAGTTGGATCTTGTATCCACATCATTCTGTGCATAGCTAACCAAAACATTAAATTAATTACTGAATTATACCGTACACAAAGCATTTACACATCATTCGATACTTTTCTGGGTTGTTTTTTTGTTGGTTTTTTTTAACAGTGAAGTAAGAATTTTGAAGCCACAGACAAATTATGTTTCTCCAGATCAGAACTCAACCAAATGTGTCGTGCTAGAGGACCTGGACATTTAATTTGGATGACTTGCCCTTCTCAGTCCATGAAGATGCAACTGGGGTGAACTGTAAAATCGGAATTAGTCATAAGCACTGTATAAGGACATTTATCTGTGCGTGTTTCAGGTAAATCTACACTAGTGAAAATAACCCCCAACATCCAGTTTCAACATACTGTGGATCCATGAGATTTGGGCCTTATCAGGGGCCATAACACTGCGCATATTTAAATATAGAGCACATATATATTTTATAGAAACGGTGTAGACAACTCTGAAGACAAGAAGTTTTTCTTTCTAGCAAGAATTCATGGCACTGAGGATGCTTGCTTGCTTGCTATGATGGAGAGATATTTCCGAAATCACATTTTGGAGCCTGCAACCGCTGACAGACTCAGGACAATAGTGTTAAGGGAATAAAATGAGAGCTGCATGAGCAGTGGAAGTAGATTCACTGCTACATTGTTTTCTTTAAAACTTTTTTTTTTTCCCCCCCAATATTAGTTTATTAAGTAAATGTAATAAATATCTCATTTTAGGATGACAGAATTACTGACGTACATTCCCTGACTGTGTTTACTGTCAATTCCTCGAGACTACTGTGGAACCACCTGAAGTAAAAAAATCTCCAAAGTTACAAATTCTAACTCTAGAAAGCAAAAACGTCATCATGATTTAAAAAATAACTGCCAACTATAGTACCAGCAATGATGAAGAATTGAAAAAGGTAAGACGGATGTTTCCTGCCTTTGAAACCTAAAGCTGCAGACTATTTGTCAACAGCGTTAAGATTCTTCTGCACGAATGACCTCAATCGTAAAAACATCATAAATTTCAAATTTAAAATCAAATTTAAATGACATCCTGCATGTAAGTTCTGCTTGGAGTTCTGCTAGTAAAACCGGCACAAAGGAGGGTTAAATAAAGCACGAATAAAGAACATTTTTTTGAACTGATCGCAGAAGACAACTTACTCAGAAACTGAACAGGCAGTGAACTAAAAGCACAAAACAGGCTCTGACACCCCAAGATGTGTTTGCCTACATACTGTACTGTAAACGTTTAAGTCCTAAAGGGCAATTTGTAAGATACTGAGTCATGAAATAGCGATGCCTTGATTTAGGAGGTCAGGTTGACCAACACAAAGTGTTAGTAATTCATGACGCAGGAAAACCACAGTGTCTGTATCTGAGGATCTGTTACATATGAAATCACAAACTGTCTTTAAGGGCAAACTATTTCTATTAGTCTCTTCTGCAATACTTCAGACACTCATGGTGAATCTAATGTAGATCCTGAACCAGCTGAGAATCTTTGCATCTAAACCAATAATCAGTAGTTGAGTCCTCTCAGAGGTCATCGGCGTGAGGCAGAAAACCTGTGCACAGTAAGAGTGAAAGTCTTTATTTTCTGTTTCTTTCATTCATTCTCTTCTCCATTTTCATGTGATGAATGTTGGCATGATTAGTTCGCAGCCTTGTTTGTTCCATCCACCTCACCACCCCTTGACTAAGCTAATGGAAATGCTTTCTCGTTCTTGTTGAAAAAATGAAAAACTTGATGCCCTTCTTTTTATTTGCTCCCACAAACAGTTTCATTCTCGTGAAGCGGTGGGATCAGAGTGAGAGCTGCACTCCTGCTGTACTCATGAGTGTAAACACCAGGGACTTAACACCATCTATCCTCATCATAAGTAGAGAAGAAAAACGGAGGCGGAGAGAAAAAGGGTTTATAATAGGGACGGGAATGATACTTGAATACTCATTTTGGACCACAGTATTTATTCACCAGATCACTATTTCAGTGCTTGCGTCGCTGGGCCAGAATCAAGTGCTGCTCAAAGCAGAGAGATGAATTATGGGGCAATGTTGGATATTAGGAATAAGTTATTTCATTTGTACCTTTGTGTTATGCACGTGTTATGTTTACACCGGAATAAACATAATGCAATTATGGTTCAGAAATCCCCTTTTCACAGCAACTGTAAGCTACAAGGAACAGTTTGGAATAGTGTAAAAAACAGGAACACCAACTGAGCACCAGATAGCATCTGCAGTGATTCAGATCACAGGTCTGAATCACAGTTCACAGTATACAGTTCTCCAGTATATATTTACTGAAGGCAACCATTCAATTATGAAAATTACTCAGGCACAAACTGACGGCAATCAGGAATATGCGTGTGTGAGAAGTTAAACACCTGAAAAAACAAAAATTAAATGCACAATTTCAAGATGGCTTTTATCAAACCGGTGATTTGGGGTTAGGTTTTGAATTAGGCATTATAAAAAGGAAATGTTAATTGCCAGTACTTTACTGTATAGCATTGCTTATTTATTGTGTAAATTTTATCATTATATGTTTTTGTAGGATTTTTTTCAGGGTTATGATCATGTGGTTGAATTGGGCATTACACACATTAGACAGATTTTCCCCCAACTCTGTGTCAGTGCAGAAGGGTCATTATTATGTATATTATGTAGGCTTTAAGGCTGGTGCAATTCATCAGTATTGGTAATCAGCACTCGTTCTGTCATACCAGAGTATTGATTACCAAAGTATTAAATCAAGTAAGAGGGGATTATTGAGTGGCTGCCGGTAAGAACTGTGTATGAGTTTAAACTGGTTTAATCTGAATTGACATTTTTATGTGAAGAGCGCAGCTGCCACCAATATTCACTAATAAGAAATAGAATCACCCAAAGCTCCTACAGCAATGTTAGGAGAGCAGATAAAAACAGAGGTCATAATGGAAATAAAACGTCACAGAGGATAAATTTGGTCTCTGTTGGAAAGCAATTGGTTTGTTGTTTGTCGGATGGATCTGCTTTTTTTTTAAATTTATTTTATTTTAATTTAAGGCTGCTTTTAATATTTTCCATGAACAATCTGTGGCCACAGGAACCGTATTTCCACGTCATTCATTAATGTGTCTTACACAGAAAACCAAACCCAAGCATATCCATCTATGTACTCATCAGTTTAAGCTTCTGCTTCTCTTAAACCTGAAGGTGTTAATCATGCTCAATCATAGCTCATCTCTTTTTGCTATTCATATCCTTCAGCTCAGGCTAAGTGAGGGTAATCCTCCTTCTTCTCACATGTTGAGGGACAACATGTGAGAAGAAGGAATAACTTCTGTAGCTAACTTCACAAACGACAAGCAGCTTTTAAATGCAGATTCAACAGTTTTTTATATAAAAGTCACACCATACATACATGTTTTGATGAAAATTGCAAATTATTTTAAAATACATATTTTTGTGGATGTTGTTACATATTGCAAAAATACACAAGGCAGTGTAATTTTTCACAGACAAAGTGAACCACAGCCACAAACCTTTGCAGAAGTTTACTCGCTCTGGTAGACTGCTTGAAATAGTACTATAGTTTCATCTTTTGTGCATGAAAATTGACTTGTTCGTCCTACGCCTGTCAGCAACTTCTCTTACTCTTAAAAGGAGGTTATAATGTCCCACCCCCCACCCGACCCCTAACAGGATAAGCAGTAGAAAATGGATGGATGGATGGATGAGAAAGCAGTTAAAAGATTAAAATAAAACCAGCAAGAGTGAGGAGACAGACAACAGACAGTCTTGCATCACATAATCTTAGTACACGCTGCTGTGATAACAGAGTGGTGAAGATTAGCCTGCTAGTGCTAATAATGGAAAAGGTGAATGGATATATGCTACCATCAAGTTTTTTGGAAGGAGCTGATGGTTGGCTGGAGTACAGGCCACGACAGTGGAAAGATGTATGAGGACAGTGGGACTGAATTGAAGGCTGATTAGCAACATGTCGACAAGATGGCTGTTACTACAGACCTTAACCTAAAGCAAAATTATGTAAAAGTGTTTGTTTCCCAAATGCTCCATTTCACATGACCACTGGGATGTACAAAAAGCTGATTTAAAAAAAAACAATAATAATAAAACTTTTTGGGGCCTACAAACCTGTTTGCATGTAAACAACAGGCTAAAAAACAGACAAAAATGTGCCATGTTACATGTTACATTTGCAAAATGTACAAGGCCAAGACCTCAGTAACATTGGTTGCGCCTAAAGAAAAATATCTCAGATGAGATGTGCAATGCAAGTTCATAAAGGTTAATGCAAATAAACCTATAAAATTATAAAAGCCAATATCTCCCCTTGTCCAATTATTCCACATCAGACTCCAATCTGAATAGAATAGCAAATGTGCAATCCTAAAAGGTATCTTGAACTCTTTGGGTACACAATTAAAGGGTGAAAACCTAGTGACAAGTTAATGGGAATGGGAATATGTCTGTCTGTTGTGTATTTGACAACCAAAACCCAATCATTATGAAATGTGCTCTGGCTGTCCCTGTTGTAATTACAGTTGCCTGACATTTTTTTCTTAAATTCTGCTTCAAACTTAAATATGTACACACACACACATATACACACAAAGCCGTGTCTGCTCCGAACCATTATATATATAAATCTCAATTCTGTTTGGCCTCTTCGCCATGGGCATTATCCTGCCATGTCTCTATCGACCAGAAAAAGTGAAACCCTCTTAAAAACAAAAGTCCAAGATGATACAATTAGGGCTGCGGGGATCTGGAGATTTCTAAATTGATGGAAGAGGAGCAATAAAGGCCTGTTTTTAAACTAAACTATAATTTGATACCTGGAATGATGTCATCATCTTTTGCCAAAGTGTGACAGCCACTTTCCTCCCTCAATCACATTCCCATTATGTGAAACGTGCTCAGGGTATTCTGCTTACAATCAACCGAAAACCTCTGAAATCTAACACCTCTGGCAGGGCTTTAAAGAATTAACTGCCAGTGCTGTCATGTCTGAATCCACTAGCTAGCCTCTGCTGTTTCCTAATTACATGTGGTACTGGTTTAAGTAAACTATGACTTTTGCAAGACTATTGTAGTATGGACCCAAAGATTATCTACTGACTAGCCTGACTCACCCAAAAAGTCAGCTATTAACTAAAGTTAAGATAAGACATTATTGATCCCTCAATGGGGAAATTTACTTTGCATAGTAGCAAAAATAATAATAGTGAAATAAAATAGAATAAGACTATATATAAACTATGTAGAGGGAAAAGTTAGGCAGGATTACATAAAAAGTCCAGGATGGATTTCATGGTTCCTCTCTGGGAGGATGGAGAATGGGCCGAGGAAGAACCCATTCCATTTTTATGTGGATGCAGAAAATGGGGCAGATGCAGGAATTTTAATTCAAAGGGACTGTTAGGCCTTGGTGGAGGTATGCGCCATTCCAGCTCAAAATTTATTTTCAGTTTTCAGTCAGGTGGGTTAGAGTAGCCTACAGAAGTGTAGCGCTATAGAAAGCTGACTCTTATTAAACCCTTCATTCTTTACTACAAGCAACAAGTACTACCCAATCAGAACACAGTAGCACTAACAAGTTACAGCAAAGAAAGGGCTGGACTACCAGCTTTGCTTTGCAAGCTTTCTTGGGGGGGGGGGGGCATCAAACGCTCCCCCAAAAAATGATTGGGATTAGTTTAAAGAAAGAAGAGCAAGGAACAACACTTTCCCCTTTTATCACAGTGATAAGGGATGCAACCAGATTTTACGCCAACAGTATCTCAGGCTATCTTGCACACAAATCATGAGGATGTACCAATATAGCTCATACATTAAATACACTGTAAGTAGAGATTCATGCATAACACAGGGGAAAAAACATCTCTTTGTGCCTGCAGTATAAAGTTTTGGATGTGCTCTGTTACTACATACTCAAGAAAAACAACACTGATGTTCAGACATGCTATGTTTACAAAACACAAGCCCTCGCAGATATGTAGGAATGGAAACAAGTCTAATATATTCTCCCTGTATACTTGCAAAGAGAGGGATAAATGTGTGCTGGCAAGCTACCCACTTGCCTGTTTTTAATTTTTCAACTGGCTCTTTGACTGAGGGAAGCAGATGCATCTTTTGTTCAATTGGATCTGCCAAAACAAAAAGACAGAACAAATGTAATGTTTGTGTTTATCAAGAAAAAACACCAAAAATAGCTTTTGAATAACACATGAATTGGTTTGAACTGTAATTTACGTGCAAAAACTTAGAAATTGACCTTTAATTATATCCCCAATGTGCTCTGCCATTGAGTGGCACATTCAAATAATCGATATTGCATTTAAAAGGGCAGGATGATCAGATTGTCTGAGTGGCAGACTGGGATTGGAGGTATGGACGGCATAGACAGAATAAAATGTTTCAGAACATTATGTTTAATAGGACATTAATATCTAGGGATGTAATAATCCACTGTCACCTATCCATTTGATTCAGAGGTTAAATGAATCAATTCACATTTTAACCAGTGGGGGCAGGGTGCTGAAGCTAAAAACTGTGGCCTTGTTTCATGTGCACATAGTAGCCAGAAACGAAAAAAAGCAACGACGTGGAAAAAGCTTGCACAACTTGAGGACATCCACATGTTTGTTAAAGTCCGATGCCTGGCTAGGACTGTCACAGTAACAGATTTCCCTTGTGGAGATTCTGGGTGGCTTAATAGCGCGTTTTTTTTTTTTGTGAAGAGAATCCTACAGTGATGACATCACAGTAGCAGTTCTTCTGTCTTATACTTGCTTACACATCTTTTAAAAAAGATGACATTTTAAAAAACATTTTTCCTTTAATCAAATGCAGAACATGGAGCTTAAAGGTAAGCAATAAGATCGCTACACCCAAGCTTATTTTTTTCTGTTGAAAAAATAAGGACTGAACTGATGTGTACCAATTGTAATTTAAAAAAAAAAAAGATTGTTTAGGTTAAATCAGGTTAAATACAAGATAATAACTCATCTTAGGAAAGTAGAAAGAGAAGTTACTATATCTTTTTCAAAGAAACTGTAAAGATAACGAATGACATGGTACTGAATATGATAAATGCTGTACCCTTAAGTATAACATCTCCAATGTTTATACCTGGGTTGTTATGATCTTGTTTGGTGCGAGAAAAACCAACATATTGACCTTGAGCAGAGAGTAGTAATGATGTTTCCCGCGGCACTAAAAATTCTCCTATGGTGCCCTTGTTGCACAAATGCACACGTACTTGCGGGGCGATTTTGGGGAGTTGAGGCCTTCTGCTCTGGTTGTTGCCCCACCTGACAAATGGGTCTAGGTAGTGGTTGAGGGTGGTATACACCCAAACCCTCTTGGGAATTGTTGCAACTGCAGGGGTTGTTTGGTGTGACTTCGAATGCTCCCAGAGGCTCAACCTAACACTCGGTTTAGCCAAGTTTAGTCTTCACTGCTCCCGTCTGAACGTGAAGTGAATTGATATGACGGCATGTGCACTGTTGACAATAACTTGCCATCAGCTACTGTTGGCTTGTTAATAACGCGATTACTCATTTTCGTAATTATTACAACAGCCCTCGGAGTGGCAGGATTTTGGCTTCCCAAAGACCGAAAATAATTGCAGTGAAATAATAACCAAGACAAAAAAAGTGTGCAAATATTGCCCTAAGGTATCGAGCTACACGTACATAGCAAATTCAGTATGATGCACCATGTTAAAAGACCAACAGCAAAAAACTTTGTGAACTCCATGTGAGTGACAAACACTAAAACTATTGGCAAACACTGCAGAGGCCAAGCTACACTGATGAGAAGCTCTGAAGCAAGAGCCATGGAAATCACAAGGTGAATCTGTGTATTCATGGCAACTCCGTTTGTTTTCTTTTATTTGTATTATTCAACTTGCGATTTGTTTGAAAATTTCTATTTAGCGTTGTTATTTGTTTCTATTGGACATAAAAAAAATATTTAAATTTCAAGATGAAATATGCAGCATTATTTTGCTTTGTTTACTTTCCCATAGTGAACATTGTGATTGTCTCAGTCTCTGCCTGAAAATGCCTTTAAGAAAGAAGATATTTTTCTTTTCTCACTTATGAAATTAGCAATATTTATTGCTTTGCAGGATTTACAGTTGCCCTGGTCCCTATATAAATTTACGAAAGAAAAGATCAGAGAAATAACAGTATTTTATCCTTTTTGTCTGAGAAATAATACTTTTTGACACTTTTTTTATTCCTAAATTGTCCTAAATTTCATTTTGTGAATCAGGAATCAAAATGAATGAAAGGTTTAGAGATGCATTACATGCCTATGGATGTAAAACAGCAATCTGCTAAATCCTGGTACATGACATCTCTCCCTTAAGGTTAATGTTTCTTTGGATTGTCCATGTTCAAATAAAGACATATAGAGACATATGAAAGTACAAAAGTATTAATAGCCTACTGGGCAGTGGGTAGTGTAAACACAAGACAGAACTGAGTGAAAAAATGTATATTCCTTCCTCTAAGTCACCTACAATCAATGAGTTAAATAATCCTTCCAGGCGCTCATCTGGTCAACAGCACATATATATCCACCTTTTAGGTGTGAAAAAAGGGAGCTGTGAAGCAGAGTGTTGCTAAAAAAAAAGACCAGATACACTAAGAGAAGATGTTAGCCTGGACATGCAGTGTAACCTAATGGCGAATCTCAATTTTTTTTCCTCTTCTCTCTTCTTATTATAGAACAGCAAATGACTGACTCCTGTTAGTCATCCTTTTGACTTGACTAAACCATTCCTGTGCCTGAATAGAGGAACTAACTTCTGATTACTAACTAATTAAAAATAGTTGTTGCTTTTCAAATTTGGAAAAAAAAAAAACAAGGTATTCAGAAATATTCAATTTATCCCCACTGAATTTTACTAATGAATACAATGTGGGCTATAATGCCCATTAGTTGCTGCATGTCCTGATCTCTCTCAATGCTCTTTAGTCACGGCCACTTGCAGCAAAAGGACCGAATGTGAAAGAGATGCGAGGACGTTCACTTCAGTTTCAGATGAGTTATAATGACGTAGCATTATATTAATTCCAAAGTGCAAAAGTGAAGAGAGGGGTGGGGGCCATGGTGAACTCAAAGGTCACGTACACAACATTGCAGAAATTCACATCCTATTTGAATCCACATGGACTTTGTGCTTAAACTAAAGTGAAGTCTCTACTGTTTTGTGCTTTGAAATGTACCAAAGAAACGTAGACCTTGTGCATCTGTGACTGACATGTAGGGCACAAGCCATTGTGGTGTTATGTGCCAGTCATGGACATCAAAGAAAGTATCTGGATGTGTTGTGATGTGGGGCCATAACAAAACCTTGAAACATAAGCACTGAACAATTCCTGCAATATGAATATGTTAGGTCAAAGTGCTCCTCCATGGATGGATTAGACTTAGGGCTGGGACACACCAAGCCGACAATCAGCCGTCAGAAACACTGGTAAGCATCTGTCTCCCTACTCGATTTGACGTTTCACACACCGTCAGCATTGGCATTGGGCAGCGAGAGAGAGATCACTCTAATTACCTGTTCACCTTAGCACGAGGGCACAAACAGAAATGACAAAATTACAACACACTTCGAGACTGGCGCTATACAATCCTTGATTCACCCATTTAGTGTTTCTTAACTTTTATTCTGTCTCTTCCTCTCTTCTTCCAAGAGGCCAAAAGTGGACAACACCAGAGCCATTGTCACTTTCTTACCAGCCACATCGAGCAAGCCAGGAAGAGTAAAAAGCAAAGGCTGTTTTGTTAACAGTTTTTTATTTCCACAGATTCCTGTTTCCCTTATTGTGCAGGAGCAGAGTTTAGGTACTAATTGGCAGTCTAGTACTTAGCTGACATCTTTTCTGTGTGTTCGGTGCAACTTATTTACCCCAGGACATGCAAGACGGGGCGACACCACAGGAGGGTCTCTCCAATATTGCTAGATCTTTTTTCAGTTTGCTGTGTGACTGCCACCTCTGTTGTTCCACTATACAGACAGTGACTCATGGCACTAGTAATGGCTCAGCTAGATCCAGTGGGAATTGATTGCTCTGCCCAGACCTAATCAAACAGTCACCTATGGAGTACAGTGTAGTTAGTATATGTGCACTGACTAATTCGGGGGTTAAATCCTGCAGGATGTATTTCTCCAGTGTCAACATGCTATATGTACATTTCTCTGTCTAGAGAATAAAACTAGAAAAAAGGTGAAAAGATGCACTTACCTGTACTTAAAAATAATCTATTAATAAATTAAACATCTCACAATGGCCGCTGAGGAAGGTACCTCCAGGGTGTTTCTTATAGTGATGAGAACTGAATAGCAATGTACCCACTAACTGATTGAATATGCATTACTTGATTGCTTGCCATGCATGTAGAGTTTAAAATTAGATAATGTATGATTGTAAATGTAATGAATATCCCAAAATAAATGTGTATGCATAGCCCATAGTGGAAACTACATCTACACCACACACACTTTTTCATGCAAAGTACCCACATTACAAAGCGCTCAATTACAACCGCAAAGTGGGTCAGCATAAAAAAATATCAGTCCCGTAATAATGCCAATTAAATAGTTTGCAAAAGGCAGGAGTCCATCTCAAATGTCAGTGTTGGACGCAATTCTTCACGTGCTGTAGATAGTGGTGCCTCTCCATTAAGAGCTTTGCTCACGGATCAATGGGTTTCCACACTTACACATGGAGGGTAAGGCAACAGATCAATAAACCCTGAGTTTAGGATGGAACAACTGGTATAGAGGAATACTATGGTTCTTCCATCCAGTGACGGCGAGACAAAGAGTGAAACTGGGTAATGTGAGCGAAGGATTGAAACATAGAGGAGTAAAGACATGAAGGAAAGGAAGCACAGAGAGAGAAGGACATCAGTAAGGACAAAGACAAAAGGGGGGGGCTAAAGAAATGACAAAAACACAGAACACTGCTGCAGAAAATAAAGGAAAAATATGCCTGCAATAGGGCGGCACAGTGGTGCAGTGGTTAGCACTGTCGCCTCACAGCAAGAAGGTCCTGGGTTCGATTCTGGGTCAGGACGTTTCTGTGTGGAGTTTGCATGTTCTCTCTGTGTCTGCGTGGGTTTTGTCCGGGTACTCCGGCTTCCTCCCACATTCCAAAAACATGCAAACTGGGGGTTAGGTTAATTGGTCACTCTAAATTCCCTGTAGGTGTGAGTGTGGATGGTTGTTTGTCTCTATATGTCAGCCCTGCGATGAACTGGCGACTCATCTAGCGTGTACCCTGCCTTCGCCCCAAGATGCTGAGATAGGCTCCAGCCGCCCCCCTGCGACCCCTAACGGGATAAGCGGTAGAAAATGAATGAATGCCTGCAATACAGTCCATCAGCAGACTGATTTATGCATTTTTTCACTGTCAATGACCCATCAGGGATTCCCATTGTACCAAGTCTCCATTTCAGTTCATGAACCCTCTCACCTTTTAGCCCACTTCATCACCAATCTGGAGATTTAAAAATAAATGCAACTGACGTGAAAATACTAAAAAGAAGCAGACGCCGCAGACTAAGACTGCCTGGCCGGCAAAGATTTGAAACATCAAAGCGCTTGAAGTCGGTGCCAGTCAAGGCCAAAAACAGCACAACGGGAAAAACTGGAGCTCTCTGCAATACTGGAAATCAAGTTACCAATGCTGACCGACAGATGCTTTGACAGCTCTCCATATTTGGGAAGAGAAGGGGAAGGGGAACGTAATTCTCCAGTAAAAATGAAAAATTTCAATCTTTACTGGGTTACAAGAGTTATAGCTGTAAGGTGAGAAGCAACAGGGTTCTGATAGACGCATGTCCTCTGAATAATCACATAATCTCCTCTATTAAATCAGGTCAGGTCAACAGTATCAGACGGGCAGCATCCCCATGACCAGTAATTCTTCGGCTGAGAGTAATGAGCTCTTTCCTGCACGGTCCTGAGGCGGTTGTGGATGACATTTACAATTTTGCACCGCTGATGTAAATACGAACGTGGTATTTTAATGCAAATCAGTGGCACCTATGCTGGGTTCAGCTACTGAAAAGAAAAGCATCCTAATAAAAATCCAAAGGTGACATACCTACCTAGTGAGGGATAAAAGGCCCAGAAGAGGGAGGCGGAAACGCCAAACACGGCCTGAACTAGTTGGTCAGAAACAAACAAAGCCAACCACAATCCTCATCTCAATTTAGTCTCAATTTCATCTCCAAAATCCCAATTCCATTCAGCACTTTCTTCATGTTCCCCAATTAGAACATAACACGCTACTGACAATTGAATGACACGAATACCTCAATAAATGCAAAGTAAATAAAATTGTGCATCCTAGAATGAAAAGCTTAGATTACCTTGTGTTCTCCACAGCTCATCCGCACGTGGGGACAAAGGGAATCCCGACTCCTTTTGCGTGTTGTTTTGGGGACGAAGAGAGCGGCTCTCACCACGTGAAACCGTTGTTTTTTGTTGTTGTTGTTTTATTCCGTATCAGAGTATTCTCTCCATCCTCTGTTTGGGATGTTTACACTCCGGGGGTAATCCAGACTCCACAATCTGTTTTGTTTGGTTTTGTTTTCACATGATCTAATGGTTTGTTTTTTGTTTTGTTTTTTCTCAAAAGATATTTGAAACAAAACTGACGAACCCGTCGATGGCGTCTCTCGGCTCTTCCCTGTTCCCGCTCACAAGCTTCTTTCCCGGAGCGAGCTGACTGTGTGTTCGGGGGGTGTTGCGAGCTGTCGTATATTAAATCCATCAGAAAGTCGGTGTTCCCCTCCGACCATCTATCCCTCCTCCTCCTCCTCCCTCTCGGCAGGCGAGGCCCGTGGACCAATGGAGAGACAGAGACGGACAATGAGAAGCTCTCAGTCCGGTGTGGGACACCAGTTCTGTCATGAAACCTCATGCGACCAGAGACAATCACGTTATCAGCAACCATTGTTCGGACTGTCCGTGAACTGGCAGAATATCACGTCATTTAAGTAAATATTAACGTTTCCAATTTTGACGCAATTGAACAGTTAACGTCAAAGATGATAATATTTTTTTTTTTTTACTGGGCAAACATTTTTTTGTTAATATGGTTAAAAATACCATACATAGAATGCATTATATCATGTACCCAAAAAAATGCATATTAAAAGTAAAAGCAACAGTGCAGAAAGGATTTATGTGAAAGTCATAGCTGCTCACCTCCTCACTTATCTACTCAAGTACTGCACTCCATTACAATTTTGGCTCTAGTCCACTCGACTTCATCAGGAAATGGCGCCGGCCTATTTTTTTTTTATTTAACAAGTTTAATCACTGATTACTTGGCAGGATCAGATTGATGATACAAATACAAACAGTGTTATATTAGATTAAGACAAGAGTTTATTGGTCACTGATGAGGTAAAAGCTTAGGAAGCAATG
>KV751319.1:3568964-3593907 GCA_001698575.1 Mola mola
CAGAACATTAATGCTTTCATCCATGTTTTTGAAACAGAAAGGTTAATACTTTTATAATTATATTTTTAAAATTTTCAATATTTCTTTCACCACATCGAAAAACTCTCGAGTATCTTTCTTCCTTTCAGGGTTAAAATTGTTATTTAAACACATAAGTAGGCTGAATGTAGTTACATCGAATTAGGTTGTTAGTTAGGTTGTTATTATGAAATACCAGTCATCTCAAAGTATGTAACTAGTATAGTAACAATAACTGTTTTTAACATGGATACATGAATAAATAAACACAGAACTCAGTCAGTGTTGGCTTTATCATTATGAGTTTATTTTAGAAAGTCTCTTAAAAGACACTAAGGGTTCAAGGCTGCATTAAAGAACCAAGGGTTCCAAGGATACAGCTTTTCGAAGCCCTCCTCGTTTCAAGCACCATCACGTCACAACATTTGCTCCATCTGACCTGCAAGCTTGAGACATACTTAATTTAATTACAATAAAGCATCAACAATCACTCATGACTCCAGTTTTTTATTTCAATCCCTATGGGTTTGAAAAAAAAAGAACATAGAGATATGTATATATGTACATATGTATATGTACGTACACTGCATCACCAAAAGTTACAGGCTATATCACTGTAGGCCAATATTAACCTCTCTCACAAACAAATGTACACATAAGTTTGAGTGTCATAAAGTCTAAGTGCGAGGGCTTAGTCACCAATGTCCACAATCAAACACACACACGCCAAGTGAAGTGAACACATGGCCTATATGAATCATTCTGTCCACACATGTACGCATAGGAAAATTACATGAATCAGTCAATATATCAACAGGCCATTCTGCTTCTGTCTTGAACGCATCCTCCTCCAGGTTTAATGCATGGCAAAGTCCACAGTTCTAACAAAGTACATTTCCACGGACATCCATGGTTTTGGGTTTGTGTATCTCATTTTATTTTAAAGTTCTTAACCTTATCAAATCAAATCATTCATTTTCAACCGCTTATCCCGTTAGGGGTCGCTGGGGGGGGTTGGAGCCTATCTCAGCATTTTGGGGCGAAGGCGGGCTACACCCTGGACAAGTCGCCAGTTCATCGCAGGGCTGACATATAGAGACAAACAACCATCCACACGCACATTCACACCTACGGGCAATTTAAGGTGACCAATTAACCTACCCCTACTTTTGCATGTTTTTGGAATGTGAGAGGAAGCCGGAGTACCCGGAAAGAACCCACGCAGACACAAGGAGAACACGCAAACTCCACACAGAAACGTCCTGACCCGGAATCCAACCCAGGACCTTCTTGCTGTGAGGCGACAGTGCTAACCACTGCACCACTGTGCCGCCTCAAATCAAATCAAATTATATTTTATTTTTATAGCCCAAAATCACAATTTACACATTATCTCACTGGGCTTTGACAAACTGTACAGATGTGACACCCTCTGTCCTTAGACCCTCGAACCGAGTGAGGAAAAACTTTAAAAAAAATCCTAAACAGGGAAAATAAGAAACCTCAGGAAGAACCACAGAGGAGGGATCCTTCTTCCTAGGACTGACAGACGCGCAATAGATGTCACTTGTACAGAACACAACAACATGATAATAACAGTTTACTCAGAATGTATAAAACATCCAGGAGTCCCAGAGTCTGTGGAATCTATATATCCAGATGAATGGGAAGTCTAGTGATCCAGACGCAGGGGTATTCACATGACAATAACAGTTTACTAAAACATCCATGAGTCCAAGAAGATGTGGAATCTATAAATCCAGGGATATGTGAAGTGTTGTTATCCAGAAGCCATTGTAATCTGTGGATCCTGATTTGCACTATGAAATCCAGCCTAGGATCCAAGTCACAGGGTCTCCTTTCCTAATTTGGCTAGGAGGCATCAGGCAGGACCACAGCAGCAGCTCCCACCGTGAGAAAGACCTGCAGAATGATAAAGCACAACGACTCCAGGGAAGAAGTCAAAGATAAAGATAGTATAAGGATATGGACATTTAGAGGAGCAGAGAGTGTGACTGAGAGGGGGGTGAGAAGAGAGCTCAGTGTATCATGAAGTGTTCCCCCAGCAACCTAAGCCTATAGCAGCATAACTAAGGGCTAGATAGGCCAGCCCTAACTATAAGCTTTATCAAAAAGGAAGGTTTTAAGCCTACCCTTAAAATCAGAGAGTGTGTCTGCCTCCCGTACCAAGACTGGAAGGTTCCACAGGAGACGAGCTTGATAGCTGAAAGCTCTGCCTCCCATTCTACTTTTGGAGATTCTTGGGATCACCAATAACCTGGATGGGTGATAGGGTGTTATGAGCTCTTTAAGATAAGTGTCATGATAAGTCCTGCCCTGATGTGTTTAATATATGTACTTTACCTTCCTTGTGTAATTCTTGTTTATCTGTGTAACCCCATCTTCCTGTTTTTCGGTTTTCTCTGTGTTTTTTGTTACATTGTTCTTGTGGTTTGGACTTTGCCTGGTCTCTTGATTTTTGGGACCCGGCCAGGCGCTTCTCCTTGGAATGATGTTTTGACACCCCATAATAAGCCCTGTGTTCTTTTGTATCATCATTAAAACCAACTGAAAAGCATAACTGCTTCAAGTGCCGTGTCTGCATCGTGGTACCTGAGTTTTATTATACAATCATGATAGACATCAATGGCAAGTGATTGTTTTGTCATTACATGTTGTTGAGCTAGCTAACTAATCAAGACATGCAAGACACATAGCCAGATGAAAAAGTCAGCAATTCAGATGGAGTTCTTGTTGTTTCATGCTGGCTCTGCTTGCAGTGCTGATGCTGCAGGGTTTTCAGTAGTCATAACCTCAGGGTTACAACTTTCAAGTAACCAGTCAGCTTTTGGGATATTTGTTAATAGTGCCTGCTACAATTTCTGTCTTTTATATTTTCCATACTCACTTTTGCATTTTTCTTTCCAGATATTTTTGCAAATGCATTTTTTTTTACTAATAGTGTTAACCAAGCCACAACTCTTATGCACAACAGTTTAAGAACATTCACTCATTAATTGTACAATAAAGACAGGCATGTCATACATGCACCAGTCTCAACCTTCTCTCATATTAACAGCGCATGAACCCACCTCCCCTTCTCCTGCCAGCTGAGCCACACAGTAGTGGGCCCTCTAACATTGTCGGGCTTCAGGGGTAAGTTGAGTAAGTTGATGCATTAAAACAGTGGCGACTGGAGGCCCCTCTGACTCAACAGTGTCCACCCTGCAACCAATTGAGACTGTAACATATTGCTTTCAAAAGATAGGATGTTGATGTCATAGACAGTATTGTCAACTACACAATATCAGACAGTAAAGAGTTACTAGTTAATGTGACAATTTTACAAAAATCCTCCCAGGAATGCATTATATTACTTTGTTTATGCAAAAAAAAAAATATTCTCGTAAGAGTGTGCTACTTTTATAATACATTACCCCCACCACTGGTATAATGATCATGATATGATTTTTAAACATTTCTGTATGTTTATAAGATGGGTCAATAGGCATGGGAAACATTCTTAGTAATGTTTATTTTCACATGTATTGTGTAATGAAAGAGTAATTAAACCATGAAATTTAATTTTGCTTGCCTGCTTCCTGCCAAGTGGTGACCCCATGCTCCTTAACCTCAGCGTTGCTACAATAGTATGGTGTCTTTGGAAATACAGAAATGCACAATGGAATGACCATACTTATGCTGATAGAAATCTGTGAGATTATCGTGTAAAGCCATTAAAAGTAGAATTCTGGATTTTTGGTGGAATCACTAAAGTACTTCTGAGCTCAGTGACTTCTCTGGTTGGTATATGTCTCTGGCTTTGCCTCACCTGTTGGGCGGAATTTTACTTGGACTGTCCATGGTTTGCCCGCCTAAATTAGCCCCTTCTCTTTGCTGAACACAAGGGGAACAAATTGAAAGATTTACTGAAGCTTCAATCATCCATGGGAAAATGTCTGTATATTTATTATTCCATGCTAAACATCCCTAAGGTATTTATTTAAATCATCCCTAGAGATTCAATCATCGTTGTGGTGGAAAACAGGAAGAGGAATGAAAACTTAGATGAGAGGATATGATCTTCTGAGAAAATGTCCAGAAATACTTCAGTCGCTGACATAGAAAAGTTTTGATCAATCACTTCCATCACCACAATTGCATGAAATTTGACACACACGTTTGAACAAATGTTGTGAGCAAATAATGAATTAATGAAGTCTCTCTCTTCCTGTTGTTTCACAATATGTTCAGTTTATCCAGAGTTACTGCTTTTCAGCAGCGTGAGCTGAATTCCCACAACCTACATTGCACAACTGCCTCTTTTTACAGTTACAAATGACTTCTGAAGAGGTTCCCATTTGCAGTAACTGATTTGTGCTCTAAGACTGTGCTGTTCTTGCCAAAAAGAGGAGAAATAACGTGGACAAAAAAGGCAACATTACTCTCTTGTGAGTTCATATATTATGCTTTATGTGGTTTTAAAAATACGACTGTTCAGTGACGGATATACAGTATGTACTCTGGCGTCTGTCTCATGTAATCCACTGGAACTCATACATTAAAGAAAGAAGTTTCCGAAATGATTTTGAAAATTTGTTAAATGCATCATGTGCATACAGACAAAAAAAATCCAGATGGATAAATATCACATTGAAATCATTTCAATGAGATTAAAACTTGTATTTTAAAAAAGACCAATTTGTTCAATTTGATATTGCTGGGTAATGAAATACTAATGTTTTCACTTAGTGGGTTGGGCTGGCAACCAACTCAAAGCATTAGTAGGCGAAACCCACAGCATCTGTGTTTGGCTACCTGTGAATAATTCCCAGCAAAATTCAGCTCTTTCATTATGTGTTTGCGACACATTCTTTGGGACTGAGACTGACTTACAGATTCTAACCTGGGTTTTTTACAAGCTCGTAAAAGTAAGCCTATTTCAGATGGGTGTTCTTGTAACTATTACTACTGACCAATCTGATTTCTGTGGCGCTGTGCATTCAGCATGTGATGGCAGAATCTCTGTGGCTTTGCATCACAATGTGGTTATGAGCCTTGGAAAGTGCTGCAGTAATGACAGCCAACAGTGCACCAGATGCACTATTGAGATCATGCAACATCAAAATGGTCCTGTAATTTGGCAACACGTTTTAAAAATGTCTCTGTCTTTCTTGTAACATTGAGAAAGGCTCAATTGAAAGGCTCAGTGATTTGTTGTTGTGAAGAACCATAGACATCCATAGTCCATAGGCTGCTGCATTTTTTCCAAATCCTCATTTCATCAGAAACCTGTGTTGGTTGAAAGGATTAGACACGCTTTGTGGCAGTGAAGAGAAAAGGGATTTTGAATAAAAATGGAAAAACACAATTCTCTGTGTGAGGAAGGAAATATATACTCATATACAAGTAAAAAATATGTCTTTCTTGTCAGACACACTCTCTCTAAATTCTACTCTAGAAATGAATTGGATATAAAAGTGTACCAAAAATGATGCTCACATCTTTGTTAGTGATATGGGCTGCGTTGCTGTTGTATGAATTAAATGTTATTAGTGTTTTTTTGTAATTTAGAGACTACTGTTTCAGATTACAATTCACTTAGACATCATGTTGTTAGTATGGACACCTCTACAAATGCAGGTTTTATGAATACACATTATATTTATAATTAAAAAACTAGCAAGTCCAAAACTACACAACAAAAAAATCCAACTGTTGTTGTGCTTTTAAAAGATGGGTTAGAAATAAAAGTCAGATGATAATGGGTTTCAAAGCCTTATCATTTGTGGCAGGAAAAATCTGATTGTCAAATAATCAGCCTACATCAACCCCACCCTGCTGAAAAATACCTCAATAACACTTTTAACCTTATCATCACTGTTGAAAGTTGCACATGCACAGGATAAAGGCATCAGGGAGTGACGGGTGACAGTTTTTCAATCAGAAAAAAGCTGGCATAAGGATTTTCTCATTATTAATAATGGGTTGAAACAAAATGACATTGGAAAGTTTTCCATATTCTGATAGTTTAGTAGTAGTATTAGACCAAATGATTCAAAGAAACCTTCTTGTTCATTTTGAAACAAGAAGATGAGAAGACTGATACCCAGAAAGTCTCATGTATGAAATATGGAGTCCCAGCTATCTCGTGGCTTTGCGTTTAGACTCATAGAAGGGGAGAACAGCTTACCTTGGTGTTTGCTGCAAAACTTGTTTTTTTACACATCTTTTGTGTACAGACTCAATAATGTATTGATTAGTTATTAATTACTTTTGTGTCCCCCTCTGATAAAAATCATTATTTGTGCACAGGAAACCTCCACTGTCCTACACCTGACTGCTAATTTTAAGACCCCCCCCCATGTTGACATTGTCAACATATCTTTATGCTGATTTTTATGCACTACAACACATATCATGACTGAAATAACAGCTGAGGACATTTGCTTTTGCTCTGCAATTCGCCAATGACAGTCTCTGACAAACAATCTGTCGAGTCTTAAAGAAACTATCCTTAAGACTTTTGGAGGTGGGTCTCAATGTCGTACAAAGGTAATTTATTGTTATGAAGCATCAACTTGTAGGCGACCATGTAGAAGTAGCTCCTCATCCTCTTCCCTCGTTGGGAATCCATGTCTGGTTCACATGGATGGCTGATTACTCTAATAGTAGAACTTGTCACTGTGCAATGTATAGTAGATAAGTTTACAATCATAAGATGACATGAGGTGAACTCTGACAGGCAAAGGGGAGAGCAATGAGAACAATTTCAGACCCAGTCTAGCTGGGGAAAAGGTGTAGAATTACATCTGGGCCATTTTAAGGCCATACAGGGATTATGTTGATGAAAATAAAAACTAAACAGAAATTAGTTTTTGAGGCTATAATAAATGCTGGAGCAGAATGCTGGAGAGTTTAAAGTCCATAGTATCAATCTTTTCATCTTTCAATCTTTTAAATGAGCAAGTACTTTCCCAAACTATTATGCATAAAAACCTCTGGGTGTCTTGCCTCCGTCTCTTTTCTTATCCATATGCTGTTTAGAGCAAAAGCTCAAAACTAATTCAAGACTATAATGTGTTTGTTAACCAGAACGGACTGATATAGTTTGAGGCTGGTCCTGACAGCAGCATGCAGAACAACTTATTTGGTACTAAAGTGAGATACTGTATTCGTTTAAGGCCAATAAACCAGAGTTATCTTGCTCTCTATTAAAAAGAAACCCCAAAAGAGTACTATCTTTCTTTTTCTCTATCTGAACCTGCAGGTGTGCGGGACACACTCACATTCCTGAGTCTCTGCACACAAAGAACTTGCTTTCTGCTGGTTCAGGCTGCAGAGATTGGATAGCCAGTCTGAGTCTGTCCCATCCAGTTCATAACAGAGAGGGGGAGCAGGGAGAGGGGACCTTCCTGTATGTGAACACATGATTACTCTTTCTTCGTGGAGGAAGGGAGTGCATTGTAAACACACATAAACACGTGTGCTGTGTAGATATCTATCGTTCAAATCCCTATGAATATAGTCATAGGCTGAATAGATGTATTTACAGGAGATAAACGTTTATTTGCTGGGACGCAAACATCACCTCTATGTGAAAAATGGATTGAAAAGAAATTAACCTCTATGTGTCTATGCATATTGGAAAGCTGTGTTGCATTTTGCAACCACAGCGGGAAAAAAAAGGATTGCACTGAAGGGAGCAAAATTGAAATTATGTTTCTAAATGCAAATCAATTAATTCCCCCCCCCACATCTGTGTGGATTGCCTCAATCACACATGTAGACATGTCTGTATTGCGTTGAAATAAAACATCTATACAACATAAAATACAAAGTAGATCTCGAAGCCATGCAGATTCTGCCAAAGAGATTAAATTCTACCGTTGCTGTAATATGAGTATGTTTGTCATGATGCCTCCACACTGATCTCATTTCCGTCATATAATTCCTCTCCTCGCTGTGTGAAATGCTGTCACCGGGCACCGGGACAGAGAAGAATTAGACTCCATACTGATCAGAGATGATGCCATTGTGAGTGACAAATTGTGCTTGTTTAGTCTATCTACACGTTGCATGTTTGCACTTCTAATTAGATACAGAGACTGCAGAGACTGTTTGTTGATTACTGCTTGACCCGTTTCCTATAACCCACAAATCCCAAGAGGCCTGTTTGTTTATAGTTAAATTAATGATGTGTGTAGAATGAGTGCATGTTATAGCAACTACCTTAACATGGTGTATGTTTATGTGTGTTTTGACATTTGTATGTACGTGCACTTCTGTCGAAGATAGGCAAATGGAAAACATGTGTATGTGAGTGTGTGTGTGTCTGTGTTTTATATCAGTGAGTGTGGTGGGGCTTTATTCAACAAGGGGATTTACTACTTAAGTAAGATGACCATGATTAGGAAGCAATGCCATCTGGTAGTTTGAAGGGTGCTGAGACACACGCACAAGAGCATGTGCATACACACACAAAAAATACACGTGGAATAATAATCATGTAATAAATAATTCAAATACACAAAAAAAAAAAAAATGTATTTATTATCTACAGAGCCAGAAATCACATTTACATTGAGCAAATAGCAGCACAGAGTTTCTGTTCCACTGCCGCTGAGAGCAGAGGCAAACTTTTATGAATATCGTACACCACTTCTGCTTATTAGATACCAAGATTCACTTTCAAAGTTTCTTTACGGAAAGTAAATCTGCTCTCCTCTCTCTTTATTATACCAAAGGAGCATTTTAAACCTCATAAAGTTAAAAAGTTTCCCATTCCTCATTATTGTCTTCCACAGACAAAACTGCAACTGTGTCGCTGTGCACAGCAGTTAAGATCAGTTTGACATTGAAAGCCACCAAGCTGAACAAATGCATCACTTGCAAGCAGCGGTGAGAGGTGAGTGTTGGGTTTCTGGCCTCTTCCACATATCTCCTGTTTATCTTGTCATATTCATTACATCTCTTTCCAAATAAACGACACAACAATCTGGTTGTGTTGCGGCTGGTCCTGACAGCAGCATGCAGAACAACTTATTTGGTACTAAAATTCATTTATTTACTCTGGTTCATTTCTTTGTGAAATAAAAAACAAGCTATGTTTACATGGACACAAATATTCGGAAGAAAGGGCTGATCAGAATAAAAATGTTTCATGTAAACACGTCAATTGGAAGATTCTGATCCGATTCGGCTCATTTGGAAAGAAATGATATTCCGATCGAGAGGGGTGGTTTATGTTGATCCTTATTCCGAACCGCGTCCATGTACACACTTATTCCCATCGCGACTTCCTGTTTGGGATAAAATTATCTTTAATGCGCATGTGTGCTCTATGCCAACGTGACAGCATCACTAAACTTGGAGGGATGCTCATGTCCTCCTGCTCTCTCCTCCTGTAACGCAGGAGCATTATGCATTGCTGAACCCGTAGCCTGATCACAGAGAACATTAGAAACAACAGTAGGGCTTTCAGAATCTGCTGCATAAAGAGTGGATTCGGAATTTCCAATCCCTCAAATTTTTAATCTGATTAAGAAATTTTGTGCATGTAAACATAGCTACAGTCACACAATTATTCCTCTAACCTAATAATCAGAATAAACTTTGTCTTGCACCTTTAAGAGCAGAATTCACAAGGTGTTTTGACAGATGTAACAATAGAATACAGAGGCAAGGACATACAGTGGTAAGACAGAGAGAAGGAAACAAGGCAAACAATGCAATAAATTAGCTTGGAGAATGACTAACAGAATTAAATTAAAGAATAACAAGTTAAAAGACGATATTACACACAAGAATTAAAGACAGTTAAAAGTGAGACCAATAAATACACATACAAAAATCAATAAGTAGTCAATAATATCATGTACAACATAAGACTGGAACAACTGGCAAACAAATCAATGGAGGGACATAAGATTAAAATCTAAAAAGCTAAAAGTGGTAAAAACTAACAAGAACAATCAAAAGTGACTTCACTCAAAAGCAGGAGTACAAAAAGGGGTTTTAAGAAGTGTTTTAAAAGAAGTTACTGTTTCTGCGAGGCTCATCTCCTTGGGCAAGTTGCTCAAAAGTCAAGGGGCCTCGATGGAAAAGGCTTGGCTATAGGAACATATAAATAGAAAATAAAATCGGACCTTAAACTGAACCTAGCGGCACACCACAGGTAATTAGATTTAAAAGCATCTATTGTATCCATACATTCATTCATTCATTTTCTACCGCTTATCCCATTAGGGGTCGCGGGGGGGGCTGGAGCTTATCTCAGCATCTTGGGGCGAAGGCGGGGTACACCCTGGACAAGTCACCAATTCATCACAGGGCTGCCATAGGGAGACAAACAACCATCATCACTCACATTCACACCTACGGGCAATTTAGAGTGACCAATTAACCTAACCCCAGTTTTTGCATGTTTTTTGGGAATGTGGGAGGAAGCCGGAGTACCCGGCGAGAACCCACGCAGACACAGGGAGAACATGCAAACTCCAAGCAGAAACGTCCTGACCCGGAATCGAACCCAAGACCTTCTTGCTGTGAGGCGACAGTGCTAACCACTGTACCACTATGCCGCCTTGTATCCATACAATCTTTACTTAAAGTCCGAGATGATGTATTCCTCGATCTTTGTTGTTTCATCTTGAATAGTGGCTCTGACGCCCACTAATCCTCGGCCTCCCTCTTTCCGCTTAGTGTACAGCCTCAGGGTGCTGGACTTGGGGTGAAACCCTCCATGCATGGTGAAGAGCTTCCTTGTCTTGATATCTGTGGCTTCTATCTCCTCCTTTGGCCAGGTTATTATACCATCAGGGTATCTGATGACGGGCAGGGCATAGTTGTTGATGGTTCAGATCTTGTTCTGACCATTCAGCTGACTTCTCAGGACCTGCCTTACTCTGTGTAGGTCTTTGGCTGTGGCTGACTTCCTTGCGGCCTCTTCATGATTTCTATTTGCCTGCGGGATCCCAAGGTATTTGTAGCTGTCCCGAATATCGGCTATGTTGCCCTCTGGTAATTAAAACCCCTTCAGTTGTGATCATCTTGCCTCTCTTTGATATCATTCGGCTACACTTGTCTAGCCCAAATGACATGTCCATGTCAGTGCGGTAGAGCTTGGTGATGTGGATCAGTGAGTCAATGTCTCGCTCACTCTTTGTATACAGCTTGATGTCATCCATGTAGAGGAGGTGGCTGATCGTTGCTCCATTTCTGAACTGGTATCTGAGGCCACTCTTTGAGATGATCTGGCTGAGGAGGTTCAGGCCAATGCAGAACAGCTGGGGGGATAGGGCATCTCCTTGGTATATGTCGCACTTGATACTAATTTGATACTAATTTGGGCAATTGCCTGACAGGAGCTTCCATGCCGTGCAGAGGCAGGTTATTGGCCGGCAGTTGGATGGAATCATTCCTTTCTGGGGGTCCTTCATGATTAGGACCGTCTGGCCTTGGGTCGACCACTCTTGGTGGGTCCCATCTTTCAACAGCTGGTTCATCTGAGCTGCCAGGTGCTCATGGACTGCAGTTAACTTCTTTACCCAGTATCTGTGGATCATTTCAGGGCCTGGTGCTGTCCAGCTCTTCATCCCTGAGACTCTTTCTTGGATGTCTGCCATTGTGATGTTTACTGGGTCTTGTTCTGGGAGATGGCTGTGGTCCTCTCTCAGGTCCACCAACCACTGAGCATGGGTGTTACGTGATGCCTCTTTCTCCCATATGCCCTACCTGTGTGGGTCTGTCCTCATCTTATTACCCTCCCACTGAGAATACACTTTGGATGGTTCAGTGGTGAGCATCCTGTTGATTCTTCGGGCCTCCACGTCCCTAGTATACCTCTTTAGGCGGACAGCCAGGGCTGTGAGCCTCATTACTGTTGCTGTTGCATATATCAGCTTGTTGGTCTCAGTGATGGTCACGGTAGGCATAGTTTCTAGTGTGGCATTCAACATCCTCTAGCAGACCTTCTGAGGGTATTCTGCCTCTAAGTCTTGGTAACCGTTCCTGGGGGTTCCGGGTATCCATGTTAGCCATTATCTTGCTTCTCAGGTCAGCTGCCATTGTGCTAATGTCTTCCAGGCTTCTAATTGGGGCTTGGAATCCAATCTCTGAGTGTAGGGGGATGATGAAATCCCCCCTCTGACCTGTCGTCCTGGCTCCCCCTTGCCGTAGCATCGTTGTTGTACCTCATCGATCTCTAGTTGTGACAGTAATTGTCAATTGTGGACAATTATGACACATACTACTATTGTTTTCTCCGGTTTGCTTTTCAGCATTTTAAAGTTTTTGCAAAAGGCTATGCTACCGTTCAATATCAATGGTTTTCTGAGTGAAATTTCTTCCACTGTTATCTGTCCTAATATTCATGCTTTCAAACCTTTTCTGTGTTATCAGCGGTTGCTGATGAAGTGAGTTCATGTCATCTGCAGGTATCACGATCACAAATTGCACCCTCACTTGCACGAAAACACAAAATCATTCTTTCCACCAGCTGACCCCACCAGCTGACCCTCCCTCACACACACACTTGCAGGTCACTCTTTTGGAAAAGCTTCTGGTGCTCATTACTCTGCTCATCTTACAGTGAGCAAGACGTGCTGAGTGCTTTTGCCCACACACTGTGGCATCTCACCCTCCTTTTGTAAGTTAACCTGTCAGTCCTCACAGTACGATCGCCAGTCGTGACTCACCAGCACAACTTGGCTTGCGTACAGTAGAATACGTGCACACACACACACACACACACACACACACTCACACAGAATGCACACAGTTACACAAGGCAATGTGGAGGCACAATTTTTTTGCTACAGATTCATTTTCATTTAGGTTTGAAAATGGACTCAGGATCAGATGACTGTACACACCACTCTCACCCACATACTGCAGAGCAGCGCTTCCATCTGACACTGCAGGAGTTCAGGTGTAGCAATATCATCCACACCTGTCATGTTGCAGATGTCCTCTATTAAATAGGTTTTAAACAGGATGTTTAAACATCTGAATTTTATAAATGTTCAATATAGTTTTTATACTCTGAACATGCTGATTTTGTATTTACCAAAAGCTTGATTTCCAAATATTTATTCATTACATTTTGAAATACAAAGGCACTCAACACTGTCCAGGCTAGTTTTCAAATATAAAAAAGCTGCTTCAGCTCACAGAAACAGGTAAGTTCTGCCACAGTCTTTGCTTCGAGTCATTTTTCCTTCACAACTTTTCTCGGATTGTCTCCTGGCTCTTCGTCTAAATATCGGACAGCAACATTTGCATACATTCTGCCAAGGTCACACACACAGACAGACGGACCTCCATATATACATACTGTACATACGTAGAAACACTTGAAATGCACAAGTGTTTGTGTACATTCAATCAGGCTCCATTGTGCACACAAGGAAACACTTGTTCATATCAAAGCATGCATATAATCAGACACGTAATCAAGAGTTGACCTTCAGTGGGCTTTGTGTGTGTGTCATTCTGGTTCACAGACTTGCAATCAGGAGAGAATGAGAGAGCATGCTTCCTGGACCTATACTGGGTTATTATTTCAATCAGTGGACGACTGGTTGACACAGGTCCAGGTGCATACAATGACTCATAAACAGTTAAGTGGAGTGGGCAAACAATCAGACCCTGAGCATCACATGTTGGCTTCTGTATTTCTCCCAAACCAAAAATTGCAATCCTTCTTCCATTTGTTTTTTCCTCTGAAGCAATAGCTGAGTCAGAGACAAAACAGATTTATAAGATTTATAAACATAAATACCTGATAACTTTGAGCATGCTCTCATGCCAACATGTTTTTAGTGACATAAGTTGGCGTACACACACACACACACACACACACACACACTACATACACTTACCATGTCATACATAGCCCATGTTTCAGACTGTGTGTAGGTCCATTACGCAACTGAGAAATAAACTGATTAAATATTTACAGTGGAGTGTCTCTATTTTTATCTCCCTTAATGCCCGGATTGTGTTTGAATGGCAGGCACCGGTGGGATGTAAAGATATGAATCACTGATGGATTTCATAGTTGTTTTTGTTTGATTTTGCAGGGAAATTCTTTTAAAAATATTTATAAGAAAGTCTAACGGGAAAGGGCTGCACATTCATTGTAAACGCTTTTTATTATTTTAAAAGTTACAGTGTGGAAAATGTGTCAGACAATTTGAGTCGTTTTAAGGGACAGTCAAAATGTGTGTGCTGGTGATATCATTTAATCTTTTTATTTTTATGAATAGCTCCAAACAACCCAAAACAATACAATCCAAATAATATAAATACGTTTTAGACAGACCAGTGTAGATTATTTTCAACAGGTCTGATTCCATTTTTGATCTCTGAGTGGAGAGTACAGCTTAAGAAAGTTTACGTTTATTGTAATGACCAAATATGCCACTCACAAAATTTGATTCTTGGACAACAGAGGTTTTAATTAAATGCAGGCCTGTATCTATGTCAGACAGCTGCTACAGGAGAAAAAACATATGATTTTCTCTGTCTTACACTGAGTAATACTCAGGATTTCCCTTTAATCTTTGGGACAAAAGACCCAACCCCCTATCACTGGCAGAAAATCTCCGTCAACCAGAAACTGCTTTGCAACACAGACACAAATGATTCCATTGCATTTTAGGATATTTTTTCTGTATTTTAAACATTTTATTTTTTATTGCAACAACATATTTTAAACGATTTAAACCTTGGGAGATAAAGATTTACAGTCTCCTGCCAATCAGCCGGGGTGTGCGCATCCTCCCCCCCGCTGCCCCCTGACATTCACTTGTCATGCAATCACTTCACTGCCAGACACTCTGCAGTTCGTGACAGGGATTTTAGCAGCTGCATTTGAGAAAGTGAAAATGTGTGCATGTGCCCTCATGCACTTGGACATTTTGCAATCTTTAGAGAACATTTTTGGAAAGTCAGGACACGTTCCCAATCTTCAAAGGGCCAATTGAGGATTGGCTTTCAAAGGAAAAATTTGACATTTTGGGAAATACACTCCCACAAGTCACCGCTTCAAGAATACAGTTGGAAAAATTGTGAATATTTTTTCTATTAATTTTGTATGGCTCAAGCCAAGCGATGTGTGCTAATAGCTCACAGGATTTAGTTAGGGAACATGCCAAGCTGCTTCCTTGTTTGTAGATTATGCTAAGCTAAGATAACCAGCTGCTAGCTCTATATAGCTACATAAGTATTGTTCCAATACTTATGGCATCAATTCCCCCCTCTGTTTTTCATCAACGAACCAACATGGATTTTGTCCACAGAATCTTTTCTCTAGGCTATGTTAGTGAAGTTACTCACATTACGAATGTGGCCGTTTGTATATACAGCAAACTCGCACACACGGTTCATCTGAATGAGAGGCTGCAAAGACATTAAACAGAGGAGGACAATCCTGCACACCAAAAAAAACCCCAAAAACAGTAATGGAAAGCTAACTCATTTGACAGTTTGTCATGTTTGCCTTTTCCAGTAAAGACAAACAGCTGCCTGTAGAGTGAACCCTACAAGCCTAGAATGGTGAGACATTTGGCTTTTTGTATTGATTTGCCGAAAGGGCATCATCATGGTGATGAGAAAGAAGTAGGTCATATCGAAGTCTCTGGGGACGGGAAGAAGAAAGGGTTTACATTACAATGTGTGTGTGTGCATGTGTGTCTGCACATTTTTTGTTTTTTACCTCTTGGAAATCTTTTCTAGTGCACGATGTGGTCCTTGGATCATAAGACAAAAGCCCTGTTCTAATGAGCCAAAATGTCATTCATGAGGTCCTTGTAAGGGTTAGTGTGCACACAATAAACGGACGTTCAGTGTAATGTCTTGAGGATAGCTATACCACCGTGTGTATGTGTGCGCCCACCTAAGTTACAGCCTGCTGCCATTTGGCAAGTTTTTTCATTATTTATTGATAAAAATCAACATTTTTCAGCAGGTTTCATGCAAAAACGGTTAAATAAATCTGCTGCAAGATATGCTTATTTACTGTGTTTGTGTTCTCAGAAATGCATGTCTGCATCTGATTGCCCTGTTTGGTAAACAGCGGAGGCACCATAGCATTATGATAGAAATGTTGGAGGAGGGGATGATGAGGAAGATTAAGATATCCATCTGTTGCACAGCAGTCAGCACGGTTCAGCGTGTGGAGCTACTGGCTGCTATGACCCTGAAATTATTTTAAAATGACAGGCACATGTCCCCTTGAATGGAGAAGAAATGATGGCATGTTTGCATTGTAGATATGTTGACATGTCATAGCGGGGACCTCAAGTGTATTAATAATTTCTTGTATTTCATGTTGATCCGGTCCTGCTATCATCAACGCTTACCGTACCTGAGACTCTTACCGGAGCTGAGCAATAATGTTATTACATCCAATTTTTCTTGTTTGACAATCCAAAATATCTTAGGTGTAATCCCTTTATGAGTTCATCCCTTGTATAAAATCGGATAGGTTCAGAATCAGATATAATCAGAGAGGAGAATCAAGCCAGCAGAGTTCAGCAGTACTTACCAGGGAGAAAGTAAATAAATGCAGCTGGGTCAGTGTGTTGCAACCTCAGCCTGAACACCCATGTGATCCGTATTCAGTGTGCCTTTTAAAATTACTCTACATAGGCAAAAAACGAAACTTTTAGCTCCCCTTACCTTCCTTCGTGCTATGTCTTGCTGTTCTTCTGTACATGCAGTTCGCCAAAGGTGGTTGATTAGTTTACATGGAGTCTCACATTGGCGTCGTTTTTAAAAATAATGTCAACGGCCACAAAACATAAGAACAGATTAACCACTAAGACTTGCAGTGTAAACTTAGTTCATCTAGTCCTTATATTCTGTAAATACATTTCATTGTGCTTGTGACGTAGGCCTACAGTATATAATACTCTTACATTCTGTGCCAGGAGCCCCGGGGACAAGGTTGGGCCTACAGGCAGAGCTGGCACAGCAAAGAAATCCAAAAGGGCAAAGGTAAAAACCCCAAATTTAAAAAAAAAATAGCAGGCAGAGTCAGAACAGGAAGGCAAACGTCTTGAAGAGACACTATGAAACATGGACGGAAACGCATTAATCTAGCAAATACAGATGGGAGCATGGAATTAAATTTGCAGAAGAATAATTGTAGAATGAAAAGACAGGACACGACATGAGAGGAGGAAAGTGGGAAGCAAGGAACTGAATGGCCTGATTAATTGATACTTCACTCCATAGCTTCTCTCACTGAAAACCAGTAAGAACTTTCCTTTAGATATCCCACACTCACACACTCATGTCGACATTCATCTATCCATCAATCATCTATCACTTCGTATCCTATACAGGGTTGCTGGGGGGGTGAGCTTGTCAGCGTTATTGGGTAAAGGTGGCGCACACCAGGGCTGGACAGGTCACCATTTCTTCATAGGCCGGGTTCAGGTATTATGCACCCTTGGAATAGGTTGGGCTACAAATTGGCCTTCGCGTTGGGTCTGTATTCCTCTTGGAGATTTCAGAGTTTGCATATGTCATGTTTTTATTCTTTTTTGTTACTGCTGTTATTAACTCCCTGTGTTGTTGCTCATTTGGTCACATATCCACTTGACTTGTCTCTCTCAGAATGTCAAAGCCTCATAGTATCACACAATGGCTTTAAGATCATCTCCGTTCAGGAAGAGTATGAAGTGTGAGTGACGTATGAGTGTTTAGATTTATTTTATCTGAGATGTACCTGTTGTAAATCTGACTTGTAGCTATTTTAACAAATATTTATGTTTAAAACAATTTGCCATATATGGTATGTCCAGCAGGAGAAAGGAATTATTTCATTTGTTTTAATCATGTGCACATTGATGTACCGTATGTATGACTTTTTCAGTTATTTTATGACCACCTTCAGTGTTTACCATATCCATTGTGACATCTTTTTAAGATCCAAACCCTTCCTCTCCCCCTTGATCTGATCTTTTTCTGAGACATTCTTCTCAATATCTCAAATCTTAATCCCCATTTTCATGCACACTTCACTCAGTCTCTGTCTTTTTGCCAATGTCCCTCTCCTTCCTATTCCTTTGCCGAAGAAATCAGTCATTTGAAAGAAATGTAACATTGGTAAAGAGACGAGGTGGCCATCACATAAAACGGCACTGAACCATTCGTAGGATCAAGATTCCGTCTAAATTCAGATGTAATAACTTAAACTGGAGGTTATCATACATAATCTCACTGGCTGGTTTCACCTTATAGCTGGTGCCGTGACCTGGATATTGAGAGTTAATGTTTCTATTGTTCTCCTTTTTTCCCTATGAGATTGGAATGTGCACCCAAAATTGATATTAAGCTCTACAATTCATTATAGACAGACTGTTAACCGAGTTTTAACTCATGGGTGCCTGTTATTGGGTACAGAGTCAATAAATCCTCAAGAATACACAATTATATTGTTTCCTGGAGAACTAGAAACATGCTAATGGTGTCCAAAAAAAAATAAATGTGATGCATGTCAGTGCCTGTTCAAACAGAATAAGTGTTTCAGTGTAATGGTTTAAAACTTACAGCTTGACTATAAGTGAATAAACCACAGTCACACATGAGCAGTCGTGAGTTGTCTGCCTGTGGAAGCGATTTCATTCATCGGTAGTGGTGACTGTATTATATATTGGCGTTATGTATTTGAAAAATATTTCGGTTTCATTGTCCTATTTATGGGGTGTATTTAAATCAGACAATAAAGCACAAGTTGAGTTTGGGAGCTCAAAGCAGATAGGCATCAGATTGGCTAAAGGGATTTTTAAAAAGACCAGATGGAAGCAGAGTGAATCGTAGCCAACATTTACCCAGCTCACACACGGGAAGAACAGTTTTCTCCTGCCTCTTATCAGCTCATCCATTTACAGGTGCCCTGAGAGGGAAGCGGCCTTAGCAGCACTTAACTGGCCTGCTGTGTGGAGCTGAATTAGATTTGGTGGGAGTGGAAGATGAGACGCCATAGCATTCTGTACAGCATCCAAATTATTTATTAATTTTTTTTTTTCATTCTCGGGGAGCTCTCATGTTATCCATCTTTGCTTTAAAAAGATAATGGCACTGCTGTAGCCTAGTCTTGTTCAAGCTGAGACATTGAATCTGTGAGGTGTAGGCTTGAAGCAAGTTAACAGCATGTTCAAGACTATCTATTTGCTATTGACTTAAAAAAAAAAAAGGTTTATTGAGATGCTTCTTGAAGCGTCTGATGTGCCTCAGTGTGTTATTTGGATTGACAATGTTCAGTAATGATGATGACGTGAAGTGGGAGCATCCTTAGAAATCCCCCACTGTAACTTGCCTCTTCACAAGTGGCCTCAGATCAGTTTTGCTTGTTTTATCTTAGAAACACAGCTTGAAAACATTCGTCCTACATGCATTAGTAAAGCGCCTTATCTGTTTTCAAAACACACTGTGTCATACTTCCTGGGGTCGAATCCCCAAGCCATTGCCACACACTCACACCTATTTATAGAGGTCAGAACACACATCTTTGTGTCACACCACACAAAGTGCTAATAGTGAAAGAAACACCATGGATCAGGAAAAATCTCCATTTTCTATTATCATCCCATAATTGAAAAAAAGAGCAAGCAGCAGATCACCTATGTTTTAGCATACAGATGATGAAACCTCAGAACTTCCCTTTACATAATGAATACAATTAGCTTTGTGTTTGACTTAAAGGTCAACCTATTGACCTGTGTGATGCTAATCATGATATTAAAGTTAGACCGGGACTCATCCGCTGTGCAAGGGTGAAGACAAGTTCCCATGTCAGGGACTGTCCCTCCTCTGGACTGATGCCAAGGAAACGAGGAATAACCAGAGCAAGATAATTGCTGATATAGGGGCCCCCTCTACTGGCAATATTTAGTAACGTAATAGTTCATGAGGCTGTCAACCACAGATCATTCATGTTTCACAAATTCACTTGTCATTTTTGCTCAGGAGGAATTTGATGAGAAAGGGGAAAAAAAGTTGATTTTTGAGGTCACTCCATTTGACAAAATAGTCCAGCTCACTACTTAGAGGATAAGCAAAAAATTTAAAGTTTAAACCAAAAGTCAATTCCTGTCCTAATTTGCAATTTGCAAATTTATTTTTTAACACTAACGAATCTCAAGGACATCTGATAGAATAAATTTGATATATTTGGCTATCTACGCACTTTGTTTAAAGGGCTTTTGTGATTTTGTTGCTCCCACCAGTGCAGTACTCATTCAAGACAAAAGCTGTAACAAAATTCCCAATAGTATTGGCCTTTTAATAATAACAATAAAAACAGTTCAGAAACAAAATTGTGGTTTTAGCCAAAGCAAGCATTTACAGTAGTAAAAAAGGATGGGCAGAATGTTAAAACAAAACAACAGAGGTCCACTTGTTTCTCTGTTAAGAGGCCACGCTGTAACCATGACTTTCCGCATCTGTGTTAATGAATCCATATGAAGCAAAAGACACTAAGTCAACATGAAAAAAAACTGCTAAGCTAAAATTATAAACGGTGTTCCTCTCAACAGCAGCTACCTTGTCTCTTATCCAGCATTAGCAGCTGTTTTCAACTTTAATTTATGGTATCAAATGCAAAGTATTACCAGGCAATTGCTTCAAGCTGAAATGAATGGAAACTGCTTGTGAATAAACAGATATGATTAGGGCAAAACAAACAAACAGGAAAAAAACAGGCAGGAAATGGAAATGAGGCAGGATTTTGTTGACACCTGATACTTGAAAAAAAAAAAAAAAAAAACACACCAAAAAAATTGATATCCCTGCTTTGAGCCAGAGCCAAAACTGTGCCATTAGCTTGCATGGTGCTAGTTCTCCAGCCTGCGAAGAAGCCAGGCCATACACATGGTCAGTACATTCAGCTGATATTCTAGACTCTTCATTGGCTAGGCCTTGACCCGTGCAAATATTTGCAGTCTAAGAGACCATGATCAACTCGAACCTTCAAGTTTTAAGTGAACGGCTGGTCCACTGAAGCGCACATCCTAGCTTTATTCACGTTAGATCCATGAGACTGTAAGAATGTTGCTGCTGTAAAGTTCAGTCAAAAATCAAGTTAAAATCATAGTTCAGGTTAAAATGGCCATGCAGGAGGTAAGGCCAAAGATTTGGGAATGAAGGGCCTTCCCATTGGCCCAGGCTGGTACAGGCTGGTGCAAGTCCAAATCAGAGCTCCCCTGTGTCCTTACAGGCGGCTGTTTGGCCATTCAGATGAAATCCATAAGAATACAAGAACATCCTGATGCGTGTGGGTCCAGCATTTTATGTGAGGTCAGTAGCGGGCCACGTCAGTAGTTCTCGGCAAATTTGAAAGTAAAATCTCCTTAGCTACAAACTGTTACCGAGCTCACCAGAAGGCCAAGAGACCAACCACTCTGCTTTCAGTCGGACAGGCAGACTGGGCTCCCTGAAATACGTATCGGTAGCTTACAGTATGTGACCGGCTGCCAGACTCGGGCAGCCAGCGAGTGATGGCAACCGTTATTCAGTCGTTCAATCGTTGAGGCGACATTCACACAGCTCCTTGTAGATTCTCTTGCGGATGCGAGGCATATCCTCCTGACTGAAGAGCAGCGGCTGCTTCACCGAGAGACAGCGGCAGTACTGACAGCAACAGACAGAAAGACGAGAAGTGAGGGGAAAGTCATTCACAACCACGACTCGACTGGCATGTTAAATGTGGACTATGACAGGAGCTTCTCTCTTGTGTCTTTCAGCATGAGCAAAGGTCATTTTTGTGCAAAAAGCTGGGGAAAGAAAACAAACTGGAGGCGGAACCTTATTTTATGCAGATGAAATAAACAGTGTCAAAACAGGGCATTAGGAAAAGAATAAAAAGAAATGGGTGATCAACAGAAGTGGGAAGGAATAACATTTTACCTCAAGGACAAAAACTCCACAGTCACTGTCATTTTTCTGCTGAGGAATGCCCTGAGGAGTCAAAAGTCACAGTCAGGCAGAGAGTTTAGGTCTAATCTTCAGGGCTATTACTGCAAGTAGAGCCTGATCGACGTGCAATAATTGGCGCCAAAACTGATATTAGGGAGTGAAAAAAAAAGTTCCGATATCGATATATTGGCCGATATATTTTTTCGGTGATCCCCGAATGAGGTTATCAGACATTTCCAACAAGGATATGCAAGATATCATACAGAGGCATTATATTTTACAGATTAACAATGACCCTTTCATGTCTTCAGTGACAGCAGCACATTGAAACAGTGACCTTTACCGGAAATGTAATCATCCTGAATCAACCCATGCATAACGATAACATACATGCCAATACTAATACATCTGTGAACGCCCAATATCGACCAACTGCCATATCGGTCGGGCTCTAATCCAAAGTCAGTCCAGTGACGAGAATAAGGAGGAAAAAAAAAAATGTAATTATAATTAGCTCTCTATTAATAACTCAGCATTTTCTGTGGGACAGATATCTTTGAATTATTTCAACGCATTATTTACACTCTATTGCTGAGTCATCAATGTGACCAGTACACCAGCATCACAGTTAGGTTTACCTTAATGATGGTAATCTTCCACCCTTTCTGGAAAGCAGCCTGTTTCTTCTCTTTTGCTTCAGACAAAAGGTACTTCATAATGTTCTAATGGTAAAGCACATACACAGAGGACATGAATATCCCACATTGAAGATGCTGCACAAACTTTGTTCCAGCAGCAAAAATGTCAGCGCTCCCACATTTCCACTGTGACACCTCAAGTCATAATAGTTTAATTATTTCATCAAACACTGTTTTAACAAACATATGGTTTCTGCATTGATTAAAAACAAGTCTGAATCCATCAAGCTGCACAGAGGCACTCACATCTGTAGTGTGCCTGAAGACGATGCCTTGGCTGTCGTAGTAGCTGATGGTTTTGGTTGCCATGGTGACCGTTATGAGGGACCAGTGGATTTCCAAATGGATGGGAATTAGCAACAGCCACTTGGAAAACAGGTCAACCTGAAGTAACCCCACAAGTTAATTTATACACAAACCAGATAAGAAACGAAACGCTACAGGTGTTTATGACGCACAACAGTCAGATTATGACGAAATAATTGTCTGATATTGTTTAATAGAGAGCCTCCAAGTGCCGTGAACTGAACAGGACAACAGAACAATCAGCGTTTCTCTTTTGATATTGTGGACATTTCTAGTCTTTTAAGCGATTTTAGTCTCTGAAAATCCCTGATGTCCACACAAAAATCAGCAATCGTGGCAGAGACGGCAGCATGGCACGAGACACGCCAAGGGGTCACCATAAAAGTATGTGATCAACTGTTAAATTTACATTTTGTTCGGTGTAAACTGGACTAGCAGTGGAGAAATAAATAAATAAATAATAAAAACATAGAATGCCATCTGGTGGCCAATCCTGGTGCTAGAAAGTGCTAAAAAAAAAAATAAATAAATAATCAGCTCTAGATTTCATGGATTTCTAATAATGGACAAAAACATAAAGATCCAGCATCAAATAGTTTTTGAACTATTGCACTGACACAAAGGGTCTGCTGCAGTGGTGGGGTTACTGATTCCAGATTTTCAGGGATATAATTACAGCTCCTGAGAAACTGACATGGACATGCACTTGGCACGGGTGGTTTATGGCTGTTTCAATGTTAGTCTGATTAATCATTCAGCCCTGGCTGACAGAAAAATCTTGTTTCTTGCAGCAGCTGAGCAACTGCTACTCTCAAACCCCAACTCTGAGAGGCAAATTCACATCCACTAATAGTAGACTCCTAGCTTTTCTAGGAGTCGCCACAGCAAAGTATCCTCCTCCATCTCTCCCTGTCCTCTGCATATGCTCCCTCACCACATCCATAAATCTCCTCTTTGCCTCCTGCCTGGTAGCTCCATCTTGAGCATCCTTCTACCAACATATTCACTGTCCCTCCTCTGCACATGTCCAAACCATCTCAATCTGACCTCTCTCTAACTTTATCTCCATAACGTCCGACCTTTTCTGTCCCTCTGATGTGCTCGTTCCTGATCCTGTCCATCCTCATCACTCCCAAAGAGAATCTCAACATCTTTAACTCTGCCACCTCCAGTTCTGCCTTCTGTCTTTTGGTCAGTGCAGCCGTCTCCAAACCAAACAACATCAATGGTCTCACTACTCTCTGGTAAACTTATCCTTTTACTGTTGCTGCCACTTTTTAATCACAGATCACTCCTGACACTTGTCTCCACCCAATCCACCCTGCCTGCACTCACTTCTTCACCTCTCACCACAATCCCCATCGCTTCGAACAGTTGACTCCAAGTACTTAAACTCATGGACCTTTTCCACCTTTACTTCATGTAACCTCACTGTTCAACTTGCCTCCCTTTTATTCACACACACATATATTCTGTCTCGTTACGACTGACTTTCATTCCCTTTTTTTTTCCCAGCACATACCTCCACCTCTCCAGGTTTTCTTCTACCTGCTCCCTGCTCTCACTACAGATCACAATGTCATCTACAAACATCAGCGTGCACAGAGATTCCTGCCTGACCTCTTCTGTCAGTCTGTCCATCACCATAGCAAAGAAGGGGCTAGGGGCCGATCCTTGATGCAGTCCCAACTCCACCTTGAAGCCATCTGTCACTCCTACAGTGCACCTCACCACTGCTCTCATACATATCCTGCACCAGTCATACTTCTCTTCCACTGTAGACTCCCTCATACAGAACCACAGTTCCTCCCTCGGCACCCTGTCATAGGCTTTCTCTAGACCCACAAAGACACAATGCAACTCTTTCTGACCTTCTCTATATTTCTCCATCAGCATTCTCAAAGCAAACATGGTTTCTGTAGTGCTGTTTCTTGGCATGAAACCATACTGCTGCTCACAAAACATCACTTCTTCCCTTAACCTTGCTTCCA
>KV751319.1:3603802-3618983 GCA_001698575.1 Mola mola
CACCAAACATTTAATAATGCAGCTGTGCAATGAGTCTAATATTTTACATACATGTCTTGACATGCTGAGGCAGTTTGTAAAATGCTGCAGTTATAATACAACAAAAGATAAAAGAATATATGGTTGGATAACAAATTAACAAATGGATGAATGATTTTTTTTTTTTTCAATAAGAAAAGTGATTAAAGTCAGATCCAGAAATACAGTCAGAACAGGAAGTACTATATGATATAATCTATTTTACATGGAGGAACTTCATTTTATAGCTTGGGTGATGTTTTTTGCACCTTCCCTGTAATAAAACCATGTTGTCTGAAGACAGATGAAAAGTAGATTTTGGTGAAGACAACCAAGGGGCAGCAGACAGTGACAGCCCTGGAGTTTGGGCCTGGAAGAGATGATTGGTACAGATTAAGTAAACAAAAGATTGCTTCATAGAAACGTTATCAAAACATGACAGGGTGTGGTTATGCAAGTTTTTCTATCATGCAGGGGTAACAGTGTATTGTTTGTAACATACTGTCACAGAGAAAGCACTGTTACCTCTCAAAACGTGGTGTTGATAGCTGGAGTATGTATGGTCTTGGAGACTGCAGCGCCATTGCTGCCCCCTGCTGTTAGTACTTGGAGCTGCAGCTGGTAAACACTGTCAGCCTGAAGACCAACAACTGACACTGACCGCTGAGACTGTGGAGGATGAAGCAGGATGAAATACAAATTCACACGCACTCCTACACAAAATTATCTTAACTGGGTAGGAGGAGAAACAAATAATATCAAAAAATCCAAAATGGATCACAACTAGATATTTATGTTTTTTTAAAAATAGGTTGACTATAATCTTCTATAAATAATTGTAGCTCTAAGCCTATATATATATTCAAGCAAATAAACTCAAACGGAAGTAAATTGTGTATTTGTGAGGAAGTATACAGTGATTTGCTGTTGCATGTGCTGTTGCAGGAATCATATTGCAGTTTATATCCATGTCTGTCCAGCCTCATATTTCACATGTAGTGACTGGTCACATGGTGAAGCGAAAGTAAAAATGTGTTTAATAAGTCACAGTGATCTTGACATAAAACCCAAGCTAATCAGTGTATTCTCGAGACCAACTGAACCATAAAGCATTCTTAGGTATTTTGTTCGTAGGTGAAAGACAGAGTTGCAGTATCCTTTACCTTTGATATCTGATCACTAAAATCTACACCGTTCATCCTTGAGTCCAAGTCTAAGAAAGATTTTCCATTGCGGTGTTCATGAGATATGTTCAAAAGAATGGGATGTAGGAATGGACGGACAACCTGAATATATAACTCCACAAGCCATGGCTATTGCTGGTGCAGAGGCATGAAAACATAAAGTGGGATTTTAACAAGACAACTTCTTTATTGTACAACTAATATGTGCAGTGTTGTGATGTTTCTTTCTTTTTACTGTGATTTAGTGGCTTTGACACTGCCTTTTTGGATTGAAAGGAAAGGAAGAGGAAATTATATTACTTGGTTCAAAATCCTAGATGAAGACATGCACTCAACTGCATATTTTTTACTCTAACAATGCCTCTGTAATATGCTGTATTAACTGTAGACCTCTCACACCTGTGCCAGTGTCTGTGTCTGGGAGATAAGTGTGTCTTCAAGCCCCTCCATTGCTGTAAGCCCTGACTGCAGCGTCCAGGTGAACTGGAACCCCTCCACAGCTGCTGGGTCCAACGAGTGCTGGGACATCATCCATCGCACAGTCATGAGAAGGGTGCCATTAACTTGCTCAAAGTCTGCAGTCAGTCGTTCCGGACGCAGTACCACCTTCCTGCCTGATGGGTGGCGCTCTGACACAAACAAAGAACAAAATATTGCCATATGTTGCTCACCTAAAATTCAGGTTTAATATGACAACTTTTTTTATGTGACCTCAATTATTTACCAGAATTTAATTCTACCATTCACTATAAGTACATTTAGACAGCTCAATGTTTGCAAGTTTGTATTCAGCCTTTTGGGGAATTAACCAGTTTACGAAGCAATAGAGCGTGTGTGTCTTCACATGTGTCTGTAGTTACTCTTACCCTCGGTGTTGCAGGGTAACACTTTGCCTTCTCTGACCCTAATGGAGGAGCACGTTGGGGTCGTAACCCAGGCAACCGCCTCTGACCCGGTTTCAGCCTTCATAGCCACCACGACTCGGTACTTACAGGCAAACAGCAGACCCTTGATGGTATGATGGGTCCCCTGGAGAGAGAAGATTAAGTTGAGTTAGGGAAAAAAAAATGTACCATACCAGCTAATCATTTAAAAGATGTGTTTTAGAAGTGTATTTAAAATAGATTTTGCTGATTTGCCGAGATGATTCTGCAAAGCACTTTATCAGATCATCGGTTTGATTATGTCAGGCAAAGATAGAGCAAGAAGACAGACACGCGGGGGGGAGGGGGACAGCAGAGGATGACAGCATTCCAGACTGCTCTGAGTTGTGACGATGAACTCTGACCACTGATACAAACATGGCATCTATACAGAGTTTCATGTTAAGAGAGACCCCAGACAGGAGTTATACCTGCACACTTGCAGTTCTTTCTGAGCTCGTAACATTAGTGCTGCAGGTGTGTGGACGCCACCGCAAAATATATGGACCCAAGTGTCTCTGCCTGCCTGTAAAGCATAAAAAAAAGTAAAACATAGACATAGAGACATAGAAAAGTTGCTTAATTTATTTTTGTCCTCATGTATTGAACAGTTTCAAATCTGACTGTCAAATATACACTGATGAATCTTCAACTTGTCTCTACATTTCTCTGTTTCACAATCTCCCATTCACTCCGTTGCATGCTGTATGTTGTTGATTGATAATTACTGTTAAATGCAGCTGGAGACAGAAACAGAATTACGAACTATTCTGTGTCAGCCTGGTCAAGCCAAGTCTGTTCGTACAACACGGATTGCGATAATAGCGATAGCGATAATTTCTGAGTGTGTTTTACAGGCCCACAACTGAGCCCGAATTCTAATAAAAGAAGCTCAGAAGCCCCACAAAAATGTGCATAAAACTAAACACTACACTACTTCGGATTGGATAATTACCAGCCTGAGTTAGGTTGTATTTTTGGTCCTATGTGTTTGGTTCTTTTGTTGTTTGTTATAAGGATTACACAAAAAAATTACACAATGGATTTCAACAGTGTTGTTGGGAGGATAGGGAAGGAGTCGAGGAAGACTAATTTTGGTGCAGATGGCGTTATGGAGGGGATCCATGATCTTAATTTAAGGGTATTTTTGGGACTTGGTGGACGTATGCACTCTATTCAGTGCCATTCTAATTCTCCCTCTGGTGTCAAAATTTGGGAGCTCTTCACAAAACTGGAATCAATTTTAAAGTTGACATTTTCTCATAAAAAGTTTACTGCTTTTTGTCGATGACACATAATATTTGTTGTTTGTTTGAAGCAAAATCTGCATCTTAAGTGTCAGTATATACAGGATATTGCCAATTAATGCCATTGCCAAAGGAAACCCTGGATTTTGAAAGGCTGGATGTGGTTTAATTTTCTATTAAGTAAACAGTATAAGAAGACAACTCTCTCCAGTCCAGTCATGTGTTTCTGTTCTTGTCCCAGTTCAGTGAGCTTCACTGGGAATCAATAAAAGGCTATTTCTTTTTTTTGAACTTATCCATTGAAATTCCATTTTTCTCTCTATGCTCTGCAAAGATGTTATTTTAAGAAGCGGCTTTCGAGCACAATCCCATTGTCCAATATTCAGCCCTCAAAATTGTGATATGGAAACTTGAAGCCTCCAGCAAACAAACACTGACGACAGACTTCATAGTCAAGCTGGTGACATCTTGTGCGCAGTATTTAAACTTTGGAAATGGGAAAGATTTCTGTTTCTGTGTCAATTCAAAGGATGTCAGGACGTGAAAACCTCTGAGAAACATTGTTCGCGTCAAAAGTGTCAGGGCAATACCAGTCATCCATGAATGCTTCACAATTTTAAAAGACATACTTACACACTATGCAAATTTCTAGTAGGTCTTACAGTAAAACAATGTTTTTTTGTTTTTTTTCTTGGCTGATTTGTTCAAGATTGAAATCAACTCACCCCGGTTAGGCACCTTCCAGAACACCTTGACCTGCAGCTGGTTCTCGTGATAATGTGGGGCGGCTACCTCTAGGTGCAGGCTGCCAGGGGTGCCGACGTTAAGGGGGGATTCAGGATGAGGCAAAAAGGAGGAGTGGGGAAGGTCAGATGAAGGAAGGGAGGAGGGGAGGGATGATGAGGACGAGGAAGAAGGGAGCTCGTTGGAGACGTCTTCACCTTTGGTAGAGGAGAGAAGAGCAAATAATACCGTGTGAATCATTTTTTCAAACCACAGTGCAACTTTTTGTGCTTCCATGAGCATTATTTGCACAGTAGCTGCCCTAAATACCTACAAGAGGCAACATCACAAAAACACACGATAGTTAGTTGAACATACAAGTAAAAATGCATTATGTTCCATATTATATGGCAACAATATAAAGACCGGGTTGGAGTTGCTGATTCAATCACTCAGAATTTATCTGGCTTAGCTGACCCTCATTAGCACTGAGAGAAACAAGTCCAATGCACGGACTATGTCAAATATTAATACTCCTTAATTAGAAGAAGCAGTATGCTTCATATAAAACTGTTGGTATGTGGTTTTAATAACAGAGCTACAGCTGGACATAAACCTCTGCCGTCGTGACCAACAGGTCACCTATAAATACCTCTGTTGCTTGGACAACCGTTAACATCGCCACTTTTGGCTGTATGTGTGTATTGAAAGAGCGCAGCTGTCGGGAAACAAAATACGCTGACAGTCAGCAGCTCTCAAGGAGCTAACTAATAATGTATGGCTTTGTTAAAAAACTGGGGCTGTGGACTGTACGTGCAACAGCAAGGTTGATGACAGGTGGCTGTATGGTTTAATCAAAGAAACAAGCACTACAGTCACAGTTATTCCAATAACCTTGTTTTACTGAGCAGCTCTTTATTTCCAGCCTTTTTATTCCGACGAGACAAAGCTGTACAAAACCTTCCTGAAATTACTTCACAATAGGCTCTGTTTACGCTTCTATCTTAAGACATGATACTCACTCACAAAACTGCACATTTTTCTACTACTTCTTGGGTGAACTGCAGGTATTTTGAGAAAGTGGAGGATTTTACAACAACGTTTCCTTTTAATGCATTTAAATTACTGAAGATAGGAGGAGAAAAATGCTTACTGTGATAGCGCAGAGTTATTGTCAGATCACTAGCCATCCCTTTGAGGAGGATGTTATTTTACCTCTATGAGTTATTGTGGTGAAGGCAATTTGGAATCTGGGACTTTTCAGCCTCTTCTGACCCCAGTAGGCCACCGTCTGGATGGACAGGAAGTAGGAAGTAGCAGGCAGCAGGCCCTGCAGCCACAGCTCACACTGTGCCTATAACATTTTAAAGATAAGAACATGGAGGGAGACAAAGTTGTTTATTTGTTTTGAATGCTGGTTCTTGGTTCCTTCTCATGTAGTCCCATTTTGGCTTCAATCACCAAATCACTATGATTAAACCATCCTCATTAGTTTGTCATCCTGTCATCATTATCTTCATCATCCAGAGTGTTGCGTGTGCTCCGCAACGTGACTGGCGATCTTGACCTGTTTTGCATTAGCCCACGTTGACTGACAGCTCATTAACCTTCCCTTAGTCAATCAGGTTGTGGGGGTTTGAGGTAGTCACAACAAAGAGATGCTCGGATGATAACAAGCGTGTGTGCCTGTGTGTATGTTTGCGTGTGGTACTTTCTCTGCGTGCACTTAAGAGAATGAGTTAAAAGCAAGTTAAAAGCAGCTTCTTGGTGACCTGCAGACAAAATGGGCTTTAAGTATTTCCATTACGCTCAGGATAGACAAAACATATAGCCTATGTGCATGTGCGTGTCTGCGTCTCCTCATTTCCTACATTTGAGAGTGGGTGTGTGTGTGTACTTTTGAAACGTATGCAGTGAGAGAAGCCTGGAATTGTATTTTAGTGCATAATGTCAGTGAACGTTATATGAAAGTAGGTGACGTATACTTAGAAGTACCAATTCAGCAGCAGTTTTCCATGTTTGAATAGTTCTTTCAATTTCCTTTTTTACTCCAGGTTAATGCTAATTCCCTCCAGACCTGTATGTAATTTCAATACATATCAGGAATGTATTATGATGTGCTGATGGGCAGCACAAAAACATTAATTCCATCTGAGATATGAAAACTAAAACAGCATGGAAATCTGCCTACCTATTGTCATGCTGCTGTTTGTGTGTGTGTGTGTGTGTGTGTGTGTCTAGATGCAGCTGCAAGTAAGAAACACTAGTTAAGGGGGCTCATTTAAATTCCAGGCCTCCCAACCAAGCAGAACAGAGGACCAGAATACAGATAAATGGCTCCAATAGGCTAAGTCTGGGATCGCCATCACTACTTAAGATAGCTAAGTCCGTACGAGTGTGTTTGCAATAAAATTCCGAAACTGCAATGTATGTTTTTACATTTTTTGGGTCTCTTTTCCCGAAGTGAAGCGAAACTCAGAGTTGAACATTTAAAGCAAGTCTAATGCTGAATAATCCTGTGCACAGAGCACAGTTTACTAGTTCAAAGGCATTTTCATTTCCATTTTCAGTTCCCAGGTGTACAGGCAATCATCATAACACCAAAGCTATAATGTCTGCCTTGTTTACTGTGATTATGGGTATTTTGGTGCTGCTGACTGGACCTATTTGTATTGTGGATATATTACATCTTCATCACACCTACAATCATTATAGTCCAATCATCCATTTTAACTAGTTGGGTTGATTTAAATATAAGAACAATAAACCTGCCATATTTCTTCAGAAGTTTCTCTTTGAATCGGGCAATGAGAAGGCAGCAATGGTTCTCTGTATTACTCATCACATTCTTGGTCTAATGTTTGACATCACATTTCTGTTGCAGTTACTGTAAAGGACAATCATTTAAACATCAGTAATATAACACTAATTTGCACATATCCTAAGCTTTACTTATGTGATTGCTGAACAAAATTCCTCGTGCTGCAGTGACTGGGATGTACTCAAGACATTCCAGATGCTTTGGCTTGAGTTAAACCTGTTATCCAAATGCAGGAAGGCCTCTTGTCTCTGCTGTCAGTCAGTCTAGGCTAAGTTGTAACGTTATTTCACCGCTGTAAATGCTGCATGTTGTCATGGCCCTTTAGCAAAGTCAGGTTCCATGAAGATAATGCCATGTCTGTGTGAGGAACATTTGCACAAAATGAGGGCCAAAGACCGATTTCAGGGAGAATACGTCAGAACCATATCTACTGTGGTAAATATGCCATTTTTAAGCATTTCATCAGCTTCAGTGGTATGTAAGTCTCAAATATGCAAGTCCAATTATTTATGTATGTAGAGAAGCAGCTGCATTGTTTTTCATTATATCACTTTTGTTCAAAGAAAAAAAAAATCAACATCCTTAACTGACTTATCCCTACGTAATCCTATACTTACTGCCCACGGGTGATTCAGCAAGTCCTTTGTAAATCTGAGGTAATCATTCAATGTCAAATTTAGAACGAATATAATGGACAGTGGTGCAGTGGTTAGCACTGTCGCCTCACAGCAAGAAGGTCCTGGGTTCGATTCCGGGTCAGGACGTTTCTGTGTGGAGTTTGCATGTTCTCCCTGTGTCTGCGTGGGTTTTCTCCGGGTACTCCGGCTTCCTCCCACAGACCAAAAACATGCAAAACTGGGGGTTAGGTTAATTGGTCACTCTAAATTGCCCGTAGGTGTGAATGTGAGTGTGGATGGTTGTTTGTCTCTATATGTCAGCCCTGCGATGAACTGGCGACTCATCCAGCGTGTACCCCGCCTTCACCCCAAGATGCTGAGATAGGCTCCAGCCCCGCCCGCGACCCCTAATGGGATAAGTGGTAGAAAATGGATGGATGGATGGATAATGGACTGTTTAATGTGACAACCTTTAATAGTAGATTGATTTATATTATTATAATAAGAAACCTCACAAAGGACCACAGAGGAGGGATCCCTCTTCCTACGACAGACAGATATGCAATAGGTGTCAAATAGCGATGAATACAAGGTTCAAAGACCTAGTATTTAATTTGATGAAAAAGAAGGGTCCACCAAGTATTTACTATATAAACCCTGGTGGCTGGAATGATTCATTTTGTTTTGTTTTTTCCCCTTTGTCTGTATTTTTGTTTTTTGTTTTGTTTCGTCACTTCTTAATTATTCATTAATTGTGTTATAATGTATGTTTGGACCCCATTGAATACATCTCAAGGGGTTTATTCTAATGGATAAATTACAACACAGTGTACAATATTTGTTAATCTATTTGTACTGCTTGGTGTATTTAGTTGTGTGGAGAGTGTCTGTAGCATGTTTTCTGGATTTGCTATTGTTTTGCATATTTGTATTTGCTTTCTTAAGCTGCAGTGCATTGAGCCCTTTTGGACAGCACAATGCCACCTTTACTGGCCAAGAGACAGTCCTGTATATACCTCACAATTTGTGATTAATAAGCTTTCAATGAGGTGGCACACAGATTGCATTACTGTCTCTGTAACGACAGACAAGTTTTCACCTGCTTCCAGTCCTTATGATAAGCTTACTGTCTCACACAGACATGACACTGTCATCAAGGAATCAAAAGCACAATGATGAATTGTACTTTCGAAGTTAAAAGGAACAAATATGTAATGCAATGTCAATGATATAGCATATGAAATGAAAAATAATGATTTTTACAAAATGTGTTTTGACAGCAGCGTTTGGATGATAGTTTGCATCATCATGTCCTTAATGACTGCAGTATTTCCTTTAGAATAATTAAGATTAGAAAAATGTTTCCTTACCCCCTGAGTCACTCTGGTGTTGCTCTCCTTTTTACCCTGATCTGGTGTGCGTGAGTGTGTTGGACGTGTGTGCAAGTTACTGTGTTTGTGTGCATGCAGTGTGTGCGCTTGCTTGTGTGATGTATGTGCATGTCGAGCCATCCATGTGACTCTGTAGTTGTGGACTGGCAAGTCTCCTTCTCTCGGGGGCTCCCAGCTTAATAAGACCGCCACCGTGACTCCGCCTCCCCTCGACCTAAGCAGAGACAGCAGCAACAACACAACAGGGATGTAAACAAATTCATGGCAATAAAAGATCTTCTTGATAAGTCAAGTTCATAGGTAGAAACAGGTTCTCGCTTCTGTTATTACATTTTCTTTTAGAATATTGCCGCTGATCCAAGATGCAGTCTGAGCTTCATGTGACTTTTAACAAGCTGCGATAAAATGACCTATAGCTTGCATGAGACATGTTGTGACTATCCACGTTTATGATTTATAGCCCACATTCAACAGCCATCAGGCTTGAAAGGATTACAGTAAAAAAATAGTAGCGCGGAAAACGGAGGAAGAATAAATTTGCTTAATCTTTCGTCTTTTGAGATACCTTTCCGTTGTTTGGGTCCCTGGATGTGAACCTGTCCATTCGAGAGTCTGGTTGCTCACTCTGACATTTATTGGAGGCTCTGGAGGTGAAGGATCTGTAAAGAGAGAGGGACATGAGAAAAGGCCAGAATGATCGTCAGAATTGTGGATGGAGGTACTTTTTCAGCTCTCAATTGTGCCTACATGCCTCCTTGTTAGCCAACAACCTCCACAATAAAAAATAATGGCAGCATGTACGCAGTCTTTAAGGCTGAACCTGGAGCAAGTAAAGTCTGTATAACCCTTTTGTCCATCTAATGTCTCAGGGGCAAGGAAGCATTAAAACTATATGAAGATTTAGTGAAGACTAATTGGGGTTAAGGAAGCCGTTCAAAAGCATGACTGCTTCTCTAATAACGCAATTTTAATGTGCTGCAGTGGAGAAAATATAGCAGCCATTCCAGGGGGAAAAGGCCAATTTCTTCTTCAACTCCACAAAAGAAAATTAGATTTAAAGCATCAAAGGTGAGCGATACTGGAGGAGCTGAAAGCCTCCATTTTCAGTAGCTACCACATCACAGACCAATGGCGACCACCACTAAGTTACTGTTTACCTCCCAGATTAAATCCCGAGGCCTCTGCACTTTCAAGACTGCCTCTGTATCTCATTAGAGCCCCAGAACCCAATCCTGTATTTGATTAAAACTACAAAATATATTTGATTAGAACAGCATCCCTACAGCAGAACTCCCACAGGCCCCAGGCTGAGCATGGTTGGCCCAGATGCAGAGATCAAAGTTAGGGCAGCGTATTAGGGCTGCAAGACCTGGCCTGCATGTGTGTACATGTGTTTTTCTTAGGAACCGACAGGGTGTCTTAGTGTGCCAGCAGTAATTGTGAGATCAGAACCTAAGAACAGGTTATTTTTTGTGGACTCACTCTTTATCTGTTTTCTTGAGCTAGTTTTAGTCCTTCATTTTCATGAAGTGAAGACGCCAAGATGAGTTTTTCTATCCTCATAATTGCTGCTGGCAGGACCTGCGCAACCTTAACATTGCAAAGAAGTATAAAGGAATCCATTTTTTGAATCCAAATTCTCTCTCTCGTCAGCATCTGGTCACAGTGGAGGAACGTCAACCATCCTGACATCAGCCAGCTTCCTGATTTCTGACCCCTGACCTCCAGCCCCTGACTAATCAGACCACTGAACTGGAAAAACAAAACACTGACTCCAATCAGATGGTATTTAGAACGTCTGAGTGTGTCTTTAACCTTTAACCTCAGCCCTCAAAATACATGCACGCACACAAAAGGGCACGTACATACTCAAACAGAGTCACTCACTTTAAGGAATAAGTCCACATTTTAGATTTTTAGTATTTTAATTGCTGTCTTGCAGAAAGTTAAATGAGAAGATTTCACATTAACACCAGGAAACTGTTCCTGTGCAAAAACCTGCAAAGTAGTGTTAAATCGAGTGCTTCCGATGTAAAAAAAACCTCACACATTCTACTGTAAATGCAATAATTGCAATTTTCACACTTTATACAGTAAATGCTAGGATAACCTAACCAGCAGTTGGCTGTAACCGTAAACCTACTTTAACGGATACATTTAAACATCTTTGCAAACCTACATAAAGAACCGTGGTAAGGGTAAGTGAGTAACCAACATACACAACTCCCAAATTATAGTGTAGACCTGCAAGCGAAACTGTTGATCTAGCGAATTAATTTTCTTGATTTTATCTGACAGAATTTGGGCGTATGAAATAATAATTTGGTAGCCACACATATCCAACTCAGAAAAACAAAATAGGCTGGCTGTCATCTACAAAGTACTGGCTGATTTTGTGATAACATATGACTCCTGACATAAATCAAACCTAACGCTAAGTCAACAACTTCTGCATTCGTTTAAACTTTTGCCCAAAATTAACCACCGAAAAATAACGGATAGTATCTGCGGCTGAAGGGGAGACGGTTGGTTTCTTGTCCTCCATAGTTGATCTGTACAAAACAGATTTTGTCTTTTAACAGCTTGAGCACACAGCTTGACATGCTGCCAAATGCAATAGGGACTTCTGGAATTGAAGGAGGCCAAACAGTGTCATCAGCAGCACCAGCAATGAATGCAACTCCTGCGACAAAAGCTCTATTGTCAAAGTTAGTGTATCAACTGCCAGTGCTGAAAGGTGTTCCTCGTCCCTGCGCTGTGGAAAGACATATCTCAGATGAATGGTGAAGCAGGAAAGACAGTTTGAGAATGTTTCAGTCAGAGACTTTTTGGAAACAGAGGATGCTTTGATTGCGGCGCTGTTGGGAGTGACCAATTTGACAGAGACATTGGTCGTTCTGCAGCCCATGCTGATGTCCAATACTTTACCATGTGTCATTAAACATCATTCCAATTGCATATTGTACTTGTAATACTCAATCAGAATAAGCAAAATAGAAAATGAGGAATGCCAAAGATCCCCACATAAGAGTACAGTGTGTCCTAAATGTCCAAATATGGCTGTTACAGGTTGTATATATTCTAAACCTCATTGGAAGCATGTGGAATTCTATAATTTGGTATTTTGTTGAGGCCGGCAGGAAAAGCTGTCTCAGACACCTCTTTGTAATTTTCCTTAAGTGCTCAATTGATAAAGAACCTTTTTCCAAAGCTATTTCCAACTTGTCATTCTTCACATACAATCTGGCATAACACTAATATGATCTAATATGATCGCAGTCTGTAAAGCATTAAAGCGAGGACCTCATGCAGTGTGTGTCTGTGTGAGACAGATACCATCCTCCTCTTACTGTTTCTCACTCTCCCACTCCAAGAATTTCCCTCTGGCACCAAGTGAGTATGAGCACAGTGCATGTATGTGTGTATGTATGCATGAATGTGAGCACACGCAGTGGTGTTTGTCCTGTCTGTGTTTTAGGAACTGCCTGACCATTTTCCTCCCACATGAGAGAGAATGAAAGGTAAGGAAGGAAAGTGTCCTGGGATTTAGACCTCTTCATAGAGAGGTGTAATAGCTTGAGAAATGAGTCAAATGGAATGCGGGAATTGGCCTTTTGCTCGGTGTCTCATGGCAAAATTTCAAAATTCACTGTTGGTTTTCAGAAGCATGCAGGAGAAATCATTAGTCAGTCATAACAACTCTCGAAAGGAAATGAGAGTACATTTATCCTGCATTTGCATCACCTTTACTGGAGATGTAGTGCTTGCTGGGCGTGGTGAAGCCTCTGCTGCCGTGGCTATTAATGGCGGCTACTCTGAACTGGTACCAGCGTTGTGGTCTCAAATCTGACAGAACAACATCTTCGGAAAGGGTCTGAAAATACACCAAATAAATCATTGTCAGGGTGCATGATTGAGGAAAAAACAAGAATAAATGTTCAAGAATATGAACATTTACTGTCTCATCACTTCAGTGCAATGATCACAAGGTTCTCAAAATGTTGTCCACAGGCTAATAGCAACCCTCTGAAACATAAAGCACCAAAAGTATCATGAAATATACACATCACATTTAAACCTTTCCATTTCAACACATTCAATAACTGCCCCTGCATCTATCCTCCTAACATACATCTATCAAGTTAGCAATGGCAGCTTGTCAAAATCCACTGGTTGCAAGGCCATTAGAAACATTCCACGAGTTATTGCAGGAATTATGCTCAGTCTGCAATGCCTATGCTGCATTTGAGTGGACATCTCAAGTGAGATTAAAAAGCCAAGACAGAAAAAAAGAGTAACGTTGAGGAGAAAAGCAGCTCTCAGTTTGTGGAGCCACTGGGAACACATGAATTGATTTGCCTCATCTGCAAACAGGTGAATTCACAGCCGTTACGAGATAAATCACATCATCCTATGACAAGTTTTAAAGGGTTTATAAACAGTCGCCATCATATGCTGGCTCCCTGGATTGACACTCATTCAAAAATAATAAGAACCCCTCGTCCAATAGATGAAACTATACATGAATGATGGTTTTAGGACACACGGGTGGTTTTAATATTTTAGCTGATCATGTATATATATATTGAACTGGACTATTTCTTGAAGTGAGTGTGTCCAGATTAGAAATGGTACAGAACATAAACCCTCTTAAAACATGTCCGCTTTAAAAATAGTTTGGGTTAAACTTAGATGAAGTAATATGTTAACCAGAGCTTTAGATGTATTGGGAGACAGATGTCTTTGGACAGAGCCATGCAAGCTACAATTTGTCTCTAATTTCTGTGCTGAGTATGATGCTTGTGGTAGCGTCATTTTTAATGAGCAGATATGAGAGTGTTATCAACGTATTGTTATTTATTATTGTTATTTATTTACCAAAATGTCAAACTCATTTAGCATAATCCTCAGGGTTTTAATACAAAAATCGCTTCTTTATTATAATGCAAATAGTCTACTTCATCCCAAGCCCCCCTTGGGCACAAATATTATCTCTTACCAGTCAATGCCATATCTCTTGGAAAATATGACAGAAATTCCTGGTTAGTTTTATACATATACGATTCACAAGTTAATGAGCTGGAAATTCAGATGAGCACAGCTGCATTCCATCTTGTGAAATTAAATGATTTGCCAAAATTATGCTTAAACCTGCAAAAGATTCATATGCTTTGTACCCCGGACAGTGCAAGTGTAATCACTGTTTAAAGTCTACTCACACACACGAGCTGCCATCTATTTAAGTCTATAATGAGTGTGCAGTCATCCAGAGTCAGCCAGTGGAACAACTGTGGTTGCCTGTGGATCCTTTTTAAGCCTAGCTTATTTACCTAACCTCACACAGGCACAAACACGGATGTACAGTGCACTCTCACACACACAGACAAACACACACATGCACATACACACATGCAGTTTACCCTGGCAGAATGGGAGACTGAGTGGGGTGGAGAGGTTTAGACAGAAAGGCAGCAGATGGATGAGGTGGAAACATCCATCTCTATAGCTGAGGAGTTTCATCATTCGTGGCAAATTGAGAGTTATGAGCTAAAGACCTGTTACAAACTTTATGGCGTTGTCCCGCTGTTAAAGGCATAGGGAACCGTTTTTGTTCCCCCAGTGGCTCACGGGACATGGGTTTCTTACAGCAATCAGTGTCCAGACATCAATGTCCACAAAGTTACAATCTAAACGGATTTAAAGAAAATGGCACTGGATTCTCATAACAGTCAAAAAAAACTAATAAACTAAGTTTTATGTTTCCATTTACATTTTAACATCATTCACTGTGTGCCTCATTTGAATGCCTGGGTCAAAGACTATAATTAATTAATTTTAATATCTCAAACTCATCACCCAAATCATCTTCACAACAAGGCCACTGTTCAGGGTGAGAGACTGCTGGTCACATAGTGTTTACCATGGCAACAGTAGTCCACTGAGAGGCATGATCTTCACTGGGATGAATCCCAACATTCCAGCGGGACTGGAGCATGTAAATGACCGGCTCCATGCTAACATTGAATTTTGACACCCACGCCACCTTCACAAGGCCCTCTGGATCCTCCACAAAGCTCACATCTCTGCGAGGCTTCAAAGGAACCCCTAGAAGAGAGAAACGTAAAGATTTAATTTAAAGTGTTATTTTGTTTTTATTTAGACAGGAAAAAAAGAAAGCAATTGAAGGTCTAAGTTAAAAAGTCTAACGTTATTCAGTATATAAAAATAACTTAACACTATTTTAAAGGGACCACAAA
>KV751319.1:3627998-3657369 GCA_001698575.1 Mola mola
TATTGTCTAGAAAAGCAATAGAAAATACATTAACAAGGCTTGTTGGCTTATTACAGTTTACTGCCCTCTGACTTCAACCACATTTGTAGGCAGGCACATTAGTCTGCAGAATGCGTACAAAAGCGACATTTTTATATTCTGTAACTTATTAATTTGAACATCAAAAATTAGAAATATTGTAATAACATTATGCAAGTTCATGCAGCAATTAAATATACTGTATACAGTATATATTTATTAGTGAATTAGACTATGCTTTTTAATTAGATCTAAAGCATTTCATTGTTTGGTCAATCAAGAGAAGGTACATCAGCAAATATTTCTTTAATTGCTTTATCATTATGAGCCATTTGTAAAAGATTGTAGTGGTTTCCTTACCATTTTACTTTCACATTTTTGCCAGTGTGTAATTTTCCATGAAAATGGAAGTGTATGGATGTGTGTCCCTTGAGGCATCACAGCCAGAGTCGGTGCATATAGCATGTAGTTGTTTCAGGTATAGTATGTTACACGTGGGTATTTTAGCAAAATAAGACCTTCAATAATATTTAGATGGACTGATGCAATGTGTGCTGCACTTTTAATCCAGCCATTGATTAAACCCTTAAAAACTCATTTATGTTACATACATACATACATTTACTAGGTAAATATTTTTATTACAAAAAAAAAAAATCTTAAAATCCTAAAAGGCCTTAAAATCTCTTGGATGTCATTCTACACCATTGCCTCATCGGTTGTGGGGATTTACAGTATGAATGTCCGCCCTGTCTCCGCTCTCTGTTCTGCAGCGGAAGCAGACCTGCTCGGTCATCTCCTGACTTTTAAACTAGTTTGCTATACACTGTGCGACCATCCATATAAAGCACAATACCGCTATGGGGCCTAACTCAGCAAATCCTTCAAAACCAAGTCCTCAGCTTGCTTCAGGTCTTTAAAAGTTCTCTCCTGGCCATCTGCCGTCGTTATCCTCAGGGTGGCTGGGTACCTCAAGCCGTAACGTACTCGCAAGTCCGCAATAGGACCCTCACCTCTGAAAAGGCAGCTCGTTGTCTATTCACGGCCTTGGTGTAGTCTTGTAGAACGGGGATCTGGTCCCTATCAGCTGTCGTACTGGTCCTCAGTTCCGCAGCCTGCTTTAACATTAGGACCTTTTCCGAATAGTAGTGGCGCCTCACCACAAATGATTGAGGTGGCAGGTTGTCCTGAGTTGGCTTGCTCTAGTGTACGATGCGACCACTCGATGGTTGGGGCCTTCTCCAGGCCTAAAGCATGTTTTAGCATATCAGCAACAAACTGTGACGGATGTTGACCGTTCTCCCGAGATTCTTTAATTCCCGTCATGCAGATATTAAAGCGCCTTCACCTTTCCTCTCCGTCTTCACAACAGTACCTAAAAACCGCGATTTTTTTTTTTCCAGGTCGTAAGTGATTGATTCCATGGCGGTGATTGAGTCGGAGAGGCTGCAAGCTCTTGTCTCCAGCTGTGCTAGGGGGCCCTCGGCCGCCTTGACAACTATTGTTGACTTGGTCCAGGGCACTTCTAAACTCTGCACGGATCAGGGCAACATGATTTCGCAGCTCTGTTGTCTGGGCTTCAGCTTTCTCTTCTATTTTGTTACCAATTACTATTCGTTACTATTTTCGTTATCTTTTTTTCAGGGCTTCCGTGGCTTGTAGTACTGTGTAGGAACTATTGTCCACTGAAAGCTTACGTTCAGAGCTCCAAGTCAGTTGTATCTCCCTTATAATTGCGGTTAACTTTTTTGATGTAAAAGTGTCCAATTCTTTAGGAGAGTGTTCCAAGACAGTGGAGTAGAAGAAATTGTGAAACATTGGTAGTGACTGTCGGGAGCTCGATAAGACACGGAAGTCCGACCTGCATATTTCAGTCAGGATTTGTAATAGTGCGTTAAAAGTTCCACATCTTACGGACGTGGATGTGTGACAGATTTTACAATAACACTACCAAAATGGATACAACTATATTTCTCAACCAAAATAAATCAAGTTTTTTTTTTCAACTTACGATACAATTTGAAGCAAGTATAACTTTAAGTCCCCTCTTCTCTTTTGTCCATGACTTATTCCTCAAAGAATGTGGGTATGAGGAGAAAGGGAAAGAATATGAGATACACATACATACTGTGGACACACATGCTAACACATACTGTTGCACTCTATCCAGATCCTGAAGTGCAGTATGTTTCTTTTGGGATATCTCGTGGGTATCTTCCCTCGAAAACGTATTGCTCAGGTTGTCAGAATCTCCAACAAACACACCTCATACACACACACCTACACATATGCATGCACACTCACACACACTCCATCTTGTATCCAAACCCAGACCTACTCAGTATTTCCCCCCCTCCACCTTTTGCAGACACTTGGATCGTTTACAGCCATGTTTAATGTTTCATTCCTCTCCTCTCATTCTTTACCTTCCCCTGTTCCTCTCTCCCCCTCCCATCCCTTTTCTTAATCCTTTGTTCTTTTCTGTCTTCTGTCTTCACATTATCACTCCTCTTCTCCTGCTCTACGACCCCTCATATCTGTGCTGCTGTCAACTACTTCTTTTCTTGCCTGTAAGCTCAATACCCCTCCTCTTCTTCTGCTGCTGCTCTCCCTTACATATTCTGCTGTCCGCTGAGACTTAAACACCCACACCCACTGACATTTAGCATTTATCCTTTACCAAGAAGTTAAAAGCAACCTAGAAACAAAGCTAACTTAAAATGTCACTGCAACTGACAATTCTGATCATTTGCAGTATTAATTCCAAAAATAAAAACAACCGAAAAATGCTGATGACATTTTTTCAAAGGAATATCTTAAACATTCTTTACTTCAACCAAAAGTTAAAAACCCAAAGACTTTCAATTTACTGTCAGAAATGACAAAGAAAAGCAGTAAATCCTGAGATTGAACAAGTTGCAACCAACATGTGTTTAATCATTTTCGCCCAAACAAGACTGAAACAATTACTCGATTATCAAAATAGTTGTTGATTAATTTCTTTTCGATTGACTAATCGATTAATTTTCCCAACTGTAATTTGTGATTGATTGCATAGAATATATTTCATTAGAGAATATGTGGGACATCTTTGTGAAGTTCTGGATGCTGTTCATGTTATTAAAGACTCAGGCAGGTTTGAGTCATTTGTTTTCTTGGACAGAATCTAGTTCTGGTTGAAGACCAGCCATATAATTGTTTTTTTTTAATATATTGGACAGCTTTCATGCACAGTAAATAAGCCTACCTAATTTTTATGCTATGTTATGCTTAATATTAACATTGTCATGAGACCAGAATTTTACACCAGAATGTTTTTATTTTTCTATTTTTTACTTTACAACTTAAAACAGTGCTGGTACAGAAAATAAACATTTAACACATTTGTAATATTGCTCATATCTATGCAGCCTTGGTTGACAATCTGATATCTGGGACCTGCTTTTGTTTTGGCACTTAAAAGCATAGTTGGTTCCACAATGATTTTGTCAGCCTTATTTGAAATAAATGTAGAGTAGAATACAGTAGAATGTACAGTTCAAAAGATATATTTGAACATTTGGTTCTTACTGAGTTTAATTCAAGGTATCAGTTGTATTAAAGTATTTAAAATTCCTGCTCCAGCCATTAAATAAAAGCTTTAAAACTAATTTCTGTATTTTAAAAATACATATCTAGATTTATTTTTTCCCTACGAAAAATCACTTTGTGGCCTTAAAACCTATTGGATGTAGTTCTACACCTTTTCCTCATCAAGGTTGTAGAGATCTATTTTTAATTTTTCAGTAGGCTACTATATGCTGCACAGCGACAAGCTCTAACAATTAAGTAATTTACTCATATATGTTTGAATCAGACACGGATTCCCAGGAAGAAGAGAAGGACTGCAGTACTTATACAAGTGTTCTCAACTAGTTCTACTGAATATGAGTATTTCCTTTGTACTACCTATTCAAGAGGAAAGGGGAGCAGAGGGTAACCCTTTCCAAGGAACACACTTGTGGTATGTACAAGGTACACTCCTTACACTCTCAAATATCACTTGGATGCTGTTAATCAGCGAAAAGTACTTGCAGTGCATTTTTGTAAGAGGAGCTGAGAGACAAACTGACACTTGGCCTTGAAGGCGACATGATGAGTTATGCGTGTGAGAGAAAGAGCGGTAGACGCAGCAGAGGTCCGAGATGTTACTCTTTAACACACCAAAACACAGTAACAACACCAACGAGATTAACTTGTCTGAATGTGTGCACAGTTTGCATTGGTGCTCATGAGATATCTGTACAATAATTAATCACACACACACACACACCTTGTCTCTCGGCCCTCCTCTGGCCTCCCCTGCTGTTTTATGGCCTCACCTGCCACGATAGAAGGATGACAGCCACAGAAAAGTGAGAGGAAGGAAATGGGAGAGGGAGGGGAGGAGAGATGTGGTTTTCAGAGTGGACAGAGGGGGGAAAGAGGTGAGTGTGAGCTGAAAAGGAGAGACGAGATGAAAGACAAATAGTGAAACTGGTCCACAGAGACAGTAAAGAGGGAGGGAGACAAAAAAAAAGAGAGCAACAGACCAGATGTACTCACACGCCATACATGGTCAGCAGTTCAGTGGGTGCAATGTGAAAAACTCTTTACATTAATTTATATGTTCCGCTTATTAGGAGATTATATTTCCTACTCAACAGTAGAAGGTGTTGCATTCAGAATTGGACACTATTTTTAAAAATTCATTAGGTTTTGGTGCAAAAATCAATGCAAGTATGAGTGTCAATATCAAAACAATACATTTTTTATCCTGGTGGGCAAGAGCCCCCCACCTTTGCCCATTTTCCCCATCTTTGAAAAACATAAATATGTCCTTTTACTCCCTCCCACGGTAGATAAAACATGAAAAAGCACCCTCTACGGTGGCCCAATATGTCAGTCATGTGATTAAGCGCCCTCTAGGGTGCCCGTCTTGTGTGCAAGACATGGTAAAATCTTCTGGAGTCCCTTTCCATAAGCCACTGATGATGTGATGATATGCTCCCCTGGGATGTCCTTTTAGAGGACAAAATGTGATGTGTGTGTTTCTTAAAATTTAAATGTTGTTCTCAGTACTTTATATTGGCACATTTTCAAAAAAAACCCCTTTAACTTAGTTAAGTAAATGTACTCAGAAAGTGCAAACTTTCTAAACTTTCTAACACAGCTAAATTCCTTAAAACATACTCTCCTTTTGCATAGAATTATCTTTGGTGTCTGTGACCTTTGACCTCTCAAGAACAGATTTTCTTTTTTCTGGGAGATCATATCAGATTTCTACCAGGGTAAGGTATTACTTTTTTGGGGGGGCATTCCAAAATGTGTCTTCAGGTCAAGGTCATTAGAATCAAAAAAGATCACATGTTGTTAGCACAACCTGATGTGTGACATATGAACCACAGAGCAAGCTGGTTGTGGACCTGTAGGTTAGTTCAAAATGACACCAGTTACCTCTGTATATCAATTCCTTTGGCAGGTATGTCCAAAAACATCTGTTTGACCTTTTCAGCAACCTTGACCTTTAACCAAGAAAGTCTAAATCCTTTAATCATCTGTAGCCAATACTGTCACATACAAAATGACACCAGCTGGACCTGTCTATATCAATTCTGTCAAGAGTTATGGCCAAAAAACTTGCTTTTTGACCTTTTGGTGACCTTGACTGTTGAACTCTGGCCCCCAGAATCTAACCGGCTGCAGGATGGATGAAGATACACCTTTGCTGAAAATTTTTATCACAATCCATCAGCAATTGTTTTTGAGTTATCCTGTTAACAAACAAGGAAACGCTGCTAAAACCTCCTTGGCAGATGTAATAACAAAAGAAAAGAAAGTTGTCCAAAAGTTATTGTTGGCTAAAAAGAGGCTGCAATAATAGTTGTATTGTTTACAATTCAAAATAATAAATATTGAACATAATCTAATGTTATGGGGTATGGCAATCATCAAAGGACACCCCACATGTCATTATACATTTACACATGTTGTTTTATGGTCGCTGCACATTTTATGATTGTAAATATTAAGGCAACTACATAATTAGCTGATTTCTGTCATATCATTATGTTCTGCCTTATGGTATTTGTTGTCTTAGTCATATAAGCAGTGCTTACAGTTGATTTATGTTGTGCTCTTTTTAGTCAAGTTTAATAACATAAATTAAACAGGTACCTCCTTGAAATAATCATTATGATGTAAATATACCTCATCTCATTAAAATGAAATCTGCAGGCCTTTTTATTCATGTTACTTTGAGAGGTACCATTCACCTAAATTCTAAAAAAATTTTGTAACAAATATATTCATATAAATTCACAGGTACAAGCAGAGGTAAAAATAAACAAAATGTGAGCGGGCAGCGGGCGAGAACAAAAATATATTTGTTAGTTTTTCAGAAGAGAGCAGAAATAATGTGCAGTGTTTCAACATCTAAATCACTGATGTTATCAAGCCGAGTCAGCTGCAATGTTGTTTTATTCTAAAAGACAATGTCGCAACCTTTCATCCCGTGACATCCAGCCAAAATTTCACTGATACGCTGTAATGTCAAAGCTACCTCATAACTGAATGAAAACAGAGGTTATAAAAGCAAAAACAGCCACTGGAGAACACCACATTGTGGATAATACATCAATGAAGTCCAAGTGAGAAGTTATGTGCTATGACAGACGATGAGAATAATGTCATCGGTGGCTGTGCTGCTTGTAAACAGTGATCTAAGGTGTTAGCATTTCATAGTCGCAATGTAGTCACGTCACGTCGTCCCATGAAGACACGAAGGAAGCTGCAGAAGCTCAGCTACGGCAGTGGCAATTGAGAACCGCTTTTCAAAAACAAAACAAAGCCTGTGAATTTAATCACGGCCCACGTGCTGGACTGAAATTAACGGGTACGGGCGGGCAAGGGTATGATTATGAGATAATTATGGGTAATGGGTCCGTTCTGGTACTGAACTTTACAGGTCTGGATAGGTGTGCAGGACTCTGCCCTCAGACCAAAAACACACATGCAGGAATGACTCAAGAAACATGTAAAAGAGTTAAAGGCTTTGACCTGTCCTCCACAGATCCCAATCAAAAAATGAACGTTTATTGGATGCAATGGAACAACGGATGGAACGGCTCCACCCCAAAATTCCCAACTGATCCATGGCCAATGTCCTTTTGCCAAGGGCCATAGGACACCCTCAGGCGTCCCCTGTCCATGCTCGACAGACTAGAGCTATGAAAATTATGAATATTAACACAATATTAGGCAGTTTGTTCTAATATTTTAGAGCAGTTCGGTGTATATTTTGCAGTCTAAACCTACAGATGAAATATACCATCTGCATTTACATTAACGGTTTCCAATAAGCCATGCTTTCACTATGCTATTCATTTCACTGTTATATTTATCCACCTGCAGCGTTTTACAGAAAAATGACGGCTTGATTTACGGCACCAAGCAAGCTCAGCAGCCATTTGGGAACCAAAACAGGAAGATGCATTTTTTTTTCGGATTCGCATCTCCTAGTAACAGTGAAAGAAATGAGGTAACTGTGGAAATTCTCCCTTGCAAATGAAAAAGAACCCTGCTCAGGGAGAAGTCAAGAAGTTGAAAAGGGAAAGTGATTGATTTTATAGCCACTCACTTACGTTTTGTTTCCACCAAGCAGTACAGTTCAGTTCAATCTGTTACGGTATACTTGGAACGATAAAGCTCATTACCAATGTGCGTTTCCACTGGCAAAGGTATCATTAACTGGTAGTCAGATAAACTCCAAACTGCTAGGACCAGCTATAGTAGTAGAGTGACATCATAACAACGCAAGACAGCGTAGCCCCCTAATAAATTAAACAGACTGAAATGCAGTAAACAAAGGAAACAATGGAGGACATCCAGTGAATATTCGTCCTCGTAATTGATATGAGACATGTAAATTTAGACAAGTGAGACTTGAATTGTGTTTGCCAACATGTTAAGCTGTGTGCACAGTCTAAATCCTTCTCTACTATGGAAGACAGGACACTGGCCATCTTCCCTTCAGCTGCAGATACTGGCTGGAGCTCTTCAGCTTGTTATTTGGAACATCGGCAGACTGGCTGTGTGGAACAGCAGCAGATGTGGGCTCATGGTCAGCTGAGGTAACACCAGCATCTTTCCCATTTTTCAATGTCTTTGGCCCAGAAATTCATTTATTTTTCTATGTTTCATTATGAATAGAAGTTGAAATCTAACAAAATCCATCAAGAGGCATGTAGGTTGACGTAAGCTGTGTGGATATTTTGTCATGTCATCACATAATCAGCCATTACATTTAAGAACAGAATATTACTTTCTGATAGCCTGCAAAATGAGATATGTGTAACCCCCGAATGTGAATTTTTTTTACTAACACTGATTTATTTATTATTTGTTACATGTTTGATGCTCAAAAGTGGGCGGGGCCCTGGCCCGACTGGCCTTTGGAAATATAAAATAAAATGCAAATCAAACCAAACTGAACTGAATTGTGCTTTAATGTGAAAAAACTGCCTCCCATTTATGTCCATCTCCACCTACCACCAGAGCTTTGACATTAATTAACAAAACCTGCCTACCAGCTGTTTACGCTGCCTTTATTGTCAGACTTAGACCAGATTTTATGATTGGAAATATTTCATTTGGACAGTTTTTTATTTGAACAGAGCTGGCCAGGCTGTTAAAAAATCCACACAAAATGACAGATATCTGAATAGCATATTCATAAGCCAAATGGCGTATGAATAATGTGTTGTAGACCATGTGTTGAGACCAGGCTGACATAAAACAGGAACTCTCTGATCAATGGAACATTGTAAGTACCAAATAGATGACTCAAGCTTCCTGTGGTTGAAAACTTCGGACACACTTCAGTAAAAAATGTATTATGGTTCAATACACAGCTACAGGTTCATTTTATCTTTTAATTGGTATGAATTAACTGTTTCCATAATGTATAATAATGAGGGAAACATGAAAGATATAAAACTACACTGGTATTATCTTACTAATAACCCCATAAAGGAGCATATTGTAATATTCGCACAATATTTAAATTTAAAATGTTCAACAATGAGCTAACTTTATCAACATGCTGTGAAAAAATAACTATTATGATACTGTGTCCAAAATGTGTGCACTGTGTTGTTAAGATAGCCACTGGAATGCTCCCCAACTAGCTAGGGCCTGTCTTTCCTGTCTCTGTCCTGTCTCTGTCCTGTCATGTATGTTCCAAAGGAGACTGTGAGTCACTGTAGCCTCCAGTGTGTCTGAATGGACACATCTGAGAATAGTGTCAAGAAATAATTCCCCTCATCATTCAGAGCATGTGGCCGTTCCAAGTTGCACATTTAAAGACAGAATATCAAATAAATTTTGTTGTTTCTTCCTCCCTCAAAAGATTCTATCATTCATCCTCTTAAACACAAAAAAGGCTCACTTTAAAGTGATTTACCATCAGCGTTTCTCATCATCCATGACGTCCAGATACTTTGAGAACCTGAAAGCTGTTTCAAGTAAGAACTAGTATCGTTTCATGTTTTTCTCCTGTTAAGTAATACTGCAGATTCCATGTGAAATGTGACCTGGTGGCACCCTTTGTAACATGTAGTTCAGTGGCTGATACTGTCACATACTGACTTGAATGCAAAAGACTGACACTTTTTGAAGAAGGAAGAAGAAGGAAGCAAATCCATTTCAATATGATGTGAAATATACAGAGAACGGGCTTGAGTGACAAATGCTAAATAGTACTTCTCGAACAGACAGATCATATTCACCTATTGAGTTTCTTGCTAAATCACACTTTGATATATGGACAGGAGGACCTAAGGACTGAACCAGGCGAGTAACGGATAGCCGATTCTATCTCCTGAGCCACAGCCTAAGCGTGCAAAACTCTTCCACCTGGTATTATACGTAATGTGAACCTGTTGAGAGCAAGCAATGAGGAGGATACGATGCTAGCAGGAGTGACTTTCTAGTTCTCCTCCTTTGTTCTCCATCATACCTGTTTATTATTTGACATCCTGCTGTCGCACACACCTGTTACACATTACTACATGTACTCTGCGTGTGTGTGTGTGTGTGTGTGTGTGTGTGCGCGCGCGAGAGAGGCAGCAAAGGAGATAAAAGACAGTGGAGAAGGACAGATGGAGGAGTTGAGTGAGGACTGCAGTTCAGTTTTAGTGAACTCACATGTGTGTTTCCATAAAGGTCCACTGTTGATGTGACACAAACCATGTGTGCTGGGGCAGCACATGTAGTGCATGTGTGTGTGTGTGTGTGTGTGTGTGTGTGTGTGTTCTAGAAAGATGTAACAATACTCATACAAAGCACCAAAGTTGATCAGACAATCCTTTCCTTAATCTAATTTCTCTCTCATTTTCATTTCTATACTGCTAATTCAAATTAATTGTCTACTCTCTGACAGACTGTTTTTCAATAATGGACTTCATATATATATATATATAGTTCTTATGCAGATACACTTAACAGTCCTTGATGAATATATCTTTACTTATTTTATGATACTTAAATAACTTATCTATATTACGCCAGTACAATAAACAATATATCGGGCCAATGAAATTTATCAGCAATCTGCCATTAATTAAATTATTGCCAGAGGAAAGGCAGGAAATTTATCGTTATTGTATAATAACATACTGTATAAAAACTACTGTTTAGGGAACATTCAACACCAGCAATTTTATAAAATATTTGAAGATGCACCACGCGAAGGGGCTCGTGAGTTCACTGAGGTCAAGGAAGGAAAAACCACCTACAGCTGCAGACGCTGGAAACCACGTTCAAACGTGGAGATAAATTATACAGAGACTGACTGAAAGCAATGACGATAGCTGACAAAAGTTATGGTTCTGGATGACCAGTCCCTGTCAGCCATCGAAAATGTGAATTTTCATATTGGATTTGCCTGGCACGAGAAATTTATTTTTTTTGGTATACTCATTCTCTGTTCCCGTTCCTGTTCACAAAGTCTTAGAATTCATATCACAGCTACACATGGGTAGTAGTATACAGATGTTGTTAAAAAAAAAAAGAATTAATATATATTTTCAGAATGTACTAGTATTGGATTGTTACTCGGTACAGGCCAATACTCAAAGCTTAAGTAAATTAAAAAATGATATCAAAACATTTCTATATAAGATGAATGAATGAACTATGTGGGACATGTTTTAGCCTACTGAAACAATATAAAGTGGACTGTGCTTATTGTAAAATGTTCTCATAAATATTGCAAATATAGCCTTTTAAAAAATATACACACCTTGGGAGCATTAAACAGCGTTGGCCGCCCTCCACTGTATTATTCATTATTTTGTTTAATCTTGCTCAGTTATTGCTCAGAACTGGAATATGTGCATTTCCATTCTAATTTATTTTTGTTGGACTGCCTTGATGACTTATATAAAATCTTATGCTACAGCCATTTTCAACAAACTGTAAAACAGAAATTGATACTTTGTAGTTCAAACAAGCAAAAAGAGACATCGTGCATGTCTGCACACTATCGGGCACTCCGAGAGGAAAGTTGTGGTCTCATCTGCCACTGGCCAGTTTTTGTTGAGTCTGTTGTTAGACGTCAGTCGCTCACTGAATGCTCACATGGTCGCATGTAAAACAGCGAGACACAAAGCCAGGGTAACAATGTTTGGACGGTGTTTTCTCCTCTCCCTCAATCTGTTTCTTTGTTGAAACATTAACATCAAAAATGAAAATAAAAGAAGTGAGGAAGCAAGGAAAGAATAGAGATAAGTTAGGTAAGGTCAAAGGAGCTGTGTGTTTGTGTTTTTTGTTCAAGGTGGTCGGGGGGTGTCTGATGTTTTAAGGGGACCATTCCCTTGGCTGTTGTTAACATTAACCCTGGCTGACCTTAGCTGACACACATACTACTGATATACGTGCTATACAGAAAAAAAAAACAAACTCTCACGCCTATTTCTTGGTTTTCCTTTGTCCCACTGTCATGTGAATTTGTGCTAAAGCTCGGAAGCGTTGTTGGATGTAAAATACGATTCAGGTGTGCCTTCAGATGGGATGGAGATTTAACCTGAACAGAGTTCAGAAAACACATCAATAACAAACCAGACAGATTCGTTCAAGAAGTCACTGATATTGAGTAAGTTAGGTCAATGAGTAAAAGGTCATGGTGGACCAAAATGTGATTTTTAACATCAGGACCTTTCTGACTTTAAATATGATCATTTCAATCGAAACACTGAGACCCAGATTGTTATTCACCTACTGTGTGTGTGTGTGACTTAGATGAGAGCAGCGGTCGGTCTCCGGTAAAAACGCTGGTGCACAACGGACAGACTGGCAGCTAAAAAATACAGAACTTGGAAACTCCTCTTTAATCAAACAATGAATTAGCAAACACACAGACGTACACACAACTGGAAGGGAGTGCTAAGTGAATAAAGGGGGTTGATTTTTGCTCCAGGGTGGATGGATAATGCGGATATACGGATGTTATTTTAACTATAAACACAACCTTTGCGATTACAGGAGCAATGCAGTGTGTGCACAGGTTCCATCAACATGTGAAGGGATTCTGTCCTGTCTCTCGCGTTGTCAAGGCAGAAAATGAAGCCCCAGTCTTTAGTTTTCATTGGGTAATTATATACAAAGAGCCGGAAAGGGTAGACCCAAAAAAGAAAAGATGGATTCAAATCATCATCTAATTCATTGTTTAGAACATGATTTCTAACCACATAAAGCAGAACAAATAAGAAAAACCACAGCATGTTGATTTAACTTATTCTTAAATATCCCATTATAAAAATTTTCCAGCCAATCAGAAGCAATTCCATGGATTTACTATGATACTGGCAAGAATGTGATGCTCATCATATACTTACATGAATATTTATATAATAAATCTGGTGCAACGTAAATGTAGAGATGATCTGATCTTTTCGTAGCTGCTGTTGACCAGATGAAGATTGACTCAGGACAAGGTACTTGTTCACATCCGAGGATGTGAATTTGGTTCTAACCAGACCAATGTCACATTTTATAGTTGCATTAAGACATTGCCTTTTTGTTTTTATTTCTTACTAGGGCTTACAGGTGGAATCTAATATAAGATTTCAGCCATGGATGTCACTGAGAAGGCCTGACATGTGGAAGGTTACTGTAAATTACTGTTACCAGAAGATTAACCCCCTGGTTCTTTACCACGTAGTTGGTTTTAAGCTTAACCTCAGGAGGCAAGAAACAGTACAAGTTAGTGTGTGTGTGTATTTACCTGCGAACAGCGCCTGTGGTTTTCACACCAAACCAGAACTTGGCCATTCTGGAGGAGAAAGAGAGGATGAGGATTAAACAAGCAGAGAGAAAAATAAAGCCTTCACGGACAAATCCTGTGTTTGACGCATTCTGCCCATATTTGATCCAATGGTGTAAGGCTGCTGTTTAACATCCAGGGCAACAGAAAGAAAAATATTAATGAAAGTTTGCTGACCAGTTTGCATAACCAGGGTAAACATGACATGCAGACAGACGTGCACTCAACCTTTTTCTTATTATCCACAGGGCGTGAAAATGACTTGATGGACTATGGACTATGGACTATGTTTGCGGTTACAGAACCAGACAGAGACCACGTCACTCGGTCAGATGTATGTTTATCCGTGTGTGCATTCAGCTTCTGCATAAACAGGTCAAGACTGCAAACACGGTCACTGTGACAGAGGGAGACGTCATATCATGACCACAGGAACAGAAAGACAGAGCCAAAACAGAACCAAACCCTATTCCTTGAATCCATTCAGCTTTTCGCATTTTGTCATTGATCCAATCGAGTAATTACCCCCACAAAGTAGGCTATGTTCTCACCTATGTTGGTTGGTTATGTGGTTGTTCGGTTGGTATGATGATGATGATGACCAAAAAATACTGAATGAGCAATGGGTCAAGGAAGAACCCATTAAATGATGGTGCAGATCTGAATAAGAGACAGATCCAGGAATTTCAATAAAAAAGTTTGTTGGGCTTGGCGGAGGTGTGCGCAATACTGAGTGCCATTCTAATAACATTTTTGTGGGGGGTTTTTTTGTGTGTTTTTTTTTAGTTTTGGGAGGTTTGGGAAAATGTTACTGTTTTAAATGCAGACCAAATGCCTTGTTGAATGATTCTTTACATACATAGGGAAGATAGTCAGCGTTGCCGAACTGCTGCCCTTCCCTCTAAAGTGCTTTGTCATCATGCGCACAATTATGATGCTGTCCTCCCAAATCAAAACAACTATTAGAATACCATCCTGTGTGCGATTGTGTATCTGTCTGTTGTCGTGTTTGTCTGTATTTGTGTGCGTGTGTGACTCTCGAGTGCATGCGTGGGATAAGCTCTCTTAATGACTCCTAAACCCCCTTCTGAGTGTGCTGTATTTAGCCTGAACCAAGCTCATCTCTTCACACACACACACAGCATTTCCAGAGCTTCTCTTTTAAGTCGCCTTTGTGATGCATCTATAATCAGGGCCAGGGGGTTGGAGATGGGGTAACAGTGCAGAGGTTAAAGGTAAGAGATTAGGGGTTAAGAGCTTTCACGGCACAGAAGGTGCTGAATTGACTTGTTCACTCTTAACATTCCAAACAGATGCATATTGACAACTTCAATGAAATAGCTGCTAAAGACGCTAAACTGGACTTTGAAGTATGATGATGAAGATTTATTCCATTCATAAGCCCTGTGGAGATGCTCCATGTAGAAGCTTAAGAAGTCAGAGTGAGGGCAAGATTAAGGCCTTCACATACTTTTTTTTTTTAAGTGCTTCTTTTAGAAAGTTAAATGAGGAAGGCTCTCTCGCATTCTTTTTTTTTTTTTGAAATTTCCAAAACTGACAGGTCATCAGTCACACCACATGAGCTTATGTGTGAAAATGGTCAGAGCTCCAAGTCCTACACCAACAAATTTGTCTTCCTCATTCCTCTCATATTCACACCTCTGCCCCCGTCCACTGCTACAGATGATGACTATTAAGTCCATGGTACACCTGCTGGGAGCGAGGAAGGTGAAGTATGTTTCTCCAGAAGAGATATAAGGAGTCCAACCAAAATCAGCATCAGACTCTAGGCCACAAAAACTTTCCTCAGTTGAAACCAGACTTGAGTCCGTGATTTGGATTGTTTGGCATGTTCTTAGGAGACATACAAGTGCAACGTTGGCCACAATGCCCTTAAGACTAAATGAGTATTGTTGAGGCAGACGTCCTTGACTTTACAGTAATCTGTGGCAGCTGTAAATAGGGATAATACCGGGTCCACTGCTTATCCAGCCTCTGTAAAGATGGATAGGAGAAAACAGAAGAAGATAGCATTTCAGTTACTAAGTCATGATGAAATCTCTGATGAATAAATTAGTGTGAACTCTCTGAGGAAGATGGAATGGATGGAAAGAGGGGAAGATGAGAGGATAAACAGAACAATGAGTATTATCTCATTGCGACAAAAACACCTATTTCCTCTCTTTCCATCTGTCTCAAAGACACTATCTTACCAGTTACTTAACAGTTTGAAAATATTTGCATTAGAGTTGTGATGACACACTACATTCATGATTTGACACAAACTGTGATACACAGGACACGATGTGATATGAATTGTACCACAATATACAAACATTTTTATTAACATATTCTTTGAACAGTAGTATAAGAGTATTACTGATGTTTTACCATTGCAGAAATATATGATTGTGACCACAATTCCACTTTTCAGAGGTTTCCTGTCACTTTCCTGGACAAGTCATCATTTCTCTATTGAACTGTGATATCTAATGGCACGATACCACTATTGCGATTCACAACGTATTGTCACACACCTTAACTGCATGATAGTGTACAGGAAGACAAACAAAGTGGAACCTAGAGTTGTCAAAAACTCAAAACACAACTTTCCTTTACGTTGCATTAGTGCTGCAGAGTTAGCATCCGAGTACACACTTGAGGCAAATGTGCGTGACGCTCAGTGAATTCCGGGAGGTTTTCTTTAAAGGTGGTGTGGTATAATTTACTAATTCATTACTTTAGTTTCTATTACAGATTCCCATTCACATTCCTTCTAAAGAAGTCAAATGAATGGACCTGTACTTAAAGCTGCACTGCAATCCTGTCTATTCTTGTTAACTCTAAGTACAGACCACTGCTTCTTTGAAAAGTATTGTCCTTTGATGATTACGGAATGATTGAAGGAAGTAAGAAAAGTATAGACATAGACACACGGAGTAAAAAAAAAAAAAAGATGTGGGAGTATCAGCAACTTAGGAATCACCTCAACAAAATTAAGAAAAAAAATTTGAAAAATATAACATAAGTGCATATTCAAAGTTATCACTGAATTTGACCATTTAAACATTATATACTACCGGTCATTTTTGGAAGCCGGTTCCCTGCTCTGGGTGAGTGATATGACACCAGATGTGTTGGATGCTTAAGCACATCCACATGAATCATATTCAATTTCTCACTGCAGCCCTAATACTTTCTCAAGACTTTCCAAAATATCATTAAGTTTCCGGTATCCAAGGCACCCAATCAAAAACTGATTGATCAATCAAAATGTTTTGTCAGTATTGTCCTAGTTTGTGTTGCACTTTAATGCTTTCTTGAGGTGGGTGGAACGTTCGCGCTTCAGTAAATCCTTTAATTCTTCCTCTCTCTGTGTCCTGTAAAATGACTGGAGGGGACTCGAAAATGATGGTGACAATATACCGTAGAAGTGCCACTCAAAGAAGTGCAGAGGCCCATTTAAACATCTCCAGATTTTCACTGAGGAGATATGAAACTACTAGCCCCCAACGTGGCCTCACATCTTCAGCCTTTCTCTAAATCTTTGTCACGCTCTCTTTATTCCTTTGCCTCTAACTCCACAACAGCCCCCGTCTTCCGTCACTGCTCCCCCACCCCCAACATAACACACACGTGGACGCACACACATCCCAAGTCAATTTCATGGGACATATTTGCTGTCAGAGCCAATCAAGGCAGCTTGGATGGGGCGTGCACTGTATGCCTATTAAACAGTGGTCAAAGTGGGGTGTCTGTGTCTCTCTATCTGTGGCAAAACAGCTGCACATGTTGAAAATGTCGGAGAAAGAATGGGAGGATTGGAGGAAGGTGACTGGAATAAAGAAGCTCGATGTGGGAGACAAAGAGGGAACGAGAGGGATGGAGGATTTTGAAAAGAGTAAAAGGAGACAGACATAAATAGTTTTGAAAAAATGAATAAATATTAGTTAATAGGAGTAGGGAGGAGACTGGCAAGGAAAAGCAAAACAGGAGGCTATCAATTGGATGACTTCTGTTCATCTGGCTAGAATTTAGTCGAATCATCCATCCATCCATTTTGTATCACTAATCCTGTCAGGGGTCGCGGGGGTCCCATTTTCATCAATGGGATAACATTGCGCTTCTAATAACTACTCCTGCTACTACTAATGCACTACTAATACCTGCTTTGTGGCTATCGATTTGTTTGTAAATGCTTAAAGACCTACAAAACTTCGCGGTCCAAAGGATGGTGTCAATTTCTATGATCAATCGACCAAGACCATCATTTGAATTCAATCCAGTTGAAGTATGACGAGGGACAAAAGTGTGCAAAAATCCCATTTTAACCATGAATTTCCACGTCTGGATTGGTAGTGGGTGTATACCGAGGGTTTTAAACTTTCTGTGATCCGCAAGAGAAAGTTTTCTGAGTCCGAGGTCTTGAGAGACCCGTCAGCAGCAGAAATGAATGACGGAGTGAGAAACACTTTGCACTGAAAGACTTCCACATGGCTCCACTGACGGCTGAGTCCACAGTAAGACATGTCAGAGAATAACAGCCTGACACTATTGGATGCAACAGTGAGAATGGCAGGGACAAACACAAATGTGCACGTGCACACAGAAACTCGCATGGTCAACATACACAGCTGCACACACCCGTCACTTTTTGAAAGAGAGTGGGACATAAATCACACTTCTGCCAGATGTAGTGATAAAAAGTGAGTATGAGAGAAAGACACAGGCAGAGAGAGAATGTGTGCTGGTGTGTGTGTGTGTGTGTGTGTGCCTGTTATGGTAAGTGCTTGCGGTGGGGCGCAGTAGAAATCTATTTAACACAAAGCATTTACTCTGCTAATCATACCCAGATTACCAGACAGAAACATAGCAATGAATGTGTGTGTGTTGCGTGTATGAGTTGATTGTGTGTGTTTGTGTGATATGTCATGACTAAATTCCACTCGACAGAATATAAAGTTCTTACGAAAAGCAGCAGGTTGAGGTCTGAACATTCCCGACAGAAGCGTGTGTGCGTCCATGTTTGTGTGCCAATGTTAGTGTTTGTGGTGCCTAGCATCCTGTAAGCACCACGGCTCAGGACACTGTGGTTGTTGTAAGGCACCTGAGCCTCGCCTCATATGACTTTTACATCAACATCTGTTTTGGATCAGTCATAATCATCATAAGTGAATCTGTAATGATAAACATATTAAAAAAGGAAAGTTCAGCATTTTAGCAAATAAGGGTTAAACACATTTTTAAAGGTTAGACTTGACCTAAGTCCCCATAAAACTAGACATTTTTTACTTATTTTTTTCAGGGCAAGCTGTTTCCTCTTGCAGCCTCACTAATGGCTTCATTTTCAGATTGAGCATGGAGAAACGGAGAAAGAATTTATTAGCTCGAGTATTACATATTTGAAGTGGTTCAAGAATCTCTTTCTGGGGCCGAAAGAACAAAGCCATGTTGCTCAATGCTCTGAAATCCCAGCTGTGATTTAATGTTTTGGAATTTCTTGTCCTTTTGAGAGTCACCGTACGTCACCACGGTTTTATCACCACCTACCGCTGCTGCTGCTGATCAAATGACACGGCAGCGACAAAGCAGCAGAAAGAGGCAGCGGTTGTGCATCAGGGCTGAATCAAGCAAGCCTTTGTCTCTCTGCCTGTCTGCTTGCATGCCGTCCCACTTTTTAGCCATCAGTATGGCAGCGTGCGTGTGACACCTGTCTGTGTGCCTCTGACCGACCAATCGCCTGCCTGCCTCCGTGCTCGACCGTGTCTGCCTACCTGCCTTTATCTCCTCGTCTGTCTCCGTGCAACCTGACCTGCCCCTTGTCCCTGGTCTTTTTCAGAGCGTGACTGGTTGGTTGGTCGACCTTTGCGATGATTAGTTACCTACCACAGAGCAGAATGCTAAAACACACACATAAACATGAAGGCACAGGCAGCTTATTCAGCCTGAGACTGGCCAGCAGCCCTGTTTCAAACCGCTAACCATCCACTCATCAACAGCCCTGCAAGTGTGTAGGACATGCTGTCCAATCTGGTATACTATGTTTCAGTTTTGCAGGCAAGGCTTGCAGTTTTTCCTTTTATTTTTAGGAGTTTACATCAAGTAGGAATTTGGGGATATGACAACATACCGGCATACAATCATGTACACACACAAAGAGCTATAATCACACTATTACACCATACAAGGAAAAGTAGCGGAAAACCCAGATAGCAGCAGAAAGAGGTGTAAATAGAAAACTGGTTACTCACATTCTAGTGGCTACACACACACACACTGAGAGAGAAAGAGCCAAAAACACAGGGTTCACCCACATGAAGCCAGGGGAAGCGATTGTGGTGGCAGAGGAAGATGAGTAAAGCTCTACCCTAACTGATGTTATAGTTCCTGGAGATGCTATCAGAAGGGTTTTTTTGTGTTAAATGTTATGTTCTGGAAATGAATGAAACACGCACTCTTCCACCCTCTAATCACTTTGCTACACCAACCTATAATAGGTTCAGGAAGTGATGCTGTTCCGCAGGATGTGACTGAGGAGAAACCTGCTTACTTGTTTACTCAGATTTCTGCTAATTTTAGCCTCACACAAAAGGTTTTTGGTGCCCATATATACTCCACAACGTATGCTGAATCATGCATCAACATCGTTCTTTCCTACACGTCTCTGCCCTCCTAACGCGTAATGAAGCCAAGTTCTTTATCACATCCTTCAATTAAAACTGCAACTAATCTGACAATCTGCAACTAATCTGACAATTTTAATCTGACAATTAAATTATTGCTTTAATCTTTAGTCTCCAAATTGGCAGAAAGTGATGACATTTTCCTTTTAAAGCTTTCCAGGGCCACAGTACATGTGTTCAGTTCTGTTTATCGAAACAATAACCCATAACTCAGAAGAAAGTCATTTTAACGCACACAGTGAAGAAGCTGGAAAAGTGAATTACTGAAATGACAGATCGATTATCAAAGTAGTTCTTGATAAATGCCAAGTGATCAACTACACAATGCTGCTAATGTGATGAAAAACACTTCATTTATTTTCTCTAGAAGTAAGTAGTGATATGTAGCAAGGACAGATACTAAATTTTTGGTTGGTTTCTGACCCCAAAATTAGATCAGATTGATTTACTTCAACAATACATGCGTACCTGATACATTCAAATTGCCAACAATCCCAAAATGATAACAAAACTGGCATAGTTAAGTAACTAAGTCTCTTGTTGGTTAACTGCAAGTTTACACTAAAAACGTAAACTTGAATGACACAATATGTGTAAAATGCTAGTAGTAAAAAGTCTATCACTGTCTTGGAACACAAATAACACTATAAAAACGAAGCGGTGATCCATGTTTGACTGCTTTTGCAAAGCAGCTGCTGCAGCTAATGTTACATCCTCTGTGCAGCCTGCTGGATTAGTCGCTGATGAGATTTGGCAAAACCAAGTCAAATCAAGTTAACATTTATTATCTTTATCACAATAGGCCCCAAGTCTGCCGAAGACTCCGTCAACAACAGTGTCATCAGTAAATAACTGAATACGCCTGAGTCCCACCATTCTCCAGCACTGTAGGCAAAATACATATAACATAGAGCCAATAATCAACAAGCATAGCATAAATTCTTTAATTTCGAACCAAATGTGAGATGTCTTGGGGGACAATTTATTTTGTGTATATGATGGTTTTTAATGTCTTTAACTGTAAGGAGATGACAACAGCCCTTATACTGTAACTGGTATAGTAAAAAAAAAGGGTAATAATAAAAAAGTACTTGTTAAATGTTCTCACATCTTTTTATGACATAGCTTTGTTTTTTTCTACTATATTATCAATACGAGTACTGATTAGCAGCGTCATTATTGATAACACAATAACACCCAGACCACAGATCCACATATTTCAACATGTAGGAACTTTACAAATTCCCTGACGCCAAACAATCAATCAGAAAATGATTTTCTGGCATGTTGTCGACTTCCAAGTGAGTTTCCGCTGCTGCTGTTTGATGCTCAACATCTGACTACTGAACTCCACTTCATAAAGTTTAAAGCAAATGTTCTTGTTCTCACACCTCCCTTACTGACACCACACACACACGGACATGCGTATGCTACAAAAGAGTCATCCAGAGGACACCCTCATTACCCAATGCACAGGTGCTGGGAGTCTTTTCTAGATGGACAAGGACCAGAACAAACATTTTGTTGCGTACATAAACATATGCAAACCCCTCCACACACACGCATGCACATACTTGCACACAATTTATTCTACACACCTCAGAGTCACTGGGGCTACACGTTGCGGTTAATGACTTTCCCACCCACTACACAGCATGCACATGTTGAAGCCGTTAACAATAAGTGGCTTTGCGAACTTGGTTACGTCCTAATGTCCCTGTTAATCTCACATTCCTGACTACAAAGGCCACAGAGCAGGCCAGCGACTTCTCTGAGCTGAGTCATTTTGTAAATGATTATAGACAAGGAATCAAACTCCTTCCAAGGTAGCCGTACTTTTTGGCTCCTTAAATACTGACATGGAGCGACATCAGTCTGAAAGCGTCCTGTTTAAAACCATACTGGAAACAACTCACTGTTTCAGGTGAGATCAAACAGTTTCTTTTAATTAATTATTTAGGCACTAAGTGCTCCACTGTGCCTTTCTATTCTTGTGCTTATAACCTCCAAGAGAAATCTAAAGTCACTGCACAACATAGGATTGAGTGGCCTTTGTTTCTGTAAAGACCCTTTAAAGGAAAAAATGTCAGGCGTCATTAAAGGATTTGGACGGTGACTGCACAGGTTTAATGATGGCTATACTGTGTTTCTCCAACAGGGGGCACACCTGCTGAGGTCAGAAGCTTCCAAAACAATAGGAGAAGATAAAAATATTATTCTTGATGTTTTGGCGTTTTAATAGATTTCAATGACACAATTAAAGTTGATTTTAATGTGAATGGTTGAGAGGAGCTGTTTGCGACCTGACAGTTCAGTGAGACGTCGATTATGTCAGCATATTACGTTAAAGCAATTTCTTGTTAGCGCTTCAACATACTCCAGAGGGAAATGCCATTGTGAACATTCCAGCAAATATATATATATTTCTTTAAAAATAAAGCAGCATTCGACAAAATGAGGCTGTTGTAAAGCAACTTTCAGGCAATGTTGTAAAAAGTACTCAAAACTCATATTAGAGTAAAAGTAAAGATTTCATGGTGGACAAATAATCTAGCAAAAGTGAAAGTCGACCATATGAATATTACTTTTGACATTAAATATATTCTTTTGGCCTTTCTTCTGGAAATTGTAGTGGAAGGTGGCTGAAAGTGGAAACACTCAAGCAAAGCACAAGTACCTCAAAACCATATACGACTACAGCACTTGACCGAATGTACTTACCTGTACATACATTCCATCACTGCTATTGTTTATCGCAAAACAACAAGTCAGTCAATTGATAAAGACAGTCAGAGCTGCAGAAATGACACATGGCTTCTAAAGCTGCAGAAAAGAATAATGGAACAAAACTTCTCACAGCCATATTTTTTCTTATTTATTTGTTCACTCCGGACGGCGGGGCACAGCCAGGCTGCAGGTACCTGAAGGTGTCTGAAGGCAGCGGTGAGCTGGGTCATGTGCAGACTGAGGCACCTGGACGTGCATCTGGCGCTGCTCATTTTCTCCTGAACGTCCTCCTGCTCCGGAGAGCTCCTGCGCGCGCGACTCACCGCCAGCGCCGCGCACAGCAGCAGCAGAGCGGCCCGGCAGGCTGACATCACGCCGAGGGGGGAAAAGGCAAGGAGGCGAAGAGAAACGCGGCGGGATTTCTTCCAGCGTCCTGCTCTCGCGACTCTTTACGGACCGGAATGAAAACATCGGAGCTGCGCGCGGAGCGGAGCGGCTCTACCCTCCTCGCGGACACTCCCACCATCAGTTTTCCTCCTCATTGTTCTTATCACCATCCTCACTAAGCACTGCCCTCTTCTTCCCTCCATTTGTCTACCCTTCATCAGTCAGGGTGAGAACGGGCAGCTATCAGGTAGCTCGTCCTCCTCCTCATCATTATCGTCATCATAAAAAAAAAAGGAAAATGATGAATATTGAATCTTGTAATTGGCCAGGATGATAATCATTCAACGTGACCTCTAATATCAGAAGTACATGCGATACCAGATGCTTTAAGACTTTTGCTCAAATGTTGTATGGGTGACCAAAGTGGTTTTACAACCTGATGCAGTATCTTTACCGTTACTCGTGTACCATACAGGTTTGGGTACTTTTTACAACATTATACACAGACCTACTTTGTCCATCCTATCTTCATAACTCACTCAAACCTTTGCTTCCATTATCTGCCCACAGTATCATTGTCCTGCACGTGGCCCAATAGATCACTTTGACTGAGGGGGCCAGTGAGACATCGCCTGGTGTTGTGTTGAGTGCTCCAGCAAGGAGAAGAAGGGAAAACTGTGCCACTAGAGAGAAACAGCCGGACAAATCTAACAGCAACAGATCAAATCGCATGGATATTGTAGTACAGTAGTAGAATATCCTCTGTATACTCACTGAGTATGAGCAAAGAATATGCTGCTCAATAGAGTATAAACTGCGTGTGATGTGAAACGATAGCTCTCCCAGCCAATGCATCCATTTTTATACATACATGCTGTACATTGAACCCCAATTCCTAAAATGAGACTCAGTAAGTGTCTGGGAATAGAACACTCATTGTTGAAGTATTCAAAGTGGAATTCTTTCCCATTTTTGCCTGTTGTGCATCCTCAGTTGTTTGGGGTTCCTGTTGTCGTATCTTGTGCTTCATAATGTGCTGTACATTTTCAGTGGGAAACAGGTCTTGATTGCACGCAGGCCAGTCTAGTACCTTCACTCTTTTCCTGCGAGGCCTCACTGCTGTAACTCTGCAGAATGTGGATTCATTGTCAAAGGAGAAGAAGCAGGGACGTCCATGACAAACACGTCATCTGGATGGAAGCATATGTTGCTCCAAAACCTGTGTGTACCTCTCAACTTTAATGGTGTTTTCACAGATGTGACAGTTACCCATGATGCCATGGGCACTAATACACACCGATACACCATCACTGATGCTGCTTTTGAACTTTTGCATTGAAAAAAAGCCGGATTTTCTTTTTCCTCTTTAGCCTACTTTAACCTAACTCGACAGCCATTATTTCCAAAAACAATTTGAAACGTGGACTCGTCAGACCACAGCGCACTTTTCCACCTCAGGTCTGTCCATCTCAGATGAGCTCGGCCCAAAGTAGGCGGCGCGTCTGGATGTTGTTGATATGTGGCTTTGGCTTTGCATGCTAAAGTCTTAACTTACATTTGTAGATGCAGCACCGTCCTGTGTTAACTTTCGATGGTTTTCTGAAGATTTCCCGAGCCCACGTTGTAAAATCCATCCCAGAATGATGACGGTTTTTAATGCAGTTCCGCCTGAGGGTCAAAGGTCACGGACATTCAATGTTGGATTTCAGCCTCGGCTTTTATGTGCAGATATTTCTTCAGATTCTCTGAATCTTCTGATGATATTATGGGCTGTAAGATGGTGAAAACTCTTGCAGTTGCACGTTATTTGTCCACCTTTCACAAAGTGTAGAACCTCTCGGCATTGTTGCTTGTGAACAAATGAGCCTTTCAGGAGTCTGCTTTTATACCCAATCATGGTTCTATCACCTGTTACCATTAGACCTACTTAGCTGTGGACTATGTCAGCTGTTTTTTTGAGCATTTCACCACTTTCCCAGTCTTTTCTTGCTCCTGTCCCAACTTTGGAATATTAGAGGCATCGAATTCAGAATGTGCGTGTATTTTACAAAAAACAATAAAGTTAATCAGTTTGAAAATGAAATACCTTGTGTTTGTGCTGAATTTAATTGTATATAGGTAGAAGAGAGTTTTCAATATATTATTATGTACGTATTCTGATTTTATTAGCCATTTGTTCACTACAGATGAGCATACAGGACTGAGGACATATTGAACCTTTTAAGTCATAGTAGGAAAGTTCTGGTGTAAGTGATGAATGTAATGATGGTCTGATCCTGAGAATGTTCACACTCTTGCTGTCATGACTCATTGAGATGCTGGAATAGAGCAGAGACATTGTTGCTGTTATTAATAACAGCTGCGCTTTTCCATAATGACTTCTGAAAGATTAAAGCATTTTGTCTGAAATCAAAATACGGACCCAGATTAACCCTAACAGATCAGTAGCTCATTAACTGTACATGGAGTGTGCGCCCCATGTACTAAAGGAACTGTTCACCCAAAAATGAAAATTCACTTACTATCTATTATGTGGATTTGTTTTAACAGTATGATCGAAGTCTCCATAAGTCCAGAAAATTCTATTTGATTTCGAAAGATGCTACAAGCACCATGTTATAGGCTGAAATCTCAAATCTTCACTGTACCCCCAATGTGAAAAACAGTGTTTGATTTCTCGGTGACCTGTTCTTGAAGGCAGTGTTCTCACCACAGTGGTCCATTCCAGTATGGGGACGTCTGCTGTTTGGGACTCCCCCACCCACAGCCCTTCTCCACCCTCTACTCCTGTCTCTCTTCACCTGTACAGTCCAATAAAGTCTAAAACTCTAGATCAAACATTGGGAGACACAGTGTGCTGAAGTAAAGAAAAAGTATTTAGTCCTAATGGTTTGCATGGCAGGCTATTGTTTTAGGCCTATTAACACTTGACTATTACTATTCCGAAAAACAAACTTCCCTTTATAGTCTGGGAATTCTCTCCAAGGGTAATTATTAAAGCAGACTAATAAAAGAGCATAGAGAATGTGTTGAGGTATGTGTCTATCACAGAGCCAGTCGGCATGTTAGTCACCACTTTTCACCGGCAACTGCAGAGTCAAGTGGGGCTTAACAGGATCCAGGGCCAAGTCAAGATGTTTAGGGCACATAGTTGAACGCTCAATTTGTTTATATGAAACTGTAACCCAGCAGAAGAGTCATCTCTGCTGGCAATGAGATGTAGAAAGAATAACTTTCATTTTGATTAAAAGTAAATGGAAATGTATAAATATTTACTAAGTACTGGCAAAACGGTGCTCTTTGTCCTGATGTAGGAACCACAGTTTAATTCTGTCTTCATAAAGAAAATTGTATACTGCAGGTAAGGTAGATTATTTATTTTATATATGCAGGCTATCTGATTCATTTTCTGTTGGTTTAAAGACGTCGACTAAGGGTGCACTTTTACTTGGTCTTGTTGTTTCGTGTAGTGCCTAAGCAAGATTGTCCCCACTCCCACTCCCCCACTGGACCGGGCTCACAGTTGTCCAAGCACAATCATGCCTGAGCGTGGTCATCACGCTGAGAGAACATCACAACTTCACTGGATTTAGATCTTTTTTGGAGACCTATTATGCAATGCGGCAGTTGATTTCTGCAGAGACAACAAGAGGCATTCATTCATATTGTCATGTTCGTGTTGCATAACCGTACTGTGCTGTAGTACACCTCTTCCAAACTCGCCAGAGCAAAGGAAGCGTGGCATGCTTAAGCACAGTACGGAGTGCTCACACTAGTCAGACAATCAGGATTTTATGAGTCACTTGTGCTTGGGCACGGTACCGATGGTCTAGTGTGAATGCACCCTTATATGCACTTGAGATACTCAACACGTGGCCTTAATGTGGACATGAGTTCCATTCATTTGAAGGACTGGCAGGCAGGCAGGCCTAAAGGGATTATAGATATTCAACAGGCTATTTCACAAGAAAACCCATAAAACAAGAAGTCAGGAGAAACGCACACAAAATATGTGTAGATAAAATGTTTGACTGATCCGTGCTGATCAAAGCTAAATCACTACTGCAGCACAGTGTGTGTGTGAGAGACAGACCTCAGAGGGCCTAGATATCGTAAATCAGAAAGCATAAAATCTGTTCTTACACACACGTCCGTACCCTAAATTCCCCTTGGTTTCTCTCTCTCTCTCTCTCTCTCTCTCTCTCTCACACACACACACACACACACACACACACACACACACATTCCCACACACAGATTGAGAAACAGTAGTTGTAGATTATCTAAATGACTAAAAGAATATTTTTATATTTTCATAAAACACCCTACTCAGGTTTCTGAAGTGGACTCTCTCTCTCTCACACACTCTCTCTGTCTCTCACACACACACACACACAAACACACACACACACACACACACACGTAACAGAAGCATTTACCGTCTGTCCAAATCTGCTAGTTAATTAAAGCCAAATGTCTTTGAATCACATGGAGAGAGAAAGAGACTGAGGGGAACAGGGATAGAGACACAGAGAAATAGGGTGATGATTAAAAGAAAGAACGCTGGATATAAAAATGTGTGCCAGATTCTCAGCTTGTAGTCAGTCCGCGTAAATCATTCAGATCATTTTTGTGTTCCATACAACTGATTCTGTTGAATACTTACAGTAAATCTTTAAATGAAAGCTGCTAGAGCCTTGAAGACGGACTCAATTTTCACCATCATTTAACTTAAAGCTAAAGTGCATATGATTTACTTTAGTGCAAAGTCAATTTATGTATTCGCTTTTTTCTTTGGACACAGAGAAACGTGTAGCAGTTTGATAACGAAATCCTGTGAACTGGTCTGGACCTTCATTCGAGTCTACCACATCAACACATTTTTATCATGGCTAGCCAATAGATTTAACGCTGCCTGTGAACTACAAACCGGAGAGGCTGTTTCCAATTTTCAAATGTAATCTTTATGCCACTGATCCAACCAGAGTCATGCATTGGACCCCAGTCCATTTAACTGTCTCGGTCACAGTTTCTATGTGCTGTTATCATTGCTGTCTGAGATTATTGAAGTGGTCAGAGGTTATTTCCTGCTACTGGTACTACTCGCAGCTCCACTGCAAGTCTGTCACCATCAGTGTCTTCAACGGGACTTTTTGTCAAGCTATATTCCAAGACTCATAATGAATACACCTTACACTTACATCAAGGAAATTGTGAGGCAGCCTGTTTCTGAATACAGCGACAGCACCACTATGTGGAATGTACCATAAACTGCTGTTTCAGTACAGTTTCAGTTTCACAGAGGGTCCTGCTGTAGATTTCCTAGGAAGGACTCTGTACTTGGATTTTGACTCTCCAAAGATGAGTTCCAACGATGGAGAAAGAATTAAGTAAGCAAGTGAAATTACTAATACTGTACTTTAAAAATGAATTTTCATTTTAACTACTTATGAAGGTAAATTAAAAATAGTGAATTTGTAAAAATAAAGTTATTTTATGGCTGTGATATATCTAAGAAGACTGCAAATTCTTACTGACAATCTGGAATGCGAAATAGTTTTCAATAAAGTTGATGCAATGATAATTTCTGTAGAACAAGTCAAGGTTACAAATTATGCAACCTTATGAGTAGGTCTGGTGGCTGTAAATAATTTCACAAATAATTGTAATCAGCATGTGCACAGCAAGCCATCTGAACGAATTGTGAACAGATCTATTGCTATTGCAGTCCTACAAATCTACCTTTCCTGGAAATGAAAATTAAATTGTTCTTCAAGCATGTCAACGGACTGCCCGATCTGAACCCGAGTGGTGTTCAGTTATTGGATTTCTGTGCTAGTCACAGTTTGTCCATAACTAACACCATGTTCAGCCATAAGAGTGTCCATAAGTGCACTTGGCACCAGGACACCCTAGGTCGACAGTCAATGATTGACTTTGTAGTCGTATCATCTGATCTGCGACCGTATGTGCTGGACACTTGGGTAAAGAGAGGAGCAGAGCTGTCAACTGATCACCACCTGGTGGTGAGTTGGATCAGGTGGCGGGGGAAGAAGGCGGACAGACCAGGTAGGCCCAAGCGAATAGTGAGGGTCTGCTGGGAACGTCTGGCTGAGGACCCTGTGAAAATGGTCTTCAACTCCCACCTCCAGAGGAGCTTCAACCACATCCCGGAGGTAGTGGGGAGCATGGAGTCTGAGTGGGCCATGTCCCG
>KV751319.1:3659245-3676255 GCA_001698575.1 Mola mola
CTTGGGAACGTCTTGGTGTCCCCCCGGAGGAGTTGGTGGAAGTGGCTGGGGAGAGGAGCGTCTGGATGTCCCTGCTCAGGCTGTTACCCCCGCGACCCGGACCCGGATAAGCGGCAGAAAACGAAACGAAAACGAAACGAAGCATGTCAAATTGGTTGTAAAGATTTGTACAACACAGAGAGCGGACACAAAGTTCGAACAGAATGTCATATGTTCCGTAGAGGAAGTGCAGCAGAGAGCAGCTTGTGGTTTCCTGCTTAAATGTTGAAACACATCACTTCTGATGAATCACTGGTTGTAGTGTTGTTTTGTCTGAGTGAAATCGCCTTGGCAATTGCTTTGAGAAGCTAGAAACTTTACATTTGCACTGTGAATGCTGATAACTGAAATAAAACTGCTGAAATAATTTGCTAAATTGTGGATATGTGAAATGAAGAGTCAGAAAATTCATGAGCTACAATGTAAGTCGAAACGACAGAGGCAGCATTGTTAGTTGAACTGCATTGAGAAGATACATTTTAATGTCAAAAATTGATCAAAAAGATTAGTGCAGACAAATAAGAGAGAGACAAAGTATTTTTTTAATGTCTCTTACAGTATGTTACATAAAAGACTTAATGCACCATCAAAGAAATTCACAGGTCACAGCAGTATACATGCAGCATTTTAGATATATATATATTATGGAGAAATGTATAGAGAAAAATTTTCAGGAAAAGTATAAAAGGTTGAACTGATAAATATCCAATGCTGTAATATTCTCAAAGAGCTGAACATTTTGATAGTTGATTGGATTCAAACTGTGAGAAGATGTGGAAGGAAGGAATGAATCCACAATAATGAGCAGCTGAAGACAAAACAGATGCAGTGTGTGTTTGTGTAAAAAGATAACACTGGCAGCTGCTCACTACGTATTGACCTTGTGTTGTCTCCTCCTACGTTATGACTGCATTTTTGCTCAATTTTGTGTGTTTATAAGACACCTGTATCTGCATGCTGTGTGGGGGATTATCCTCAAGGCAAGACAACCAAAACTAGATGAGCGTTCATTTATCGCACAAACAGTACAGAGGCGCAAGACGTCCCACTCCAGTCCAGTCGGCGGCGCTAATGTCACAATAATACGACAAATAATCGGTGTAGAAGAGAAGAGTAGCGGATGTTTTGACAGGTAGCAGTTTCCTGGGATTTGTTTACTAGTATTTATGAATTTAATCGTTCAAAATTTGGTTTATACCTCTGAATTAATGTTGACGAAGATTTCCGACAAACGATGCGACACTTTGCCTCTTCTCCTGTGGTTTTTGTCTGTATTTTGATTAGCTAGTGTTACCCTAACCGCTGACTTTAGTTTTAGTAGATGTTTCACAGAAAGCCATGACTGTACATATGTAAAAGTTCAAGACGTTATATACAGTAAATTTATAGTAAATTGCTATGATTATCTTCGCCGAACCTTTGCATACAGTGATGTTTGTGCGATTATACAGTCCTCGCTGTGTTAGCTTTAGTTTGTGTCTCCTGGTTCCTACTTAAGCAGTTTTTGTGATTTAATCATTACATAGTCATTGAGATCATTGTAGTCCCGTCCGAGCCAGTGGTAGCACACATTAAAAATTATTAAAATTATTATTCTGGGAGGATTTTGCATTGTGACTGAAGAACATGTCTGCTCTCTACATTTCCACTTATTCAGGAAAATGGGCAAAAAGTCGCATAAGAGAAAGCGCAGGAAGTTGTCTTCATCCTCAAGTGAAGAAGATGAGAAGGTATATATTGTCACTTTTGTTTTTTGAAATGTCTTTTGGCTCTGGGGTGCTTTGGTGCTTTATCACAGTCATACAAAAAAATATATAGCTAGAATGGCATTCAGTAGAAAATGAAAATGTTGTATTATCCACTATTATCTGATTAATAATCAAGTAACATCAAATTTTCTTTGAAAATCTGTCACTGCAGACAAATTTACATGTGTCATATTGGTCTGCATTTTATTCTCAGTTAATCTGTTATTTCTGTTGATCAGTAAGTCATTTCATATAAAATGTCGGAAAATAGAAGAGCTTAATGTTAACATTTTTGTTTAGAAACTTTTGTTTACCCAATATTTCAAAACCTACTGAGATATTTCAGAAGCTTGAACCCGCAAATATTTTTGCACTCTTGCCTAAAAGAATGATTAAACCTAAACTGTTAATGAAAATTTCAGCTCACTCAGCTAATCTTACTTGATGCTATTAGTCATTTCAGTCTCCCTTCTTATTATTTTGCTTATCAAGGGTTGACACTTCACTCACAGCAAGTGGATCACAAGCTGTTTTTGTTTTTTCTCTTTATGTTTTTAGACATCCAAGGAGCAAGATGCTAAAAAATACAGAAGTGGCAAGAGGAAACAATATACAAAGAGCTCGGAAAGGTTTAATTCAGTATATTAATATACTTGACCTTTAACAACAAATAAATGGTGCTCTTGTTTAGCCAACCTTCATTCACTCATTCACTGTTTTGATATATTTTTTTCTTGTTCTTCTAGATGTAGCTATGAGCCACACCAGGAGAATCCTGCGTGTCCTTCCACTAAAGATGTCTCCCAAAGGACTCATCAGATCAAAAAGCCTGTGTACAGACTGGCAACAACAGTAGCAGCTAACCAGAAACCTCTTTCTAAAGAAGATAAAACTAAAAAAACAAGACATGTCTCTCTTCCATTCCTTGACGGAAAATGCTCTAGTAAAGCAAAAAATCGTACTTCAGGGGAAAGTTCTGTCAGTGGAAGTAAGACTGTGGAAAAGGGCACCTCAGAAAACTTAAGTATCAACAAATCAGTCGCGGTTCCTAGGAGAACAGAAGAGATGACTAAAGACAGATTAGATGAAAAGTCTCCCCAGAGGAGCCAATCCAAATTAAAAAGCCAACTAATGAGTCCCAGTCTGCTTTCTGATGAACAGAAAGAACAAGCACAGAATGTACTGAAGAGAAGGTGCACAGCTAAGGAGTCACCAAGGACTGGAAAATACAGCAATACTGTCAAGACCAGGGAACTAAGCAAGACCATCCCCATCCCTAATGATTTGTTGCCACAGAACAAAGGAGACCAGGTAAAGGAGTTGTCTCCAAGTAAGCAAAATATTAAGTTTAAGATTACAAAGAGACCTTGCACAGAAGTTAAAACTCCCTTAGCATCCTTTGCTTCATCCAAGGACACTACCTCCTTTAGTACATTAAATGCAGTGAAAAATGTCACTTCAGTCCCAGGGAATGCCAAATCTGTGTCACACGAAATGGCTAAGTCGTCATCATCTCCTCAGCGATCAATATCTTCAATCAAATCAACCCTGCCTCTTAACTTTAAGATACCAAAAATGTTTAAATTTTGGCCAGTAGATAGCACTGAGAGGAATCCTGATGCTATTTTTCCTAATAGAAATGTGACTGAACCTTCAAACTCTGGGACCTCATTGAGCAGATCCAAGCAAACTGTTCACCATGCTCGCAAGTGTGTGGATCTCGATCCATGTCTTTCATCTGATAGACAAGATGAGAGGCCATCTTCATCAGGCCAACTTCCAGCTACTTCTGACACAGCCAGTTCGTCTTGGTGTGATGAGGTAGTAAAAAGCATCATTCAGTCTCTTATTGAAGTCATTTTTTTCAAGTTGCTTCTTTTTACAAATTTTTTTCACAACAGAAATAATTGTTTGCGCTAATGGAAGCTGATTAGTAGAATAATTACAGTACATCTTTATTTTGTTGTTCGAAGGGTTTAAAATGTCTGTTTCCGTTGTGTCATTATAATCTGTAGATGCAAGTGGTTGAAGAGCTCCATCTTGCCCGCTCAAAGAAGTTCTTGGAAGTGAATGTAATGCATAGCTATGGGAAACTCACGTGTATGGACGTAGACACTCCAGAAAATGATGCTGTAAACACGCACTGTAAGTTTGATTATTTTTTTCTGAACTGGTAATTCTGAGATGCTCCCAATTTTGTGGGAAATCTAAGTTCTTTAAACAAAATGTAGTCTGACTGCATGCACTATGACTGGAAGCACTATAAGGTAAGTTTGAAATTCAATGTATTGTAATGGGATCACATTTATGTTCATTTAATATGCCCAAAACCTGATGTATAATGGGAGAAAACTATGAATATGACCTGTCGAGTGGTTTGGTGCTTCAGAAAAATTGTACTGTATACAATTCCCCCTTTTCATTCAATTGTTAACTTCAACAACAAAAAATTCACTTTTCTTGAATTTGTCTTTTTGCAGGTACAAAACCCTCTCAATGTGACCTAATACTTGTTTTGGACACCAACATTCTCCTCAGTCACTTGGATTATATAAAAAGGATCAGATCTCATGGCCTTGGAGGTATATAAAAATGATTTTTGAGCTTTCACTTAAGAGTTTGTCCACTTGTAAGCTAAATGCTCTCAAACTTCTCAAGCTTTCAAACACAAAACAGAGCACATACATAAGCAAAACATGAAGAACAATTAAGAATATAATATAATAATATAATATGAAGAACGTACAAAATCCTGACACAATGACCCTTGAACACTCAAAGAGCAGGATGATACTCCGAGTTAAGAAATTTTGATGATGAAATCCATGATGAAATGCACTTCTGTTATGAAACATGGATTAATGACATCTTACTTTCTCCCCTCTTCATTTTCACGTAGAAATGGGCGTCCCCAATATCTTAATTCCCTGGGTGGTTTTACAGGAATTGGACTTTTTAAAAAGAGGGAAAGGTTTGTCAGGGTCTGTGGCCCACCTTGCCATTCCTGCCATCTCCTACGTGTACAACACATTGAAGAACCGGGAACCTCGGCTGTGGGGGCAGTCCATGCAGCAGGCTGCTGAAAGCAGCAGTAAGTGCTCTTTCAGGCATCTTATTGGACTCGCTACTGCATTCGAAGTAGGACTAATTTATTACAACCAGGGGTATAACCAAAAAGTTAGTCGTGTTTATTGTCCTATTTCTACCAGACTCTGTTGGGTTTTCTCTTGTATAAAAGCAAACTGGGAGAGTGGCCTGACATACATATTCTTGGTTACAAAGTTAAACACATCGCAGGCATAACAATTTGCACTCAAGGGGAAGGTTTGTGCTTTTTTAAAAACGTGAAAGATCAACAACAAAATAATTTTAAGAATAGAACTGTCCTTCATATATTTTCTGTTGCAGCAGGTATTTTGGTGGACTACTGGTGGCCATGGCTGTTTGAGGTGTGGGAGATTACAGCCGACTGTCATTCAATGAATTAGTAAATGCCTGACTTTGTGTAACAGGCGCCCAGGGACACTGACATATTAACAGTGGATAGTGACCTGCTTTGTCTCCCTATTTACAGCCACTCAACATATACACTTGGTGGCACTCAAAACTCAAAACTGGTCTGCCTGAATTTAACATCATAACCTACAGAACACTGTGTGCATCTCAAGGGCAAATTTCATTCATACATAAGATAACTCCTTCTTGGCTATATACTGTATATAATGCTAGCTTGAATTTATTTACAGTAATAATATGATCTCCTCAGATGAATGATATAAAGGAAATTTTGCTTTTAACATTTTTAAAAACATGCCTCTTTGTCCTTACATGACCTGTCATGTGTCTCAGCTTTTCCTTCCTCTTTGTACTTTCCTGTTCTCAGATCGAGTCAGTGCTGAGAATAATGATGACAGGGTGTTGCAGTGCTGCCTGCAGTACCAGAGTCTGTACCCAGAGTGCGCTCTAATCCTGTGCACGTGAGTTCCCCTTTTCCTTATGCTATACTGCTGCTGCTGCAGAGTGTGTGTCCTCTGCAAATAATACACATGCATGTGACTGTGAGTGGGCCCAACCAGATAGTTCCAGTTGGGATGAGGGGGCCAGACAGGGCTATTGTGCAAGAATAGATGTGCTGATCAGGAACAATTGAGTGTAGTTCAGGAATTTTTTGCACGGTGGACTCATCTGTGGGTTTTTTTTTTTTTTTCAATTTTTTCAAATTTTTTTTTTTGCTTCAACTTATTTTTTGTCTGCCATTATTTCCAGACAGTTTTGTTCATTATTTTTCTAAATTCAAGGATAAAAAATTGTCAAGACATTGATTTAGTGTGTTCTGTTACCTGCTACCCCTCCCAGCTCCACCTGCTGAAAAATAGATGTGACTGAATTGTCTGTCTTTAGGCTGTATTGTAATATCATCACCACATAAAGTCTAATTATCCCATCTCTCCTCTCTAGTAATGATAAAAACCTCTGCAGCAAGGCCCTCCTGAGTGGGGTGAAGGCTGTCAGCAAAAATGATTTGGAGGCAGACGTTGGGAGATCCAGACATTGTGTTCGTCCTCTGCAAAACATTATGACATCCATGCTGCCTCATACGAGCCATCAGCCTGTATCGCAGATGCTGAGCACGGACTATACATCGGTCCAGCCAAACAGTCTAGAGAAAGAAGGCCTTTCTTTAGAACTCTTAGAGAAAGGTGAGCCAGGGAATAATGTGCTTTTGCAAAACAGGAAATCACTTGGCATAGTCCAACACTTTACTGCACATACTGTTCCATGGGCCTGCCAAGTTTGTCCACCTCTTACATTTTTCCTATTAGCTTTACTCCATCTACAAATGGTCCATTTAGGTGATACTTAAGCAGCTTTGAGATCCTAACTTTACAGCAAAAGAAAAAGTCAAACCTACACACACTGAATTGGCCTGTATTATTAAAGACAGCGGATGGTGCATGATAGCACCTACCATATTACCCAGTGAGTATTCTGTGCAGTCATTTGCTCCTGTTCTCTTTCCTACTACACATACTGTACGTGCTTATTCTTCAGTGTTAAAGGATTGTTGTTGTCCTGCATTATGTGTCCAGTTTTTGATTCTTTACACATGCAAAGTAAAACAGGCATGTGTTTAACTGATCTCAGATGACAGCCGACTGAAGAAACAAGAGGATGAAGAGAAGACAAAAGGGGACATTAGCGCACAGGTTTCTGAACTTGAAGACTGCCTGCAAGAGGTGCTCTCTGATGTGTTAGAGGTGGAGATGAAGGCCGCTTACGAAGACCTCTGGCTAGAGGTAAAATTACCTTTTGGGATTTCACTTGAGAAGATTAGATTAGTGTATGTAACTAATCTTCATGAAGTAATTAAAAGTGCATATTTGGTTTGATCTTTGCATAGTTTAAGAAATATTTGTGGTAATTTTAGATCAAAGAGATTAATTTATATTGGATAAAAATTTAAGGATCAAACACAATATTTTAAATATTTCAAATATTTGTAGATAACACATTAATTGACATGCCAATGTCATGTTAATCATTCATCGTATTTTTGCCTGTTAACAGATAGTTTATCTAAAACCACCCTGGACTCTACAAGATGTCCTGCAGTGTTTGAAGAAACATTGGATTGCTGTCTTTGGACATGTTGTCCCACGCAAGAAACTGCAAATTGTTTTAAACCTTATTGACTTCTTCAACTCTGGTATGTAGGTCAAAGTACAAGTCATTAACACCAGTTTTCTCATATGCACATATTTAAAACATATTGTTTTTCCTATATATTCATAGCCTACAGAAATGAATGGATTTAATTTTGTAAAGAATATTTTTTTTAGATTTCCAGTGCAGTCTCGGGAGTTTTTTGTGGTGAGAAATGTTGTTGTATGTGACTGTACATAAAAATTATGTAATAATAGCTTTGAGACAGTTATGTGAAAAGAGATCATTCATAAGAGATACTAGAAGAGAATCTTGTCAGGTAGATGTAGGTCATTGGAAACAGTCTCGTCACTTTTCGCCATAGTTCAAACGAAGAACAGCTGAGCATGCAGTTCTATAATTAGACCTATGGCAAAATACCAGATAAACTATTAAGAGAAAACAAAAATAGAACTCGGTGAATGAATTATCCATATTGTTCAGACAATTAAATCAAGTCAGCTTTGAAATCATCTTTTTATAGCTTTTATTTCTAATAAGACTTACATTGTATGCAGTATATATCATCTCAAGTTCTACGTGTGGGAAGGTTTAATGTCGTATGCAGTAAATACAGTAAATTAAAATATTTGATAACATCTGGATATGAATAGTAAACAATAGGTCTTTAAAATGAAAAAAACAATGCTAAGCCAGAGATACTATTCAAGATATGAGTGCATAAATATTCATGTCTATGAAAGCAAGACTGACCTCTCTGAGGTGTCTTACTTGCAGAGATGTTCTTTGTTCTGTGGACAGTAATGTTGCGTTGCTGAGTCATTCCCCAGATAACACCCTTACTCCCCTGGGGTATGATGTCATCTGCCCCGCACTGGGCTACAACCCACAGAACTGCATAAAGAATCAGGTCATTGGCTAAAACGGGGCACTCAAATGTATGTCAGGTAGACGATGAGTCGTCCACTGCTGCACTTCTTGCTCTGCACCTTGTCACTGGATCTAATTACATTATGCTTAAAGTGCTGAGTGTGACTGTGTGCCTAAGCCTCTCATTCAGTCTCTCTATCCACCTGTGCACCTGTGCTTTTGTGGGGGGTGGGGGTTGTGACTGCTACAACAGTGGCACAGTAGTTTTTAAACCACTCAAAAATGTTACTTGCAAAAGCAATGGAGTTTTGCCCCTGCTATGTATATCCTTGGTACAGTAGCATGATTTTGGATGTCTTGGCACCACACTGCCTGGCTTTGTTCCAATGTTGGAGGAGGAGGAGAAGAAGGAGAACTGTAGGCTAAGGCTAAGAGGAGTGGAAAAGTACTGCATGAAATTTCTACTCTCCTGTATGCAGGCTGTGTGTGTGTGTGTGTGTGTGTGTGTGTGTGTGTGTGTGTGTGTGGTTTGACTTGTGGAAACAACTTTTAAAGCCTCCTAAAGAGTGACCAAAGCTGAATTTTAGGTTCAGAATTGGATTTGCTTTAAGATTAGCGGGGTTAGGGCTATCATCGACTGAGGAGGTTTTTTTTAGTCTTAGTCTGGGATAAGTGATGGGTCAAAACATCCTTCAACATGAATATGGACTTTCATGCTCAGTCAACTTTTGGAATATTTTAATATGTATCACTTTTCGGTTAATATGTTACTGTAGGGCACCAGGGAATTAATGTTAGTACATGCAGTTAGTTACACACAAATGCTCATAGTTAGTCTGAGCTGACCTGTTTTTGACAGTGTCTCACACTCTGTTTTGTTTTCTATCCTTGAAGTCATAACAACCGTTCTCACAACACACATGAACTATTCCTTCATGAAAAAGCTGCTTGGCGTTCATCTTTCACTTCCCCTAAGTGAAAATTAGGATATGTGCTGGTCAGTAAATCTTTAAATGCACGCACCTACACACATCCAATGGCTCTCATGCTTGCTTCTTGTGTTTACTCAGGAAAAAAGGTGGATTGTGGCACTGCCCTAGCAGCCCTCCAAGAAGCTAAGGAGCTTGTGACCGCATTTAAAAAAAGTTCAAGCCGTGTTCCCAGTGCATTCTCCAAAATGAGCAACATTTTCAATGGGCTAAAACCTCAGGTCAGCGAGGAACAAATTTGAAATGTGCTTGATGCAGCCAAAGCTCAAATTCATTCTGATACTTTTAAAGAAAAAAATATTATATTTTCCAGGACTACAGTCCTGAAGTCCAAATCACCTCAATTTACAATGTAAATCTTTGTCTTTTTTTAATGATCCCCAAATCTGTGTGTGTGCGTAGGGTGCACTTCCTGCTTATGATGTTGTCATGAATGAAGCCGATGATGAAGACAAACCACCCACAACTACTCCGGTCTCTCACCAGGGTGTGTGGGCCCTGTTTGAGAAAATCTGGTCTAATGTGTTGCAAGTTAGGTAAGTGGCGCATTGCTGGGATGATAGTGTTCATTGATTTTCTATAAAACGTGCACTACCTGATGAAGGTCTATGACTGAAACGCTGTAGCCTAATAAATCCTACCCTTTTTTGCAAGTAAAGACAGTGTGTGGGTTGTCTTTCTATATTTATCTGCTCTACTTACGCACCTGTTTAAGACTGTTCAGGTGTGCATAGGACTGTCTGGACTTCAATAAAACGTACACTAAAAGCATTTTGTTAGGTGATTTCATGTTAACTTACACTCTTTTTTTTTGTCTGCAGCTGATTTTGTAGCAAGATTTTGCAACAAGGACAGTTGTTGCTACTGTTATAGAAAAAGAGCATGCCGAATGTTCTGTGAAAAACACTGTAAAGGTTGTTTATTTTGATATTTATGTTGTTTTTATTTCTACTTTGCTGACCCATGTCTCAGCATGGAAGTGTTCAAAGCTTTGAGCTTTGACCCTCACACTATGCAGAGCTCTCAGCCAGTGGGAGGTCCATCGTCACCACAGGAGGCATTGGTCTGTTTGCACAAACTGTCCTCCATGGTCTTGCAGCTGCTCCAAGCCTTCAGCAGGTATCTCAGCCCACTCATGTGTTCCTGCTGCCAACATATCACCAGACGTTGCTCTTTTCTGACTGTTTTCTCCTCTGTGTCAGTTCTGGTCATTTTAGTGTTTTTGTATAGAGAATGAATAACATGAACATTTTTGCAGGAAATTGGGCTGCATGTGATGAACTACCACCTGGCCCTGCAGTTCCCCTCAACTCATTGTTCTGTTTCTCGGGCCAGCAATTTCACTGCATTATGTCACTCACTGTTCTCAGTGTTGTTTTCAGCTGCAGAAGGCAGCAGTTTTCAGCAGATAAAAGCCCTAAAATCGACTGAACCCCTTACTCCCCAGCAGAAGCACAGGCGAGCTGATGAAAAAATAGTCGATATTTCCCCAATTGATAAAGCCCAAAAACAAAAATGAGAGCAGAAACGAGCACTTACTTGACGTAATTTAGCCTGTTTCTGCTTGACATTTAAACAGACCCTTTTCCCCTCATGTGTCGAAAAGTCAGATTTATTTTAGTTAATACTACAGAACATAAATAATGGTTATAAATAAGTCAGTATTATTGTTACATATGAACACAGTGTAAACGTGGCAGTTTTATTCGATACATTTGCTGAAGTTGCAAATAAGCATTTGATACAACGCTCTGTTTGTCTCTACCTGCAGGAATCTTGATTAGTGTGCTCATCTTTATACTTAAATATGAAGATGCATGTGTGTCTTGTACTGCTTGAGTGCAGTTACCTAGGAGACAGCTGAGGTTCATTTTCACATGTTTGAGCATAGCCATGGCTCACTGTGCACTGGCTATCTCTTGCTTTCTTCCTCTCCTCCATTTTTCTCATTAAATGGACACTAGATGTGGATCATTTGGGATTTTGGCCAAATTACCCTCATCTTGCCATCATTCTTTACTTCTTTACTGTCATTACCTGCTCTCTTTGCTCAGTTGATCTGTTTTCTTCCCATAGATCTTCAGGATGGCCCTTGACAGTGGTGATATTTCATGTGTCATGTGTTCATGTTGTGTACAGCTCTCAGTGTGTCCATACTGATGTTGTACTAAAACATTGCATATAAACTAAATGTCTTCTGAGAGTATTCGATATAAATATACAGTATATGTGCTTATAATTGCCTTAGCCTTAGTCATCTGTAAAAGTTGTGGTATTTTTTTCCATCCCAGTGTGTTGTCCTCAGCACCTGGCATAGAGGAAGTTCAGACACTGCTAAGCATCATCCACACTAATAAGGTTGGTGCCTCTTGACTGCCATTTCTATAGAAGGAGATGTGTGCCAAGAATCAAAGTCATTTGACCTTTTTCTGCCGCACTGGGTTTGCCGCTGTTTCCCCCTTCACGTTTAAGCCCAGCTCTTATTTACTTTATTTCAGATTGTTGATGTGGATTCCACACTGACAGACAGAGACCTTCATGATTGTTTCTCACAACAAGAATATCGGTAAGACACACACACACTCACATAGTGATGATAACTGCATATACAACGTTGATTCAGAGCAAACATTCAAATAGATTCTTCTCTTTTTCACTTACTTCACAGTCAATACAGCTGGAGTCTCACAATTTTAATTACTGTGCATTACAGGAAGGAAGTACATTTAAACATCCAGGAAATGTTTACTTTCATTCTTCTACAGACTACACCCATAAACACTAAACAAATAGATTCAGCACCCTCTTGATTTGACATCTTCCCCACTAAGCTTAATGTATGCATCAAGCCACAGCTTTCTTCTGGCCAGATATAGCAAACAGCCTCAGGTTCTTCACATTCCTCCACTCTTTGTTGCAGCATGCCCAGGCAGGTATTAGTTGTTAGTCCAGCCTCGTGTCCTGTTTTTATCATGATAGCCCTCCTCATAGATAAACTTAACAGAGTGCTAACAATAGTGGTGGCCATGTCAACAATTCAAACAATTGTGATGCTTGCTATTAACATATTTTTTGAAATAATTCTCAATAGGTCTTATATGCACACCTCAGTGAGGATATAGTAGGAATATGATGCCCATAATGCAGTTTCATCTATGATAAATTAGTTGGTTTGTCAGACGCAATCACATACAGTATGCATTGATTGTAGGGTAAGCATTAATGAATTGCTGGTACTAAAAAATGCCCTTTGGCGAGACTGTGTAAACTACAAATAAATGTTTAGTAATGAGATGACTTTATCTGATGGACTCCTTCTACCTAATCTCCCATTATGAATAGATCTTTTTAACCTGTGCCTTAAACTGTATATATTTATCACACGTTTGGTACCCTTTGGAAGGAGGGGGAAGCAGTAGGAAGAGTTGAACTTATGACTGTATAGTAAAAGCTACTCTTTCTCTCATTTGCTCATGTAACACAGGCTTTAGATTAGCTTATTTTGCCCTCTTTAAGACTAAATATTAACACATACAAGAACCCAGTAATCCAATTTATCCTGCTTATTTTTAACTCCTTTCTTCTGTTAGTAACTCCAAATTTGCCATGGTTCATCATTAACAGCTGATGTTTTATGTATTTGTTAACAGCTACCTGATACTGACTCACATTGCATGAAAATATGCTCCAGATTTTTTTTATTTTAATGTTATAGATAATGTAATTTAAATCCCATTAAACTTTTGTAGTTAAACAGAATTGTAATGATGAAATGAATGAAATTATTGCTTATTTGATCAAGAGAAAATTGGTCATCTTTTTTTAATCATCAATTTATTGTTTAAGGTCAAGAAATGTATTTTTAAAAAATGGTGATTACATCTTGTGAAATATAAGTAAATGTTGAAATTTCTGGAAGGGTAGGGTTTTGGATTTTTTTCTTTCATAAACAAATTGACAATGAAAAATAATATGTATTTGCAATTTTTAAATGATTGAATTGAAAAGCATTTTTTTAATAAACAGCTAAATTTATTTTTACACATAGTCCTCCAAAAAAAATCTACAGCAGAATGCACATATACAGACACTAACAGAATCACTAATCCTGCCACATTTTGAGCCACATTTCCATGCACTCAACAGATTATTGATGTTCTGGTTATTATTTGTTTTCTCTCAGTGACTCCATCTGACTGTCAGGAGCTTCCCTCTGATATTGACTCTCAATAATAAAAATGCTGATTTTATAGCTGTTTAAGACAATTGTTCTTTTACAGACCACTTGGATAAATCATTTAGAACTGTTGTTGTTTGTTTAATACCAGTTTCAAATTAAATCAAATCAAATTTTATTTGTATAGCCCTAAATCACAATTAACATATTATCTCACTGGGCTTTGACAAACTGTACAGATGTGACACCCTCTGCCCTTAGACCCTCAAACCGGGTGAGGAGAAACCCTAAACAGGGAAAATAAGAAACCTCAGGAAGAACCACAGAGGAGGGATCCCTCTTCCTAGGACAGACAGACACGCAATAGATGTCACTTGTACAGAACACAACAACATGATAATAACAGTTTACTTAGAATGTATAAAACATCCATGAGTCCCAGAGTCTGTGGATTCTATGAGTCCGGATGTATGGAAAGTCTAGTGATCCAGACGCAGGTGGACTCTGTTGGTCCAGGAGTCATTATAGTCCATGTAGCGAGACCTGAGTGTTGCAGATGTAGTCAGTGAGTCCAAGAATATGTGGAATCTATAAATCCAGGGATATGTGAAGTGTAGTGATCCAGAAGCAGCTGTAGTCTATTGGTCCAGAAGCCATTTTAATCTGTGGATCCTGATTTGCACTTGGAAATCCAGCTGAGGATTCAAGTCACAGGATCTCCTAATGTCCTAATGTGGGCAGGAGGCATCAGGCAGGACCACAGCAGCAGCTCCCACCGTGACCTAGAAAGACCTGCAGGATGAGAAAGCACAACGACTCGGGGGAAGAGGTAAAGTTAATGTAAGGATATGGACATTTAGAGGAGCAGAGATGGAGTCTGAGTCAGAGGAGGCAGAGAAGAGAGCTCAGTGCATCATGGAGTGTTCCCCCAGCAACCTAAGCCTATAGCAGCATAACTAAGGGCTAGCTAGGCCAGCCCTAACTATAAGCTTTGTCAAAAAGGAAGGTTTTAAGCCTACTCTGAAAATCAGAGAGTTTATATTGTGATGCAGAGTTGTGTGTGACACTCAACAAGCATGATCATCAGAAAGACTGCTCAGATTAATCCAAAGGTTTATGTACAGTAGTATTAAAGACACCATCTGCCACATCACTTCATGGAAGAGCTTTGCGGGCACTTGCCAGTCACGTCATCCCAGCTTTTGTAACACCAGATCACAGCTGAAAGATGAATTTAAGATGGCTGTGTCGTGATTTTAAATAATTTATTTGTTATATTCACAGTGATGTGACGTGAAGGGAGTGCTTTATCCCCTGCATTAAATATTTGATTTCCGTGCTGACGGTGGTGGTATGATGTCATGAGTTATATAAGACCTTTGGGAAGCCCTTTTCCAGGATCCTTTTTGTTCATCAACAGGAAGCTTTCGGGACAAGTGGGCCTCAAGAGCTGATAGGCTTCCAGAGTCAGTTTTGAGAATTGGAAATTTGCTCAATAACAAACACATATCACATTTTCAAAACCCACTGGTATAACTTAAGTGAATTGAACTCTTTGTCCTTAGATACTTCTATCAGTATGCAAGTTTCTCTCAGTTTTTAACTGTTATGTAGTACTACGTTTTGTCAGGTAAAACAAGCATGCATTTGTGTGAATTTTTTGAGGGAGTGAGTGGGAATGCAACAAAACTAAATATTACTTTTCCAGTTTTCTGTTTCTCTCTCTCAGCCCATTACACTTTCTGATACATTCAGGATTAAGAAGTAATTGAATTTTATGCAGGTCTGCACTTCCTGCACATGTGGTGCTAGTTGTCAGTGATTTGTCTGGTATTGTTTGGTGGCTTCTCTCCAGTGGATGTTCCATCAGGTTGATTCCTCATGGCTTTTATTATATAATGTAGTTTAACTATCAGTTATAACAGCTGACGTGAGAATGAAGTTGCAAGATAGTCACCTCTTAATAATCTCTTGCTTTTGAATCCAAGCTCACATGTAAGCATTTGTGTTTAACTTGTACAAAATTTCCTATAAAATGTATTGATCCAGACACACTGCCAGAAACACCAAGTCCATATAAGGCTGTACTTTCAGGATTATTTTATATAATATTGACACATTAGCTTAACGTAACCAGAGGAAACACTGTTTAAATAAAACTAACCAACCTATAGGGCCACCCTAAGCTTGTATAAGCTGCTTTGTTTTTGTTACAACTCATCATTCACTGTCAGTTAAAAACAGATTATAGACAGAGACGTATAGACATAGACAAGTTTCTTTCACTTTTTATTAAAGCATTATTATATAATAGACTATTTCATCATTCACCAAATAAAATGCTCCAAAAGGCCTTTGCAAGTCTTTATGTGTCAAACAATTTCTTAGCAAACCTAGAGCTACCTTGTTATCTTTAACCGGCACTCCTACTGTCTCTAAGGCGGAGTCACACTCAAAAGACTGTCTGTAAACCACAGTAATCAAAGACTTCAACACAGAATCATTGCACAGTGACCGATATCAGCTTAATTTGTACTTGTTGGCACTTTGTTGCATTCAATTTGATTAAAACAGAATAAAGACAGTGTCAGTGCAAACACAACCAAAAATAAAAGCTTACATTTCCTGATAGCCATTTAACAATGTTTTATTAAAGGAGACTTCCTGCACTTTTTTCTTCTAATGTTACAGATTGTGGCGTCGAAGAGGTGATCTATGTGGCCTTAGCGATGCATTATTTGTTTAGCAGAGCGAATCCAATTTTTAAGATATTGACTTGAGGTAAACATTGATCAGTTGTGTCAGTGTATCATATGATTCTACTTCCATTTTAGTCCATATCGTCCATCCTACCTCCAGGCGACGTCTATTCATTAAAAGTCAAATGCATTCATATTCTTATGTAACATACAGCTCTCCCTCTTTGTGTATACATTGCGGATCTGGGCCAGTGAACTTGTGCACCATTCGTGTGCGTCACCACCTTTGTGTGAGTTCATGCAGATAGCCTCTATGAAGGAGCTCGATATGACTACTGTGTGGCGCTAATGACTGTTGTAGTCTTCAATGTAAACACATTAACAGGAAGCCTTTTATACAGTCCCTCTGACCATGGAGCATGTTGGAATGGACAACCACATGGTTTGTGGCAGACTAACCAGTTTGTGTATGTGTTTGCAGTTGAAGACATCTGTGCGTTTTGTTGGTGCATGTTACCTACATGGATGTGTTGTATGTATTGTAACTAACCAGGAAAATGTGTGTAACTGACTGTCATTCAGGCCCAGGGCTTTTCTGGAAGCTGAAGCAGCCACAGAGGCTCTTTTGTTTGTCATGGACTTTCAGTGCTGAACATGACCAGCACATAGAATGTTCACTTGTCAAGTCATCCGGGTTCTTCCACATAATGTGATGTGAAGTTGTACAATTATAGATGTTTTGGAGATTTTTTTGCATTTCTAATCAACATATTCCTGAGGTTTAAGAAGGCAACTAAAAGCAGGGAATAATAAACTCAATAAGC
>KV751319.1:3685555-3701100 GCA_001698575.1 Mola mola
CAAATTACCATTTTTTTTAAGTATTTAATTGATAAATTAGTTAGGCTCTTTTTTCTGGATCAATCAACTAATCACTTACAGTCAGTATTACTCCCGGCTAATTTATTATCCTAATCAGCTTTATGGAGGCCAAAGAGCATTTATGTTTCTATTCCAGTCCACCTGATTTATTTTAAATATGCTGTAAACCACCTACAATAGACCTTTACTGTTATGCATATGTGTTAATACCCTGCCCTATTCCCAGCAGGATTTTAGGCGTAGAAAAATCTATAAGAGGCTCATCTTCACATCATAAATATTGTTAATCTCATGTCAAAGTCAGAAGGTAAAAATAAAAAGACTAATACGGTATGTCTTATTCAATTTAAGGCCTCCAACGTTGGCTGCTTTTAATGCAGGAACTAAAGGGCCCAGAACTTCCGCCACTTCCTTTTATAATTTATCACAGATTCAAAAAGGGTCAACATTTGTCGCCTTGTAACGTCACGATCAGAAAATGGTACAAATTTTGCCGTCCACCTACTGGTGCCCCTTAGAAAATACTTGTACAATACTCCGGATTATATAGAACATGTATATTTAATTTTACCTTGAGACGGGGAAGTTTGAGGAAGTCCTCCTGTTCAGAAACTTCCAAGAGATGGTCCTGTATGAAGACATCCACTTTGGCCAAAAGTCTAGCATCTCCCATAGTGCTGGCAAAGTTACGAAATGAGATGGCATTCTGGGAATCCATTTTAGATAGCAGGTAGTCACCACAAATCTGAGAAGTGAGAGGAATTTGTTAAAGTGAATAAAAAAAATATAGTTAACTTATGAAAATCATGTGACCCAAAACTGTGGCATTTAGGAAGTAACCGGGGAAGCAAAACATACCTGTTTGACTCGCTCCATCTTGAACCTTTTGGCTGCAGAGTAAACCTCTTTGACCAGTTCCTTGTCTGCCTTTAGCCTGCGTTACACACAAAAACAAAAATGAAGAGGTGTCAGATCAAGTCAAATGTGGAGAATTTCCCAGTGATAACAGGAAAGGCTCAAAGGCAAAAGATGCTACTAACTGGGCAGTATAGGCATAGTTTAGCAAAATCTCTACAGCCTCTGGGTCCAAGTCCTCAAAAGTGACATGTGAGACTCCATGAGATTCATTGTCACTATTAAAGATCTCAAACAGGTAAGGACTGCAACAAGCCAGAACAGCTCGGTGAGCCATCAATTCATGGCCACAAACCTGCATAAAGAGAAAGAAGGCAAATGATTATGATGTGTCTAAATTTGTAAAAAACAAAAAACTATACAAAACACTAGCTATTAGTTAAAGTAAAACAACACCTACAAAATAATATTTAAGTCTTTCAACATAAAGGACACAAAAGAAATAAACCACAGATATTAAATGAACAATTATTATTCACAGAATAGCACAATAACCAATTGCTAAAAATGAAAGCACATTAAATAAATTCCCTTGTGTCGAAATGGGTGCACCTTAATATAAATTCATGAAACGCAAACATCTAAGAGGTTTGTGTAATACAAATAAAGAGAACAGAGTCTGACAGATATATTCAGTCCCAGAGTTGGTCATAAATAAATAATCTGAATTGTATTGGTTTCTCTCTATGTTTCAAAGATTGACTCAATAGCTTGTGGATCACATGCAAGAGCCTTTGTGTTTGTGTTAAATGTACCTGAAGTCTAACATCACAGAACTGACCACTCTTTCTCAGAGCATTCATTTTGGCCACAGTGGAATCCAGGAAGCTCTCGTCCTCGAAGATCAAATAACCGTTTGGAATCATCTTGATAAATTTTGGTGGTATGCCTGAAGAGGACAGATTAAAAAGTTTTTGACCAATAGAACAATGTGTCATGCTTGTCTTCTGCTCTCTGTCCAACATGCTTTCAGCTGTGGGCAAGTACTACTTTATTAATTGATGACCAGAGAGGATTAGGAATAGATTCCCATAATGTGCATTGTGAATTATACAATATGATCTGTCATGTGCACAAGTCAGGGCCTTACCTAATAGAGAATAACGCAATCCAGGCGAGGAATACTTTTGTGTAGAACAGGAACCAAAGGTAGGCAATAGGCAAAGCAGATTGAGATTACAGTGGAACCCAAGTCTTTTTAACCCGCAGAGTGGGATGGAAAGCTGTTAGAAGAAATGCCAGTTGACTAGGTGAGCAGAAGGGAGAGGTGGAACAGCCGCACGGACAAACTATCAGGCTTGAAGCGACTGTAATCAAGTCCTCTGGATCCCTTTGGCTATAGAGTTGTAATTATTCTTTTTTGGTCATACATTATAACCTAGAAGAAAAAGGGAAAAAGAGAGATGAGTAAGTCTCTTTTAAAAAAAAAAAAAATGAAGAAAAGGTCAAATGGCTAATTTTGAAATTGATGCTGCCTGTTCTTTGCACCCATGTAATGCTTGTATGAGTCAGTTCCATGTGGTAAGTCTAGGCAGCCTTTCCCATGGTGTGGCAGTTGAGAATACTTCCCTCCCTCCACCACTTCCATGCTCAGCATCCTTTTCGCAAGACATTTTCCAAACAGGCAATAAAGCATTCCGTGTTTTCATATTATCCACAATCAAAATCAAAAAACAGTTAAATTTAATAATACACAATCAACCACTTCACCCGTCTATGTTTTCCTCATTGAATTCAAGAAGACAGTTTGGGGCAGTATAGATCGCAATTTACTCCAAATCAGAAGGCATACAAAGGTGATAGCTTAGCCCGCTGTCTTTGATATTCCTCCCGTACTGCACCCTCCATTTAGATTTTTTAATCTTCACACCAGCTGCTAAGCTATCCTAGCAAAATCGTTCAAACATCACTTGCCTCACACTCTGTCTCCACTCTCTCTGACGTAAGGGCCCTCCAACTCCATCTTATGTAACATGCCCTTTTGGCTGGCTCCTCCCTACAGGAACCTTTCCATTCAAGCACTGACTTATAAGGAACATGCAGGTGGCAACAACTTGTGACAACGTTTCAACAGCCAGTCAAGTTGGTGAGGTCCACTGACGGTCTTTAAAAAGCAACTGTGTGGCTGCACCAGGAATTCTGGCTGGCCATTATAGGTCCTCTCATATTTGTAATCCTGACCCACAAGCCACACCTACATGTTGCATCCAATAGACCATAGCATTAATTTGCAATTGCTATTAAAATAGTTTAGCAGATAAATTACATTGCGTTCTGGTTTTATCATATTCTATATGGGGAGAGAGAACAAGACAGACTGCAGTATCTGTCCCATAATCTGAAATTGTATCCAGTCCATGTAACAAGGCTTTCCTGGGTAGCCTGGCTTGGTGTGAGTTTTCTGTACCAAACTTACATGCGATTCTAATTCATGAGAAAAAGCCGTGATTTACTAACTGCTGCATATGTAATACACAGTGACTCTAGCTTCTGTCAGTGACACACTTTAGTAGCAGCATTTGAATCATTGTGCAAGAATTTTTCAGTACAATCCTCTATTCACTGTCGTAACTGTCGTTGCATTATTAATAGTTGATGAAAAATAACAAAAAGCAACTAACTCAAACACAAAAAACTTCTTCAAACTTCTTATCAGGACACACTGGAAAGTTTAAAACAGGTTACATCGTACAAACTCGTGTAGACTTCAAACCTGAGATAACAAATACTATTTCTATTGCAATGAGCAGCATTTACAACAAGGCTGGCATTGAAAACTATAATTCGCCCAGTTCGTGTGTGCATGTAGGAAACACTAGCCCAGTTTTTAGTCATTATGCAACATCTGGCAAAAGACTGAATGTGAAGGCTCAAAAGCTAAATTCGTCCACATGGTTAGTCCTGCACACTCATCTTACACCTTGTTCCATTCTCAAATTTCACTGCGATTTATAAGACAAAGTGGCGCCATTTCCAGTGTTACGCTGGGAAGCAGAAAGTGGCAATTCAGGAATGTCTGGCTGACTACACAATAAATTACTTTGGCACTTGTGGATTCATATGCAAAAACACCACAGTGAAATTTGGAAATAATGATATCATTAGATCACTGACCACACAAACACCGACATATATAGACAAAACACCAGGCAGCCTTAGTGAAATGTAAATGTGGGTATAGCTTTTGGGATACACTTCAAAACCAAGGAACGAAGGAGTAAGAAAAAAAAGACAAGAAAAAAAAATGAGACTGTTCACAACTTTGTCACAGAGAGTAGCTCCAAATATATTTTCTCTTTCTTTGTCCATCTGACTAGTGAGACACACAAGTGTGTGTCTGACACTGAGCAGTCAGTGCTTGGTATACAGCCCTCTAGTGATGAAGAGAGGCATCGCATGATATTTCAGTCAGTTTTTCCGTGTGGAAATTTACAGCCTGGATTTAACGCATCCTTACAAATGACTCTAGCAAGGCCGCGACAACTATCATAAATACCTCCCAATCAAAGCAACCTCAAATCAAAGCTTTACTAGCTAGAACGCAACGATATCAATGGATCAAAGCAAATAAGGAAAATGTCTAGAGAAACTAATTTCAACACGCTTAAGGAAATTAAAAAAGCAATTAATAGATTGGTGGCTTTAATATATTAATACAACTGATTGATATGAGTGAGCATGACCAAACGAAGGGGGGTGTTTAGAAGCACTAATTATTGGATAAGCCTAACACCTACTTTTCAGAGTATCATTCAATATTTTCTGTAGAATTCGGTAAGTGGTTTCCAGCTGGCTGAGCGGATAAAGAGAACAGTAGGTCACATACTATCTAGCGTATATTGTATACTGAAACACGTTAGAAACCTGAAACGTTAAGAATCGGCTACACTACTTACATTCATTTAAAAAAAGAAAAAAAAAATCGATACAGTACAGCCAACATGGACTGGTAAATGTTATGCCGAGCCTGGTCAAAGCCTATAGAATCTGAGGAAATATGGCGCTAAATGAAGGTTGAGTAAAAGACAGAATGTACTCCGTTTGCCGACCTTCCGCCCCGCACGGAGAAATGTTACCATTGCCCAGCCAGTATCTCATTTGTCTCTTCTCTGCATCGCCTTGCATTAATCTGCCTGCTTCATCCTATGGTACAGCTAACGCAGCGGGGCCATGATGTGTGGCGACGTGCCAGAAGACGTATATCCAGTCTGTGCACACATCCCACTACCAGAAACTGGGTCAGGTAGAAGACCCCTCTCAGAATCCGGTCAAACCGACTTTTCCACGGCTTACGAACGCAAAGAAGGCAAATGCGTAGACTGCAGTGCTCTGGTAAGGATCCAGTTGGAGCCCAGCAGCTAGCAACCAGGAGAGAGAGAGAGAGAGAGAGAGCTGGAGAGGTCTGGCACGCCTGGAGGCCAGTGCGTGTTAAGTTAGCCTTCTCACCACACAACCTGCCGCTTAGCTCGGATGAGGAGCTTTGAGACGGCCACATCGGCTCATTCGATCCGAGAGCGTCGAACACCACTCGGCCACTCGCCCGTGTCCGTGCTCGACACCGTATGTAGCTTCACTATACCGTTAGACGGCAACGTGGGCTAAACGACCGCGAAATTAGCTGCGCTAAACGCGGCGGTACGTGCGACATTGTTCGCGCCCGCAGCGTCACAAGGAGACGCCAACGTTATTTCCAGCACTTTCCACCTCGCCTCGGACAAAAAGAGTAACTAGCGTTCGTAACTGAAGGTGAATATCAAGCACTGGCACTTATACTACTATAAACTGTAATGTTAGCTTACGTTATTTCACGGACAGGCAGCATAATTTCAAAAAAAAAAACCTTCAAAGAGAAACAGTCCTTACCTGCGGCGTTTGACAGCAAACGATGTTAGACATATTTAATGCGAATTCAGAGTCGGTGGGTTCGGCTTAAAGAAAAGACGCGACGCGGCTACAGCACTGCTCTCTGGGTCGATGGTAGATGCCTCTCCCGCCCTCGCACGGACGTCCACGTTCGGTCTCGTCCGGACTCGCTCTGAGAGATTGGCCAGTTGCTGGTGACAGGAAGCGCGCGCCCATAAAAGAAACCTGCGTGTCCGCCAAGCCGCGTGACGTCACCGGAGGTGGGCGGGTCTTCAGAGGCCTCTCCTCGGAGACCACCAACACAACTCCATCCAAATCGTTTCAATGCAATGCTTAAATTTATCCTAAAATACTAAAAGCAACATCACCAAATACTGCGATTTGTCTGTTATTTTGTGGGATTGTAAAAAGGGCAATAGATATTATATGCCGTAGCCTATTTGAACTGGCTCCCTTTGCCACGTTTAATGTGTTTAATTTACACTGTTAATAACAAGCATTTTCATGTTGTAGTTGGCAAAGATGGACCTGGTTTTACATCTTATTGATACACTGTTGGATAATTTAAACTATAAAGGTGCTTCTGATCTTTTTAGACTTTATCACTGATTTGTGTAAGAGCAAGTCTAAAGTAGCTTGTTCAAGTGTCTCATTTGAATTTACCTTGTGTATTTCAGTAAATGTCCTTGATATTTGTTATTGTATTTGTATTGATATTTGTTTTCTATTAAATCACCCATTTCATTTAAACCTGTCCTTATATATAAAGCTGAAGCTAAAATTTATTTGCGATATTGTTAGTGAAAACCCAGAGACTCTGGAGCTTTACATGCCTTCACATCAAATGAGGAAAAAAATGAGGCAAGCAAGAAAGCCTAAAAGTAAAGAATCATATCGAGACCAAACAAGGATGCACAGCAATATTTTATGACAGGATGTGGGCCATTGGCGGACTCTGGAGACCCTACATAAAAAAAAAAAAAAAAAACTCAGTAAAAATGCTGTCTGATAAATTACACATGATAAAGTGCCCCCAAGATTGGTCCAAAGCAAGGTGGTAATCTGCCATATCTTGCCATTTACGGCACCTATCCAGTGGACAAAACGTGATACAGTACCATATAAGTTGCCAACCATGCAAAAAATTAGTCAAACTCTATTTACTCTAAATTGTTAATTGATAGTTTCCTGTGTATTTTTGTTGAGTCATAAATGTGCTCTGAGACGAGCACTATTAAGCTGGAAAAATAGGAAGGAACATCCAGGCTCAACCCTCGCTGCTGCTGCAGATACGTCATCCAGGAGAGGGAGAACCAATTCACCTGCCTCGAATGAATACAGCTTAGCATTACCTCAGTTCATCAATAATTAGATTAGAGGATAGAAAATTGCTTCAATACCAATTTGGCACCCATCCTTTGTAAATATGCACATGCAATATATGTCTATGAAGTTTGTTTGTAACACTCTGACACCAAATGTAACCCAGCAATTGCAGCGCAGGCACATTAGTCATATAGCCTTATAAAACTCACTGACAATTGTGTTGGAAACCACAGTGATGACAAGTAAAGCCAAGAGTTCATTTAACACAGATTATGGTTTATCAAGTTATCTCTTGATTACACCTCTCGCGCAGGAATTATTACGACGGCTTGCGTTGCCTCCATCTATGTGAGGGTGACATTCCAGCCAAGGTGAAGATGTTATTGCTGGCTCATGGGCTGGAAAATGAACGACAGGTTTCCAAGGATGGTCACCTGCTTGATATTTCATCTCTTTTTTTTCCGTTTTATCTCTGTGCATATGTGTGCCCTGACTGTAAAGTAAGAGCCCTCTCAAAGATGCAACAGGAAATAGCTTCAAGGGCGAATGTTGGTTTCCTCAAGATAAAAGAAAAACAAAACCTACACACAGATGCATCACTATCACTATGCAACTACCATCTTTTCAGCCATAGTAATAATTCCTTGCATTCATTTGATGACAAAGTGGCAGAGCTTCCTCAATCTTAAGAAGGCTTTCACAGTACTTAACCGTTCGCTTTGTCTTTGCAAAAGCTCCTTTGGGATGTCTGACTTCAGCATTATCCTCACTGTCAGCAAAGGTGAAGCTCCCTGGCAAGCAGTCAATCCCTCTCCTCAACACAGTGTCCGGAGGCTCAACCCGTGATTACAACTGATGGAGTGTAGCCAGCCAGTTCAGCTCGACTTATGAGGCACTTCCAGACTTGTTTTTAAAAATGGACAGGTGTCAATATTATAAGATTATGTTATTCATTTCTGGTAAGGAAGTTTGTGTTATTACCATGTAAAATTAGAATGACTGGACAAATTGTCATAAATACCTAAAAATACTGTATAGTGGAACCTGGAAACATCACCACTTCAACACCAACAGAAAAGTAATAAGTACACGTGATGAAGTGTCAATTTTAATTTCAATTTATAAATCTCACCAAATGATATTATTTTATATTATTGCTTTGTTTTTGATGGATGGTAGACGTACTGTATAACTGAAAGATCTGCACACATACCTCTGCTGCCAAAACCACTAAAAGCTCTTACTGTTGAGACCACAAACTAACAAAAGCTCAAGCAGATGTCACATTTTCTGTTAAACTAGAATAATGACCTGCACTGAAACACACATGTGTGAATATAGGATATATAGTACTCTGAAATGGGTGAAACGTCTGTTCAAGTTATACAGATGCTGTAGGCTGTCTTCCTCTTGTTTCTAGATGTTATTTTCACCTTCTTTGCTGCAATATCTTTGTCCCACACTTGGTCAGAATTTGTTTTTGACAAGGGTCAGTATGGATATGCGTGTTCATAAATATGGTGGCAGAAAAATCAAGACCAACACCACATGTGAACATTTTCAAAGCAAACCTCTGACTAGTCGTTTTTCCTGGATATTGAATCAGCTGTGTGGGTGTTCGTGTCTCTTTAGTCCAAGTCAAACACAAAAGAAGCAGCCTTCATTTTGCTGAGTCATCTTATAAACTATGGTGCCCCCTTCATTCTTTCGTTCTACAGAGATTTGTTCAGTGAGGCTGCATAAATGTGTTCTGACAAGGACATTATGAATATTTTAGGTATCCGGGCCCAGCAGTAGCACGAGGCCGGCGCTGCTGGCATAGAATCAAGCTGAAGGTTTAAGTCTTGTGCAGAATTTGGGGTGGCACTGCAGTGTTGAAAAACTTTCAGAGGAAATGCTCTGATGCCATTGATGGCCCTTAAAAAAACTATTTACTGATTTGATATTTGATGTTTTGCGTTGAATTAATTACCAATGTCTTCATACTTCTATTTACACTATCATTTGATCTTTTTCCCAGTCTGGCACAAATTGCTGAAAACTGAGCGTGCCCTCCTGCCTTTCACAGGAAAATAAGAGCAGTGCCACGTAAGTGTGTAGTTACATAGTCCTCTGATAAGGTACTGATAAGCGGTAAAACTCACTGAAACTCTCAGCTGACCAATGACATTTACAAAAGAGAGGCGGTGTGTTTCTTGGCAGGGCCAGCTCAAAGGTGAAAGAAATGCCATGTTTTTTTAGTTTAGTGGCATCTTATTTTGTGTCTTACTTTATGGTCTGCCAGGTGGGATGTCGCGGTTCTTACAGTTTAGAGGCAACAGACATGGAGAGCCTTCTTTTTCAAAGAATCCAGCTTGTAATGTACTGTTAACGCAGATATTTGTCATCCCGTCTCTTAAATGAGAGTGGCATCCATTATAGGAATTAAATATGTTATTTTTGTCCCTCCTGAGAGTTAAATATGTATAAATGTGCTGTGCTCCTTCCAAAAGGAATCCTTTAGTTAAATGTGTTCACAGTCATATCTATGAACTACGACTCTGAAACAGGATTTTTTTCCCCTGCAACACAGTGATGTTTGAAATGAGATTCATATTAAACATGAACTGTTATTACATACGATGTTATGAAAGCGACAAATTAAAAATAGATTTAAGACTGTGTGTATTATTGATACACACGCAATTATTGATAACTTGAAATGAATTTCCAAATGATATTGACATGACACAGTGTTTAAAAAGTGATTTAATGTTGCCCTTTAACAAGCATTACAGTGACATTCATACTAAATGTGGAAAAACAGTGGTGAATTATAATCTGCCACAATTTACAGACTATATCCCATAAAAGCAGGTGACAATGTGAGATATCAGTTACGAATTTATTGAAAAGTTACAGCCAGCACCTTCTGCCGCCACACATAATTATGACTAATACAATCAAACAGCCTCTCTTTAGTCTTTCCCACAGAGCTGTGCTGGGCTCTCCCCAAGACAAAGAGTCACAAGTGTCCACGTTCCTGTCCCATGTAAGAACAAAACAAACATCCTCCCAGGTTCTCTCTTTTCAAACCAGCCACTCTCCTCTCGTTTGTCCTCAGAAGAAGTGGGTAAATCCAGTGACAGCGGCGCGCACACGCACGCAGAAACCACATTTTGTTGTAATAAATGACTTGGTTAGTGGCACACTGCATTTCTGTCCCTGGACACACTGTTCTCCTGTAAATGTAATAGGTCACTCTAATTAACTCAGAAACTCGGGGCGTTTTGATTAAAATTGCCAGCCTCGCTCTCTTATTTCTTTTTCGCCATCGCTGTCAAAATTAGTTTCTAATCCTTGCTATAAAATGGGCATTTTTTTTCCTCTCCTGCCCAGTACTCACAAAGCTAATTTTCTCTGCATAATGCGAGAAATTAAAAGTTGCATACACAGCACGCAGCGCATTTTCACTTAATCTTAAGATTTTCACAAGTTTTGATTGCTTGCACCAACTTTTAGAACAAATCATCCAAGCGGCTAACACCACATGAACCGCATGACCGTGTCACGTTACTCATATGTTTGTGCAAAGCAGGTTCAGGTTCATGGCCCTATAACCCCACTTGCATCACGCTTTGCCCTCTGACCTCAGCACTTGAAATAGTGATTTACTGTAACTGTACCAGCATCACCAGAGAAATGTGTACAAAGATGTGAATGTGTTTTTGCACAAGTGTCACAAAAGACTGAATGTTAAGATGAACTATAACATGTGGGTCTTGCTGGCCATGCTGGTAAACTTAGATGGTACCTGGTTAAATTCAATGCATTTAAACTGACAATGTATGCTAGTCTATAAATCTGTAGACTGGCATGTGACAGTTTGATTGGTCCCAGATAACTCCTGTCACAGGATGCTCCTCCATTCCTTCATCTCTCACTCTCACCTCTCACTCTTTGCATCCTTTTGTTTTAGCTTATAATTCCACTTGGTTAACGAATAAAGAATATAAGAATAAAGCCTGGTGCCCATAATGTGGAAAATTTAGATCCTCATTTCCATGAAACACGTAAATGACTTCTGAATATTTTAATCTGATCCTGTGTTTCACTGAGCTCTCGTCTCTTAACCCTGCAACGTTAAGGATTATCTCAGCAGAACTCCTAAAACCTTATGTACATATTAAACAGAGCCAGGAGCAAAAAGTGAAGTGAAATATGAAAAGTCGAACATCAGTATCAGAAACATCACGTGAAAGCTTCATGTCAATATCAGAGGAACGAGCCCAGTTAATAGAAAAAAAGGTGTTCACAAAATACATCTTTGAATATAAATTATTCATAATCCACATCACAATATTTTCTCTATCCCCAAATGCACATCAGACTCCTCTGGTTTTTGTTTTAGCTTGGTGGAAAAAAGAGCTACAACATTATACAGAGGGAAAACAAACCGCTCAACTCTGCTTCTGAAACTGCAGCTCTAATCCAAAGTTAAGACTCTTAAGAGGTCCTGATCTTTACCCTCTCAATTTAGCTTTGCAGTCAGATTATTCTGCCACTTTATTATAGGCGTCGTGATATATTTCTACCTTCTAACATTTCCACTGAGGTACACATTTTTGATGGCTCAGGGTTTTGCTCTTTACCTGCTTGAGCAGGTATACCTCTGAGCCTCACTCTTACTGGTTTTATACTTAATTAAATTCTATAAGACCATAACCTTTAAATACATCTTTCATTGTTTCTACTACAGTTTTCTGAAGAGCAATTTAATATCTCATATGAACAGCTGCCAGCAGTTAGTTGAATGCATCAAACTGTAATAATATTTAGTTAGCAGCATAAACCCTTTTAGGAATATAGAAATTATTTTTGTGTATTGATGACAATGATAGTCTGCAGAAACTGTTGCTGATCCCAACATCAGTAGGCTGTGTATTCATACATTTGCATTATAGCCGTGCTGTTAGCACTGATTGTGCGCTTTTGTCTGTCTTTGCCAACAGTGTTGTTTGGAGGGGCTTTTTGTACAACGTCTTTGTTCCACACTTTTCCACAACTGGGACATAAAGCTGATGTTGCAAGGGGACAACACTTAAAAACAGCCTGCAACGTAACGTGACCCAGATAACCCGATGGGTCAAACTTCAATGAGTGGAGACAGGGACATGCGACTTGGGCACATGAAGTGTGCACATCCTCCCGCGCAAACACATTCATACACATACACACACACACACACACACACACACACACACACATTGGCTGTTGAGTCCCTTTAAACAGTTGAATTTTTAACCAGTGTCCTTCCCAAAAGGAGGCCTTATGTTGTGACTGGAGCTAACTCACACCACCAGTGTCACATGAGCAGCAGTAACATCGCATTAAACAACAGATGGAAACCACTAATCACGGACATTATTATCAGTAACACAATAAAACTCTGTTCTTTACAGTCTGATTTATAATCTCATCACACTGGTTTTAAAGTGCTGTAGTAGCAAGGACTAATCAAAGTCATCACATTAAACTGGAGCATTTTAGATGAAAGGAGAAATGACTGGATATCACAACTCTAGCAAAGTGGGGAGAGCTCCAGATCTGAGTGGCACAATATTCGTTGGAACAAGTCGTTTTTAAACTTGTAATTGTATTTTTCATATTTACTCTGGTGTTAGATGCTTCATAGAAGTAATTTTCGCCAGTGTCTCTAAACAGGCTGCCTTTGACTGCTTTAACTGATACTGTATATGCTACTATTTCTTTCTCAGCTTCATTGTCTATTAGCTTAATGAAAACAGAGGGTCAACAAAGCTGCTACGATATGAGCAGTCCTGTAACAGGAAAGGTCATGCCATTTACAGCAAAGGATGGAGAATGTGAACTATTCATGGAAAGACTGGCGTGCTAATTCATTTGGTATGTCGTAATTCTTGTGTATTTTTGGCATAGGAATTACAAAAATGCATGCACTTTCAGAGCAGCTTTGCAGAGCTAATGACAGTGAACACAAGGACAACATTTAGTTTAAGAGCCCAAACTGCTATTGATGTTTTAATTTAATTGAACTGGCCAAACCCAAATAGCGATGGTGATCTTGATCACATGTCTCTACGCTGCACTCTTTGAAATGATCCCCCTTACTGTTGTTATTCCACCAGCCTCTGTCTTGTCATCATTGTCTGCTATGAGTTTTGTTATGGCAACAACAGCAAAAGTCAGCAGGCATATTCTACCATAGCCGTCCATAGACACCTTAGTAATTGGATCGTAACAAATCCGTGGCTGTTATGAACTACACAATTGAACACAGTATAACAATGTACAATGAAATTGCATTTAGGAAAAGAATAATTGTCACAACTATATCACAATCCACACAATATTATATGATAAACATAATTCAAGGCGTAATATGATATCATTCAATAGTTTGGACTATGACATGGTAAATACTGGCAGAATTAATGCAAAAGCTAGATGAATTAAAAGCCTTAAAAGTGTCAAACCTGTGCTGCTGTTACTTTAAAGATTTTTGATTCATTTCTGAAATTAAAGCTGACTCCACAGTTCAATTTTGTACCTTCAAAATAAAGTATAAGACTTTTATTTATTTGCTAAAAGTCTGTAACTGAAAAATATATGTGACATGACAAGGAGTATGAGAGGTTAATTTATCCTAATAAATGCTTCTGATGTGTCACCACTTCTGCTTAGAACAAGTAAACATAATGAGAGCAAAAGAAAGCATTTATATTTTATTTATAGTGTTTTATTTTATTTATAGTAGTTTTAATTTAAACAGAAAGAGAGGATGAATTGCGATGTGAGGTGTTTCTCAAGATGAATTTATGGGTTTTAGTGTTGATACACGAATAGTTCAGATGGAGCAGCTTTGTTTCTTCCTTCTTTTTTTTTAAAGCCCCTATTGTGGTTCTGTTTCAATGTCACATTCCTGGAGGTGAAAAGTACTGTTGATATGTCGACCATGTCCTTGTGTTTATGTTACAACAATCACACACGATTTTGCAATCCTTTATTTGGCGTAAATCCCTAAAGGTCTCATCAGCCTGTTTCCAAGTTAAATAGAATGAGACAGACAAAAAGTTCCCATTATCAGCATGAGGAAAGATCAAAGTTTTTGAGTTGAGGTCATCTGTTAGTGATATTTTTTTTTGAGGTTGTGGTTTCAGTCACTTCCTTCTTTTAGTTTTTAGTGAAAGGGGACTCATAAAATATTGTTTGTTTTTCCATTACACACGAATGAAACACTTTAGAGAAATCAAGTAAACCTTTTACATACTTTTTAGCCTTTAACTGCATTGCAGTTACACAACCATGTAGTAGTAGTAGTAGCAGTAGTCACCAGTAGTACGTGACAACAGTGATATCACTGTTCCACCAGAGGCGAAATGTTGTTTTGACAGTACTCCTTCCCATAAAGAGTATCAGATGATTTCCAGCGTGTGTGTGCTTGTGTGGATGCGTGGGACAGAGTTAGTATGAAGGTGATAATTACTCAGATCAAGACATTTACGTATTTGCACTAATCAGACGCAGGCTTATTGTGCATAAGTGACAGATGGATGGAAAAAAAAGATCTGTAAGCTATGACTATGCACGACAGACAGATATTTTTCATTACATTTCAGTTTCTGTCACATGTCTCTCAGTCTATGGCACATGCTGCGATGTCGCCACCTCAGTAAAAAAAATCCTCCAAAAATCACTGAACTGGCAGCACCTTGAGTAAAAGCTCATAAACACATGCACTCAAGCACACACACAGAGCAGAAGCAGCACCGATCCTGATTAGGAAACCCTGCATTGACCTTGTCGATGTGGCTCTTCCTGCATATAAATCTGTTCAGCAGCCTACATCACGGCGTTACCATGGTGAGGTATAATTGTAACCTGAAACATGTACAGTTCCTGTGGTACCAGTAAGTTGGGTAGGGTTGGAATGTACATTTGTTTTTCAAACACAGCATGCAAAGTAAGCTATTACTGTTTTTTTTTGTCGTTTTTTTTGCAGCATGTGTGATTTTGCTTCACCAAGAGCATGTGGGACCTTACCTCACTGTCAGATGGCAAGGTTAATTTTAAACTGTTTCACTGCAAAAAAAAGTTCTTGGTAGATCTTAAGGTCCTATGGTAGTTTTCTATTAACTTTATTTTTCTGAAACCCGCCGACAAAACAGAGCAGCGCAGCAATCTTTAACTTTCACAAGAGTTAATGGATTTCTCAGAGAAATGCGGGCAGGAAAAGTCACAAGTAAAATATTTAACCAAAACAGAGCAGTCGCTCTTTATTTTTGTCCTAACCAGTGACTTCAGTGTCTGCGTTAGAAATGACAATGACCAGTTTCGACCGTTGCATAATCCAATGCAAGAAAGGTTCATATGTGCCACCATAATTATATATGATGAAGACT
>KV751319.1:3701130-3720269 GCA_001698575.1 Mola mola
TTTTTTTTCCCAAAATGTTTTTTTTTTTTTTTTTAATAGATCATTTAGTAAATTATCTTTACCTTGATATCCATTTTGCTAAACTTATAAAAATGGTTGTTCATTGTTCCAGTATATAAGAACTGTTCCTCATATTTCGTTTGCACAGTCTTAACAATATGAAACCGCAGAGCTGTAGAGACACAGAATAGGAGGATATATTCCATTTGCTTTGCACAGAGGAACTCCTCCGAAGGCTGTGGAAAAAACATGCAGAGGGAGCTCATAAAGAGGATGAGTGCAGTTGAACTCTGCTGAGGACGGGTCTAGTCAAAATACAAATGTTTTTGACAGAATCAATTAATGTCGTGATTTTTTTTTGACCTGACTTGACTTGACTGAGTAAATGTTCTGAGTTAGCTTCCTCAATGCCATGGGAAGTGAGACCTTTTTATGAAACATGTCCTTTTCTTGACTGATGCTTCATCGTGGGGGTAGGAAGGGGCACTTAGAGACATACACAAACTCACAATGTGTGTGCACATGCAATATCTTCAAAACACAGGCACACACACACACTCACTGTCTTATAGCGGAAGACAGCAGAAGAGCCGTGAGAGAGTTTCTTATTGGGAAGTCAGCTGTGGTTATAGGAGTTCTGGGATAAGGTCAGAAAAATGTTTTGAGAAAAGCAGTTGTATGAGAAAAGGTAGAATTTGCATTCCCACAACACTTTAGTGACTACTCCTTGTTCCAAGTGAGTGAATGGCTGCAGCCTACATGTAAACGTTTGGGAAGAGAAACAAAGTGATTGACAACAACACCAACAAAAACAGAAAAAACACAGTATATTACTGCACAATCATTAGTTTTGCATGTCCTCCCAACCTTCTAGCCCCCATTTTCCTTTAACATTATTCTGTTCCATATAAATCCATTGTCATACTCCATCATCTCCCCATCCCTCTCTAATTAATTTCAATGCTGTCACTTTTGAGGGATTTTTTTTAATATATATATCACGTCTTTCTGTTCTTCTGTCACTTGATTTACCCGCACAGACACATGCTGTATGGGGAAAAAGAGCTGAAAGCTGATTGTGGCAGAAAACTTTAAAAATGGAGTGATGTTATGAATGTGGTAGCAAGGAAAGGAAAGGGGAGAAGGATGCATGGAGAGATATACGGAGTACAGTTTGGCTGAGCTTTCAACTCTCAACAGATTGGCAGACAGTCATGGCTAGTTGCCACATTTCGATTGGTCCACTTAGCAAAGTATTGTAGAGGGGATGCTGTAAACATGAAATATGACTGACCAAAATTCCCCAACATGAATGACAGAATGACAGTAGGATGTGGCAACATTTACAGCTTTACAATCACTGCATGTGCTATTTCTGCTGTGGGATCAAATTTGAATCTAATTCATACATCACAAATTACAAAAACACAAAACAATTACAAAAAAGAATATATATTTATTTATTTTGACCAAGATTTACATTTACATCTAATCTAATCACAAACACACACACACACACGCAACTCGTATATTAACTCTATTATCAAAAGCACATCTCTGTGCAGCTCTCAGCAAGTGTCATAAAGTTATTCATTAGTTATGTATTTAGCAATAAAGTATGCAGTACTAGCATACAAGCTGCAGTTGTGTTAATAATCACACACAAAACCTTACAAGGACAGTGTGTTATCTGAAGTTATGTTGTCACTGGAGGTCAAGTTCAACTATCTCAGCAAACCACATGCCACAAGATTGGAGTATGCACACTCATATTATCATTAATCGAAAAATTGATTAATCATGCTCTATGGATTGTTTCTAGCAGTCACACAACTGTGTGAAAGAGCCAAACGTCATAACCTGAGCCACAGTTTCCTTCGGCTCTCTGTCCTGTATTTTTCCACCACTATTCTCCGAAACACCTGTTCATACACACGCACACACAAATTGTTCTCGCAGCTTCTGTGTTCCCAGTTTTTGAAAAACAAAGCTGGTATGAATGCTCAACTTTGCGATTGGCATGAACAGTAGCTTTTGAGAGGAGGAATGTGCCGACCAAAACTCCGCCAGGGGCCAGAGTTGAGACAGTGATGGAGAGAGGTGCAAGTAAAGACGAAATGACATCAAATGAGCCAGGCAGCATTCCATATTATTGAGAAATATGTTGCTCGTTCTCCTGACAAAACTGGAAATGAATGGCAATCAAGGTGATGTCTTCAAACCTGTCCATGATAAAGCAGAAAATATTTACATTTAAGAAGCTTTTTGAAAATACTTCAAACGGATTACCTGATTATCAATAGAGTTGATTAACTTAATAGTTAACAACTAATCGATGAACAGTTGCAGCTCCATACTAATCACTCATACTTATTTGCATTATCCTAAATGTTACTAAGTAAGTTCTGTAGTATTTTTAATTACCCTGAATTAACTGTCCTTTGTCACATAGTCATAGTTGTCCGTAGTTGTTCCTTTTTTATTGTTTAAATAATGACACAAAATTATTCACACAAAATGTTGCCCTTGGCTGCTAGTGTGCGGCCAGCGTCCGAGTGGGTGAGAGGGAGCAGAATGGGGACAATTGTTTTTGCTCACAAATGCTGGCATTCGTCTGGTTAGCCGTGCCTGCACTGTATAGTGTGTGTTTATGAAAGGTCCAGAGTGGGAGGCAGTGAAAGAATGGAGAGGATTAAAGAGGGTATGTTGGTGTGATTATGTGCAACCAGTGAGCACATTGGCCAGATGAGTTGTGTTCACTACAAAAGAGGGACTTGAATGAGATGAGAGGCAGTAAACCCTGGGATTAGGTGTGTTGGACAACAGAACGCTCGGCCCCAGGGTGAGCTCTCTGGTTGGCTTACTGGTAGAATGGAGCCCATGTGTCATGTGGATCTTGTTTGGGAGACCGAGGGGCTGATGTTTGTTTGTTTCAGCCATGACTATTCAGTTATCCTGCACATCGCAGCTGGTAATTTGGACTTTACCGGCTATTGTACAGCATGGGCAACAAACACAGATGCGAGGATAAAAAACAATTTGATGCGGCTGAAAAAGGGCATATGCAGCAGGATTATTTGACAGATTTATCCAGTTCACACTAAGACCAGAGAGGGGGAGCACAGGGAATGAATGATAAAGACATGACTGACTGCTAGAAGTAGCTTCAATTATTTGCAAGACGTTTGGAGGAGAGTAAGAGGGTAGAGGTCAAAACTCCAGCAACACACGTAGCAAGTTTTTATTAGACCAACACGTGTCAACTCGTGGCCACCTAAAATTCAAGAGTGAAAATAAGTTGTGTCCGTTTCTCACTCAGAGTGAAAAATGACTAATCATTATCAGACAGGCTACATTTAAAGACTAAAAATAAGACTGTGTGGTGTAATTTAACATCTTTAGAAGTGCTGACGGTTGTGTGGCACAACCGCTACATTTCTGTATATGTGTTTTCTGGAAATGTTTCTGTAAAGAAAAGAGGCTTTTTTGCTTTGTCCTGTGTTCCCCTGTTTTTATTGAGGCTGATACCAGTTTATCTGTACATGTTCTTATCTGTGCTGCAATTCATTTTTTCTTGGCACAAGAAAGGCTTGGCTCTTCTCACCACCTTTCTCAAACTTGCACCGCAGCAACGTTTGGTGCTTTTTTTCCACTAGTTCCTACTTTAACAGGCGAAAGAGCATGAGGTTTTTGTAGGTTTACCTTTCATAATAGGGCAGCTTGTAAAATTTCCAAAATATGAAACCAAAAAAAACAGTCGTACCACACTGTACAATGCGAAGCCACTGGGAAACATGTTGAGTTTTCACAAAGGCGATTCTTTGATTAGAGCGGTAGTAGTTGCCTTGCACAGTGTTGTGCCAGCCTTAGTGCAAAATGCTCAAGTTCTACAGTTGCATGAATAATTCACTGGGTATAGCAACCTCTGTAGTTATATTTAGATTTTAGTAAGAAAAAGACGCCCACTGAAAACCTAATTAGATGTGATCTGCTGCTTAAACTGAAGGCCTCACTATAATGGTGAATGATACACACTTTAGTGGTCGACAGGCTTATTGGCATGTTTGTCTGGTGAACTGCTCACAATGCCCAGCAGGCCTAGCAGGTGTCTGTGTATCTAATTTCAGACATAAAAAAACCCAAAAAAAACACAACTTCCTGCTCACCAGATCCATTTATTTCCCAGCAATGAGTGTGGAGTCACAGTATTTCATCACACACTGTTGACTTCTGCTTCCGGGGTGTGTGAATGACACAGAATAACAGAGTAGACTAAAATTGAGAGTTTTGATGATACATTTATTATTATGGGATGTCTTTTATTTCCTCTAGGAAAAAAATAACTTATTTATGTTGAAAAGCATGTTGCATAATCACTGGTTCAATGCTAGACCTGCCATGTGCGTTTTTAAAAAAGCTTTAGTCTCTCTATTTGTTTACTATGCAAAATTCTCATCAGCAGGTGCTCTCTTCCTGCATCGTTTGAGTGTGTTTGGTTAGTGTGGTTTGAATTCTTATTTGAATGTTTCCGTCTAACTTTCCACCCCACATCCTCCAGCAAATGCTTGGTGAAATCACGACAGAAATAAAAAGCACAGAGACACTAATTTCTTCATAAAACCCATGCATCCTATGCTATGTCTATTTACATTTACTTGTTTATATTTTGATGATTTTATCAAGTTATTATCCATCCTATATTGATCTGATCCCTCAATAAACCCTGCATTAACAGCAACATGTGACATCAGTGGTATTCTAGCGCCACCTAAGGCCAGATCATGATAACAGTTTTGCAGCAAAGGAGAACAAGAAGTACAAAACTGAAAACATTTTCACAATAGATTTTTGTAATATCTTTGAGTTTGTTTTTTTCCCCACACAGTCTGTTTGACCCAGTTCAATGGATCAAAGTGTAAGACTTCACATTTTATTCTACATCCAGTAAAAATAACCATGTCTCACATGTAAGTCATGATCACAAAGTACAGTCAGATACGTTAAGATCCATCATATAAAACCAAGAAATTATTCATTTAATTCATTTTACCTGTTCATTCTCCCACTATTCATTAGTCACTTGAATCCTTCATTCATATAACGTCAATGAATTATTCATATAATAAATAGTTATCAAAATACAATTTGATATTAGTAAAAAAAAAAAAATTCATCATTTCATCATATTATTTCTACAGTACATGTATAACATGCATAATGGAGTGGAAGGAGTGGAAATGGCCTTAATCTTGCTAAAAGTGTATTCATTGATTCCTCATAAACATTTAAGATAAGTGTTATGATTAATGGACATTTTAAGGATGTGCCCCAGCCCTAAATCTGCTCAGGAGGTTGTTGTACTCCTTACCGGTTTATGTCTGCAGATTCTCTTCCATGGTGCTAAATCCAGGTCATAAGTTTTGTTTGTTCCTCATACTCTTCTCCAGTCAAATGAAATGGAACCAAGTGCAAAGTTATCAGTTTTGTCCAAAGGAAATGTTGTTATTATAACATGTTACACTGTATATATTCAGTTGAAAATGTTCGTGAAGGTTTTCAGTCATCCAGGTCATTTTAATCTTGGAGTGTTTAGGAAGCAACTGGACTTCTTATCTTGTTTGAAGACGTTTCGCCTCTCATCCGAAAGGCTTCTTCAGTTCTGAGGGTCAGTGTGGACTAAGACACCATTTGTCTGCAACCTACAATGTAGGTGTCTTGGGAGCCCTCCCCAGGCGGTTTAACCCTCATACACACCTGGGGCCATGTGATCCCAAGGTAAGGGGCAGACACTCTCAAGTGATTCACACCTGGGCCCATAGAGTATGTAGAGGTGATGATCCTCATCCCTGTCGCTTCACACTCGGCTGCAAACCGTCCCAGTGAGAGCTGGAGGTCACTATTCGATGAGGCCAACAGGACCACGTCATCTGCAAATAGCAGAGATGGAATCCGGAGGCCACCGAACTTTACTCCCTCTGCTGCTTGGCTGCGCCTAGAAATTCTGTCCATAAAAATTATGAACAGAACCGGTGACAAAGGGCAGCCTTGGCGGAGACCAACCCTGACTGGGAACGGGTCTGACTTACTGCCGGCAATGTGAACCAAGCTCTGACTCCGACAATACAGAGATCGAATGGCCCGTAACAAAAGGCCATCTACCCCATACTCGGAGCACCCCCCACAGGACACCTTGAGGGACATGGTCATAAGCCTTCTCCAGATCCACAAAACACATGTGGACTGGTTGGGCAAACTCCCATGCCCCCTCCAGTACCCCTGCGAGGGTATAAAGCTGGTCCAGTGTTCCACGGCCAGGAAGAAAACCACATTGCTCCTCTTGAATCCGAGGTTCAACTAGCAGCTGGACTCTCCTCTCCAGCACCCTGGAGTAGACCTTCCCAGGGAGGCTGAGGAATGTGATCCCCCGGTAGTTGGAACACACCATCTGGTCCCCCTTCTTGAAAAGGGGAACCACCACACCTGTCTGCCACTCCAAAGGCACAGTCCCCGATGTCCACGCAATGTTGCAGAGGCGTGTCAACCATGACAGCCCTACAACATCCAGAGCCTTGATGAGCTCGGGACGAATCTCATCCAGCCCCGGGGCGCTGCCGCTGCGGACTTCTTTGACAACCCCGGCGACCTCGACCCCAGTGATGAGAATTTCAAAATGAGAATTCCAAGCATAAATAACATACAAGAAAAGTGTATGACAACTACAGCCTCATAATAAAACAGAACACAGCACACAAACCCTCACAAACTCGATTTAAAGGGTTTGAATTAACACAATTTATTTTTCAATGCTTTTCTATTTCAACTTTGCACACTGTAGCCCAATTATTCACATTTATTGCTATCTAAAAGAGTTGAGGGATTAAAAGAAAGACTGGCCTTGTTATAAGACTGACGTAAGGCTACCAAAGCAGCATGGATCAATGATATTGATCAAGCTCAATCTGCAGCCAGCCAGTAAAAAATTGATTACATATGGATGTTTGCATTAATTTGTTTGCTAATGACGACACGCTGAAAGCTTTAGAAAACTTGAAGAATTCAAAAACGATTCTAGATAAAAGTTTTTAATAGTTCACAAAATCTCTCCAGTGCATTATAATTTGCACCCAAAGTAAAAACAAACAAACCCATCGTTTTCCTGCTTTATACACATTAAAGTGTGAAGTCAGGTAACGGCCGCTAGATGTCAATAGAGAGCTCAAAATCACGAAGCGCTCTTTGGAAGTCCTTCCAGCATGTCTCATACATTAAGTTCAACACTATAAACTACTGGTTCCTTTCTGTGACTTAGTTTTATTCCCAGGTTTATTTGCTCATTTAATACTCAGAGCGTAGCCCCATCATATTCCTTGTTTCCTAAAAACATCCAGAGCTGCAACAAGCGTGCAACATACATTGAAGTCCGCCAGCATCACACATCTGTGATTGTAGTTGGTTGATCATCAAGTAGGTGGGCGCCGCACGTGACTGATTTAGCGTTAATTACGCACGGGGTCCCACCGAAGTCACCAAAAGAAGACTTGTCGTCCAATCAGAGCACCGCTCTCCTGCATGGGGTCTCTGGCCAGCTGAGAGGTGGTCTTTGTATGACAGAGCAGAACAAGGGCTCCTGACTCTGCAGACAACAGGCAGAGCTGCAGCTGCTGGGACCGCCGACGTTTAGTTCACGCAGAGGTGACAGGCTGCGACACACGCAGAGGACAGAGGACAGAGGACAGAGACAGCGCTGGGTTCAGTCCCTCCTTTGAGAGTCCGATGCCTCTAGATTTCGATCGAGACTCATGCTGAGGTTCCCACTGCCGAGAGCAAAACATATGAGAGCTCTTGCTGAGAGGTATCTCGGCTCTGAAATGGGCAGCGCACTGGTGTGGCTGTCCCTTGCGCTGTCACTGGCGTTTTGCGCCGGGCAGGACGCAGGGGCCACAAAGGAGGACATCCCGGAGGGCGCATCCACCCTGGCATTCGTCTTTGACGTGACCGGCTCCATGTACGACGACCTGGTCCAGGTCATTGAGGGCGCGTCCAAGATTTTAGAAACATCCCTGAGTCGACCTAAGAGACCTTTGTATAACTTTGCATTGGTCCCCTTCCATGATCCAGGTAATGTAAAGAACCAGTGTGGAGTGGAAGTGCTCACTTTATGTTTTATGTGGAGTTTACTCTGTGCTGTGACAACAAAAGAACACAGAAAAGTGAGAAATGTGATAGTTTGCTCAGAGTCCTCCCTTTGAATGCCTAATGCGCTTCACACCTCCAGAGGAGAGACTCTGGGAGATTCTGTCGCCCCGCACAGATGTTCAGCCTGGCGGTCACTATCATTAGCATTCCGCCAGGGTTAGTGTGTGACTTCAGCTTTGCAATGCGGCTTGATGATTATCATCACCCCATGGTGCTCTCTCATTCTGAGCTAATGCCTAGACAATATATCATTGGGCTATTTAACAGGAGCTTTTGTAGGCCAAAGGTGCAGAAACCTTCATATAAAAAGTGAGATATAGACTGTAGGTAGTGTTTTGGGAGCATGCCAATGGAAACAAAGTTGTAGCAGATACAAAATCATTCTATAATGGTTTGTTCAGATCGGTTGACATTCCGAGTTTAAAAATATTGTCGATAGAGAGGCTTTGTGGGATGTTATAATCCCAGTAATTACTATTTTTCTTTTTATTTGCCTGCTTTCCAAAAACACCGGGTTGGCGTCAAATGGTGGTTTTGCACGACTGATTTTGGAACGTGTTAGATTAGATGTCGACCTCTGAAAAGGCTCCATCCACAGCGAAAGCAAGGGGACGTGCTGAAGAGATGACCCTGCAGAAACACCAGTTGTAAAGCTCGACGGATAGAGGCAGAAAACGAGAGGCCGCTGAGGAGAAATTAGTGTGTTTGCCACTCAGCAGCATCCCTCAAGCGGCTTCCTCTGACCATTTCCAAAAACAGGTTCGTGGCAATCGTTTAACAACTTGCCAAAATGTGACCTAAGACGGTTTTATAACAACACACTGATCCAAGAGATCTGAGAGCGAAGGAATGAGATGACAGAGCTGATCCGTGTGGTGTGGAGACAGATTCCTATTCCAGATGTTCGTCCTCTTCTGCAAAACTTACCCATGTCACACATTTTTATGGAGCTCAATTCCTCAGTCATAAAGTAGATTCAAACTGTAGCTCTGTGCCTAGAATAATAATTATATTCAAGGAAAGAAATGATGAATTGATAAGCGTGCACAAGGGGGGGAAAGAGCAGTAAATCTAAGATCATTAGCAGATGATAAAAGAGCTGTGAAGCATTAGTTGAAGAATACTGTGACTACAGTATGGATCCAACTTGAAGGCTTGAATTATAGCACGTTTGCCTTATTTAATTACATGATTCAGCTCTTACAGAGAACTGAAGCTGATTCAGAGAATCCGTGTTCTCTTTAAAAACTCCACAAACCTCTTTGTGTTTGTCCTTCACCACCGTGTAACGTTCGTTTGCTTTTTAAAATGTTTACGAGGATGTCAGAATGTGTTCTCCAAACCCCCCCGGGGGGAATTGAGGATTGATTAGCACAGCACACTGCGAGCAGGGGTAGCTGAACATTTCCCAAAATGTTGTTTTGCCCCCGGCTCCTTTGGTTCCCTTTTTGTCCTCCTCCGACAATATTCTAGAATCTGTGACAGGATCAGTTTTGTTTTCAGAGGAGCTTTTTTCTATTTAGGGTTTTTTTTTTTATATTATTCTTATCATTATTCTGAAACAGCACCGTTCTCTCTGCTTTCTATCCCCTTTGGTGCAATATGACAGCCCCCATTGTTTGATTTGGCTCCCTTTAAATCAGCGGCCGGAGCTTCCCCTCTTATTTACCCCGCAATCTGGCACGGTAAACATCCAAGTGTGCGTTTGTGTATGTGTGTTTCTCTCAGTCTGTGTGTGTGTAAAGCGAGAGTGTCAGGAGGATGCCTGGATATTGGGGCCGGTCTTGTGTGGGAAGATCAGTCAGGAAGCCCCCCCCCACCCCCACCGCCTTCCTGACTGCAGGGAGAGAAATAAAGAAAGCAAGAGGATACTTCACAAGTCATTTTACTGAGGTGCAGGGGTTGTATGTATGTAACACCATAGCCTGAGCACACCGCAATAAAACAGTGGAAGGGAATATTGGCTACCCTGTTATCTTTTCATACACCAATAACTATTGGAAGTGGCGTTAACTTGACGAAAGAATCTACTATAAAGAAGAACTCTTGACTGTGTAACAGGCTTGGACACAAACACCTGTCTCCTGTGGCTACAGTCCAGATCACAATGACTGATCTAGCATTAAGAAATCCGGTAATAGAAGTCAGAGGTGTTGCGCAATCCGCCTCTCTGGAATCATTTATCAATTTATTTGAGAGTTTACAGCCAAATAAACTTTATTACACATCACACCTGTCATCCCCAAGCCAGGAAATGCGCTGTTTAACCCATAATTAATGTCAAATTGAGCAGTTTTCCACGTAACCACGCACTAAATCAATGACTACAACGTGTGAAGAATGCGCTGTAAGAAGAATGTGGCTGTGTCCACTAATTTGTTTCTGTGCCCTCTGAGGTTCTTCAAAGCTTTGATGACGTCCATACACACACACACACACACACACACAAACACACACGCTTGTCGATGTAAATGCTATTTTGCTGTGAGAGCGCGTATTTGTTTGTATCTTGTACATGTTCGTGTGCGTGTTTTAATTAGTTGAAGTTGAGTCACTGGCGGACTTTGCGCTCTCACTGTAGACATTCAGTTACAAAACAAATATTAAGACACTTATTTTTGTTGTTTTAGCTGTCCACTTTTCTTGACTTGAAACAGAGCAATGACTGCAGATAAGTTTGCATAAATTTTTAGATTTAATATTTGGTTGTAAAGTACAACGGGCATACAGCTCTTCCGCAGCTGTTGTGCTATCTAATATTGCCACCAAATTAACACCAATTAATTTGAGGGTTGCTGACAGCGAGCTGGGGGCCTCATCAAATTGGTCAGACAGTGCGAACGTATGTGTCATGTATCCAGGGCTCCAGCACAAAATGCCAAATGGTGTCTTGCTGTGTGTGCACCCATTGTATGAGCAAACTGAGCATCGCCTCAGTTCAGATGGGTCACAGGAGTCAAGCTCAGCTCACAGTCTCAGCTTAATCAGCCACTATAAACGGCAGCGTGTCAGCTGATGCCCTAACTGATTCTCTTCTGTGCATTCCAATTAAAATTGCTTTGACCTGCCTACTCTGCGCGCTTCCTCTGCAAACTGTTTTGCAATCCCCCCTCCATCCTAGCTTTTCCTTCTTATGCTGTGTCTGACTTGTCAATGTCATTTCCATTGTTATTAATGCTCTGTTCTGTTCCCAGCAGAGTAATGCTCCTTAGTACCGTGCATTTAGTCTTTCCACATAGGCACAGTATGGCAGGGAGGACTGCACTCCCTGCTTTGGGCTTTCCACAAAGGCATGTGGAAGAGCAAAGAGCTCCCAGAAGAGGGCCATACTGCCAAGTACAACTATTTTAACTATATAAGTGCAAATCTGTTAATGCAAATGGTTCTGACCTGGCCATGGTGACCAATTATAGAAAGGATTACAAGTCTTACACAGTTCCTCCAATATGGATGAGATCACTCTCAAACACCGTTAAATTTAACTAGTGGTATGTTGGCTTGTAAAACAATAATTGTCCACATGAAAATTATAGTGCACATTTTCTGACAGCCTGTCCTGGGAAGCCGTCATGGTGCTGTTATTTGTACATGCCAAAATCTATGGAGTAGTTGTGTGGGTTAAAAAGAGAGCAAGAGTTAAACATTTCAGTGCAATTCCCAAATATATTTGTGTCAGATGCAGTCTGACATGCCAAAGAGGAGCTCCTCTGAAGCCATTTAAAAGTCAGAAATTATAAATGGCTGTTTTTTTTCACTTCAGATTCATCCAAAACAGAGAAATGTATCACTGTCTTATTACTCTCAGAGTTTGCCACATCTTTTGAGATATACCAGCCAATCAGAGAGATCCTGAGTCCTAATACCGTGTAATTGTTGCCATCATTTTGCTCACATAGTTCATTGTCGGAAGTTGGCATTCCAAGATGAAATCAGCCTTTGATTTTTTCCATCTCTTTAACTGGTATCTAGTGTTTCAGAAATGCGTGCTGTACATTGGCTTGATGGCCTGCCTCGATACCCGTTTCTGCTATTTCACTTTAGTTAGAAGGAGATGAGCCAAAGCCCTGGGTGCAGAGTGATGAGAGGAGGTGACGGGAGGAGCTTCTACCTCCTTGGTATGATCAAAGGCACTCATCTCAGCGCTCCCTTTGTTGGTGTTCAGCGTCCGTTTCCACCATCCCCTGCTCCCTTTGTTTCCTTCTTTCCAGAGCAGTAGTGTTTTGTCTGAGCAGCCCCGCCTCTCGGAGATTACAAGGAGCCTGCGTTTAGCTGGACAGGGTTTGTTGGCGAATTAGAGAAGGGGGAGTGTGGCAGACTACCAAATGTGTCTGTGTGTTTCATGTTCTAATTTACCTGACCTGAAATATCAAAATGGCCTTTAATTTTTAGGACTGTAAAGGGCACCCGCTGAAGTGCCCTGAGGTGCTCAATAGTTTCAACTCCTTTGTAAGTGGTGCTCAGAGGTTAAATCCCTTTCATCTTAGACAACAGCACATACTTAAGGGTTTCCTCCAGGCACACTTTTATCCACTCTGTCCTCTGTTTACAGGTTTATATACAGTTTTAAAGATGCAAAGACTATTATAGCAAGTGGATGTTGTTGGTCATAGGTAGTTGACCCTTGGGTCCGCCAGTTGACATGAATCCAATTTGAAGTACCCATTCAAGTTTTCTTTTGTCCAACATTTCTGGTTCTTCCTCTCCACCACGTTGAGCCTGTTTTGGCCCCATTATGAGGTCCTGAAACTTCCTCTGCCTTCGGTTGTGACCTCGCTGACATCACTGTCTGCTCCCACCAATATCCTCCTGACCTTTTGTGGCTTGTGTTTTTTTGTGCGTATCTTTTGGGTAAATCTGACCATGGAGGAATAGACATTGGATACGTAGATGAAACACTTTTAATTTGTGATGACACATATTTGTAGAGGTTAAAAACCATCAGGATTCAGTCTGGAAGGGAGTTGAGGTCTAAAGGATTGACTACTTTATAAAGCGAATGCCGTAGCTCTTCTGTTTTGAGACCAAAATTGACTTGTAAAATCTCGAAGTATTACATTAAAAACCTGGAATTATTTTAGAGTTTTACCATGTCTAGTTATCTCACTGATACCAGAAAACAAGACAATTAAAAATGAAAGGCAATAATCAGGTTATGGTGTAAATGTTAAATCAACAAGGTTGGGCAACTTTCCATCAGACCTTTGTAAATCTTACATCCTGTTACAAAGGCCACAAATCCTGTGGTCCACATTTCAACTCTACACTACAATTTTACCATTTATTTTTCGGCATCACAAGTGTTATTTTAGATGTTGAGTTAAACAAACCTGTCTTTTGAAGTCAGTTCATTTCACAGAGGGATCTAACCATTCCCCTAAGTATGTTTATAGAACGTGGACTATGTTTGCTGCCTGTCTAGGAAGTGTTTTTGTCTCATTCTGGGCCAGACAAGTTTACCTGACCCAGCCCTAATTCTTACCATGTGTTCGCAGCGTCAGCAACCAGTTGCTTTAAGTCCTTTTATCTCAGAGAGGTGAGCACCCGGCAAAAGTCAGGTGACTTTGATAACAGCTGAACTAATTGAACTTTTTTGGTGGTAAATGCTGCTCTTGCAGTTTGTTTAACCAATTGCTGTAACAGTGCAGAGGCTAGAGACATCTTACGTCACTTAACACGCTAAAACTAGTATTGTTATGAATATTATACCACCCTGCTCCTACAACAAACGTTTAGGCCCCATACCGCACTTTCAAAATCATCAGCCTTGTAATCCAAGTGGATTGTATCCAGCTGCTCATTGCCAGCTATACAAGCTGCACACACAAGCACATGATGTTGTATATTATTATTTACTAGTCAGCATTTTTTCTGCTTTATTACTCATAATAATAAGAAGCTGAAATCAGCATGTCCACGAGGGCTTCCATCAAATTAATGTTTTTATAGTCAAATTAGACCGCACTGATCAGTGCCTAGACTTTATTATAAAGAAAAAAGTTCCCTAAGGCCTTTTTAGCGCAGATTAAGTTGATTTCATTCTTTAACATCATTCATTGCTCATTGCTTTTGGTCTGCTTCCACATAGATCTGGTTCCAAAGTTGGACGGTGCCATGGTTTGAATTGATATGACCTCACTTTCTTTACTGCATAAGCTGTTTATGTGCATTCCAGTTGAAATATATGTCAGGCGCCTGAAGCTTGGCGCTGTACTCGGAAAGACCTTCGCTCTTGACACCATTAATGCTTATTGGTAGTAATTTCAATAGAAATAGATCAAGGACATATTGTTTGAATTATCTTGAAATATCTACTTTCTCTGCTCATCACCTCAGGGTTGCAAAGCTTTTTAACATCTTTTAGCTATTTCTTTCTCTTTTACAGCCTGTAACATTACTTTTTCACTCTCACCACTTTCAAAAACCTTCGGTCCAAACCTCAGCAGGCAGCTGTTTTCCGCAACAATGCTTTGATAAACCCACAGCATGCTAACGTCCCAGCTCTAAATGGAAGACAAACAAAGCTAGCAACTTGATGGTGAACATAGTGAATCATTTAGTTGGTAATGAGCCACATTTTTTCCCCAAGTCGGACAAAACAGAGCTAAAAGCAGAGTGAGTGCTGGACTTACATGTCAGTTTGCCAAAGACACAACTGAATAATGGGTTTTTTTTAACACTGGATGTGTAAATAGGTAACTGTTGTAACTGCTGTATGTTCACAACTTTATAAGGTGGTAATATTTGTGGGTGTGATTGCCAAGAAAAAAAAAAAAGTAAATTAAATTCACCATTCATTATTAAATTCTGTTTGAGCGTACTGTACTAGAACAACCACGGCATTACACCCATGTAAAAGTTTAATGATGTTATTTTCACAGGACCACAGGTTTACAACCATATGTGAGCAGAAGTTTTCACTGACAGTTCATTGTTTTGCCAAGTTTCAAAAGCCAACGAAAGAGCCAATTCAACTCATCAAATACAATTGGGATGTGTGCAAAAATAGAAGATTCTTCACTAGAAATTTTAATGGCTCCGTTCTGGCAGAAAGATATTTATCCGCTAGCATAATCATAAAAATTACTCTCTGAGCATGCAAAAAGAAACTGTCGCTATGAACATTTGCCGCTTTGTTCGTTTCATTTTTAGGGCTACTTTTCCTCTAGTTTCTCTCTTTTCAAACTTGTGTGTCTTCCTCTTCCAGACAAACCTGCTGTGCAGTGCTGAAGCTTTTATTGAAAGACTGCACAACTGGTGCCATATCCATGTGTCTGGTCAGGAGAGGGCATAAAGATAGAAACAAAAAAAAAACCCATGGAACAACAAGCCATCTCAGAATTTTGATTGACATGGAAGCCTGTGTGCTTTTTACATGCTCCTGAACCAGACAAGTGCTTAGGGAATTGGAATTACAGACCGCACGGCCTGAAGGTCAGGCTGTCGGTGCCCTCTGTCTTGTACCTCTGAAGGCGAATGTGTTGCGGAAATCATTTATCTTATCCAGTGTTTCTCAACATTTTCTTTGCTGTGGCACACATGTCTATGTTACAACATTTCCCAGGCTGGACATAAAGCTCTTAAATAATACAACATAATGTACACGCTGCTAATTCCTTACGAATATTGTAGGAAACTTGAGTTTGTTTGGACTCCATGTCGAACTGATGACAAGCGCATGCTCAGTTCACGGTTGTCTGTCCGGGAAAGCGCAAAAGGCTAAAACAGCCTTTTTCCATTAAAGAAGTTCTAGTTGTACTTAAAACTTTTCAAAACACACCTGCGCAGCTCTATCTGTGCTTTTGTCACAAGCTTGTTGGAATTTGCTGCCACAAATATCCAAGTGTGCATCTGTGTGTGGTCGGCAGTGCTGATCTGTTGCATTCATGGTTTTTCAGTCTGCACATACAGTAAGAGTTTCCTCAGTAAAGCAACAGAGGCACAATAAACACAAAACACCACTTGTGCGATCGCTGGGATTTCGCCATCACTCATAAAATACTTGGTCATGAGCTTTGCAATTTTGTGGTTAGAATATTGAGGTTGTTAGCATTTATTATAAACCTTCTACGTAGTTTTTGGGTAAAATTAATGTTATTAAATGGCATGTTTAATTTTATATTTCTTTTTTTCTATTTTTTTACTTTAGAGCAAATAATAGAATCAGCTTCGGTCTCCGGGTTTTAGCGTTTATTTCCACAATGGATACCATATGTAGACACGTCTTAACATTCTCTGTGTTTGCTCCCTCTACCAGTTTTTGTGCTTTCATTGAGAGTCATTTTGAGACTTAGCAAAGTCAACACTCCTTAAGGCTAAGCTTTGTCTTTTTTCTTCTCCAGCCTCCCATTATTGTCAAGGCAATAAAGGAACTAGCCTACCTGATGCATTGTGGGTAAGGTAGAACTCGCATAACACAAACCGGGAAGTTGTGGGGTCAGTTAAGTAGATAGTGGTTATACCTGTTCAAAAGTGTCAGCAGTACACATTGCCATGATTTATTTATTTTTTTTCAGAAGAGGGAGGTTCCGTAGATTTATCACTGCTTGACCCAGAAACCCCCCACTATCAATCAACATGAATAGAAACCAAAAAACACTGAAGTCAAGGATTTCAGGTAAATGAGTGCGTACAGGTAAAAAGTGGGGAGGTCTCGAGCAAAAAATTGATGACACAGTTCCAACCTGCATGCTCATAAAGTCAGGCCAGACTTTTCGACTCAATATCATTCTTTTGACTTTTACACAGCGTTGTTTTTGTGTGCAACGCTTTGATTTTGGACATCTTCATTATGTTTGAAATAAAAGGACAAGGGCCACCAAATTGATGGTTGCTAATCACTTCCGGCAATTGAAATTTAAATAGTCCAAAAACACTCAATTTGCCTCTCGGGTTTTTTCAGAAACAGCTCTGTGCTTTTGTTCCAAAATACATCTTGCACAGAGTGAAAATTCTACACATGAGTTTTATGTCCAATGCAAACATTATGAAGTATATGAAAAAGACTGAACATTGTATTAAATAACAAAAAACACAAAATTCTTTTGAGACACGTGTTTTGCCCTCTACATTCATCCATAACTGTTTTCCCATTCTTCTTCTTCAAAATGTAGGTTTATAACACAACCACGCAGACAGATTACATTCAACACTCTCTATTGTGTCTTTATTTTGAATAAGTCCATGGATTACATTCAGCCACATAGAGCTGGTATTGAGAATTTGACAAAATGGTTCAATTGCCAACATGTGATCATTTTTATGTGGACCTTCAAGAAAATGCAATTTTGTCGGGTCCATTATGCCACCGACTTCACCCGACCCCATCCTAGCCAGACCAGATGTAAATGAAAGAATGCAGTGAACAAGTTGAACTCATCAACTTCACCGTTTGTCATGCATTTTTGACTTTCAGACAATGCTCATGAAGATCATGAACAATAATAGCACACACATGTTGACATATATTTAGCCACAACGTGAAAGCCACCTGCCTACTATTATACTGTTTCCTCACATGCCACAAAAATCAGCTCAGACCTGTCATTGCGTCGACAGGGGACCTCTGAGGGCATCCTCTGGTACAATTGACAGTGGCAGAACATTGCACTGCAACGAAATGATCACTGTTATTCACTTGTGAATAGTTTTAAAGTTTTGGTTGATCTGAGCGTAAGCAGACATTTGCTGCAGGGCTGCTATGTTCCACTCCAAGAATGGCTCAGCACGCAACAACATATCCCCATATATCCTATATTTCCCCATAAATGACAATCAGTAATTTGCACACACTTAATTAACTCACCCTTAAGTAGCTTCCTCTTCTGTGTTCTGTCTCCGCCGCCAGTCATTAATCTGAACTGATGAGTTGAGGGTTCAGTTGTGCAATTTGTCTCTGGAACATTCTCGCCATCAGGACATACATCTGGGAAGGATTACATGCCTGTGTGCACAGTATGCTTTAGTTGTGTCTCACTCCGTTTCACTGTATATGTGTGTGAGATCATTTAAACTCATCACTGCCATTGACAGAGATAGTGTATGTGACGCAACTTGCAGAATTTAGCTCAGTGTTGGCTCTGCTCTCTCTGTGTTCCTTTCATAAATTCACTTGCAGTAGTTTGAAATAAGCCTGTTGTCCTCTCTGTTACAAGTCAACAGAAACAGGAAAAAAATGCTGTTTAAAAGGCCAAATGGGGAAGAAAAGGGAAAGAATAAATTTAGAGCAGGAAATTGTGAGGCAATGTAATAAGGGACAGAAAGGAAAATGTACTGAAGAAATAGGGCAGAAATTGGAGCGAGAGACAGAGATGTAAATTATTTAAGTTGACATAAAGACTTTATTTAAAATAACTCTAAATGGAAAATATCAGAGAGAGAGAAGGTCTAACCACTTCTTTTCCACTATGCTTTCTCATTTTATGAAACCATATGAACTTGGTGAAAAGGGAGGAGTTAATCTCACAAGGCTGCAAGTTTCTGTTTGGAAATTTTTTCAGGCTGATTTCACCACTGTTGGAACAGATTGAATTTGGATTTAGATCTCTATCAAAAGTAAAAAACTAAAATTAAGACCAAAATAGATTAATACAAGTTAAAAGTAATGGAAAAAGAGTAGAAGGGGAAGTATTGCACACTGTTTCTTGAATGCAGTATATTAAGACACATTTACTTTTGTTGCCTTTTGCAAGGGAAAATTCACGCCCCATATTAAGAGTGAGGTAATTAGAAAGCACCACGTTTCTGAACCTTAATCTGTACTATACTGTTTTTGCTGGTATGCGCATTTAAGTGTCTAACCCCGCATGTGTCTGCAAACACGTCTGCTCCTTTGTGTGCAGTGTATGTTTTTGTATGTTGCCGAGCACTTCACGGTTCTATGAGGCACATTTAATTGTGCTCTTTGCTGTTTCACATGTGTTTTCTCATTAAGTGAATTATGCCCC
>KV751319.1:3720319-3736256 GCA_001698575.1 Mola mola
GAATGACAAGGAGCAGTGTGTGTTTACAGCCTCCACTGTTAATCCCTCTAACAGCTACTTAGTGCAACCTGTTAGATTTTGTTTCACAGGGAAACCCATGGAACCTCCTCTACCTGACAGTTATTTCGGTGAATAACTCGCAGGGATTAAAAATTGAGACTTTTTGTCTATAGAGATCTTGAGAGTTGAATGATTCAGTGCCTGTAAAATAGGAAAACTCTAAATGCCTTGCTGCTGGTATTGATAAACAAAAGCGTCAGTTTAGCAGTTCCTCTGGTCGCTGTTTCTTTTTTTGTGAGAGCGTTTTTTTCTGGAGCTTTGTGATCAGGCTTTTATAAACCAGAGTAATTGTGAGTTTGGAACACCCTTGTCTTTGCCTTCAGGAATGAAGAAATGGAAACAGATCTTGAAGAATATGATTGGTGCCACTGCTATATAAACTCTTGCAAACACAGGGCACATAAAGAGCATAGCTTTTACCGCCACTTCATATCACGGTCTCCACCTAGAACAAGTGTCAGTGAAGGACACAATGTCTCTTTAAGTCATGCGCTGTAGCCGCCTGTGAATGTATTTGTTTGGAAGATGGTAACGGCCGTGACCCTTCAGTGCGTTGGCCTTTGAATTCCTTGGTGCTGATTTTCTAAGGAAAGAGAAGCTCTTCTCTCCACAGTGAATGCTTGAGCAATTCCAAGCAAATTACTTAAAGGCTGCATGGCTGTAGATAAGTTTGCCTTTGGACAGTTGCCCAATTTGTTTAAGCTTGCACGTGATTTTTCAGATGCATGCTTTTTCCATTAGAGCTGAATCCTGTAAGAATACCAAGGCTCAGGCTGGATTAATTGGTTTTGTTTGTTTATTGCAATCCCACCTGTGTCAACAGCGTACACAACATCTTATAAAACCAGGATGAGACTGACCTCATCATCTTGACTTGTTTGTTTTGGTCATTTTCACCAATTTGTTGTTCCTTCCTGTCTAATCATAGACCATGCTCTCATTTGGCTGTGTGAGAATGCACTAAAACAGTTTCCTGTGTTGCAGTCAGAGGACTGAGTTGATGTTTATGTAGATAGTGTAAGGTGTGTTCCATATTCCTAAAAATGTTTTAATTATGACATCCATGTGATGGATTTCACTGTCCTAAAAGATGGCTTATTTTGCACAATAAATGATTGTTTGGACTCCAGACCTGCAGGGAGAACATGTTTTTAGGAATAATTCAGGAATGATTTCTCTTACAGAAATGCATGAGGTGCTCTTGGGCAAAACACTTCACCCCCAACAATTTTGGTTAACTACTGCAATTGAGAACCTCCTTGACATAAATATTTGTAAGCGTTAGGCTTTGGGACTGGCACTGAAAAGAGACCTCATGCTCTGGTTTCCAGACATATGCTTTAATGCACATGTAATGAGAGAAGAGCAAAGTCAAAGTTTTCTTCAAAAGTTGAGCTTGAATTGTGAGATTTTGTCTTCACATACAGTTTGGAAGTCAGGGATATTACCTATGGTTTTCCAGTGCTGGTGCAGTGATGATGGCTGCGGTGGGGGGCACCGTAGTCAAAATAGTCAAAAGAATACTCACAGCAGCCATGAGAACTTCTCCCATAAGGAAAGACATGTCAGCTTTTCCATCTTTAAAAACTTTGGCTTGTGATACATGTTCCGTTCAGAGCAGCCAGACACATTTCCATGTTAGTTTTACAAAGTGTCTCTGATTGCTCCTTCACTCTACCTTGTTGATTTATGAAGTATGCTGAAATATGGGTCATTTGCAACAGGCCTTTTTGCTTCCAGGTTTATTTTATTATACAAATTTAAAGCTCTTGTAGAATGTGATGGTGGTGTCAAGAAAGAAGAATGGTTTTGATTTCTAAACAAATTCAACAACTTAAGCATGTTACTTAAAATGTCATTTAACATGGAAGATTAATGCATTTTCAGGAATATCAACATGAGGTGCAAGGAGGCGTCACAACTCACTAAACAGTTACATTTCTCATTTTGGTCCTCTTTTGTAAAACTTTTGTAAAACTGCTTTATTCTAAAACCTCTTTCAAAAGCCAGAGATCCTTTGATATCGCCTTCTCCTCAACAAGGAAATCATTGTTTTCCAATCTGCTTGCATCTGCAGAACTGCAGTGCGTGTGTGCATGCAGACGTGTATGTGCTTCTTGCAGCCCCTCATCAGGCTCATTCCGCAGCACAGTTGCAGTGGCTGAAGTCACACAGTTTGACTCAAGAAGGAGTTTAGGAGCTCATTAATGGATAGAACAAAGTAAGCTTAGAAACAGCAGTGACAACCAGCACTGGCAGAGGTTCAGAGTTGCACATTGTAGCACTGGTGCTTTACTTTTAGGATGCAATCAAAGATGGGCTCACTTGGGCCAAATCCAATGTAGACATGGAAACATTACAATGATCAAAGTGAGTCGGAAAGTCTGAAACCACCACAGAGCCACAATTAAAAGACTGGCTGGGATGACTGCCACATCTGGTGAGCCAGTATATACTATTGATATGAAGCATCAACATGTTTTTTTACAGTGCAAAAATGAAGCCAAATTTATCCCAGCTGCGACTGCTGCCATCTTGCACTGCTGAATCCTGCCCATACACCTGAATCAAAAGTATGTCTTAATTTACGATGTCAAATCCTTTTTTTTTAGCATCAAATAACTAAATCACAGTTGAACATATCTCAGCATGATAAGAACATCTGACAGAAACCAGAAGATTTATTATTGAGTTTTTATTTCGACCCCAGTCCCATCTGCTAGCATGGAGGGGGACGGATCTATAACCTGCTGTGTGGTGCTTCCCGTCATCAGGAGGCAATCAAAATTATTATTTCAGTGCCACTTTTGGGGAGCTCTCAAACTTTCATATGTATTTTACATAGTGTATTTTATGTACAATTGCATTTTTCAAATGTGTGTGATATTTGTGTATGTATTGTATTATATTATATTGAATAGACAAATTTGATCTGTTTAAGGTAATGCACAAACAAATTCATAGAGAAACAGGCAGAGAATATAACAATGTATTGCACTCTTTTGTGTATAAATTTAGATATACAAAATACTCCACTCAGTTTAAGGTTAGTTACCTACAAGCCTTTTTCTGTTTACCTTGATAACTATTGTATCACAAATGGAATCATGACTAATCCCAGTAGTCCTAGTACTGTGCTTTCAGTAACTTTGGCAATAAATTCATCTAGTCCCTCGTGAACTGAAACAGATTTTTTAGATTATTTTCAAATTTCTCAGTGTTGAAAATTCTGGTTCGTGACATATAAATCAAAATCAAATTTTATTTGTATAGCCCAAAGAATTTACAGTTTGTCTCAGAGGTCTTTTAGGGCTGCTCACACTAGGTCATTCATACTGTGTCCAGGCATGTTTGACTGCTTGTGTGACTGCTCTGTACTATACTAAAGCACGGCACGCTTCCTTGGCCCTGGCACGGCTGGAAGAGGTGTAGTTCGGCACCGTTCAGTTGCTCATGCACGAGTGCAAGCACGTGTACACAACGTGGACATGACAATATAACTGAAAACCTTCCTCTTCTCCTGCTGTCTCTGCAAAAACCAGTCGCTGCATTGCTTATTTGATGAATCCTGAATGTGAGAATGTCATATCAAAAAAGAAAAAAAAGACTCCAAATATGCCAGAAAGTCAGTAAAGTTGCAGTCATGTTCTCCCAACATGATGACATAGGAACAACTAGTAACCGTGTTCAGGCACGATTGTACATGGAGTAATGTGAGTGCAGAGGAGCAGGGGAGCGGGGAGGAGGGGGCAATCGTGCGTAGGTACGGCACGGAACAACTGGGTCAAGTGTGAGTGCGCCCTTATAAACTGTACTGATGTGACACCTTCTGCCCATAGACTCTCGAACTGGGTGTGGGAAAAATTTAAAAGACCTGAACAGGGAAAAAGAGGAAACCTCAGAAAGAACCACAGAGGAGGGATCCTTCTTCCTAGGACAGATGTGCAATAGATGTCACTTGTACAGAACACAACAAAATAACTGATAGCGTTGCTGATACTTGCTAAAATATATGAGGTCCATGCATCCAAGAGCATGTGAAATCTATAATTACAGGGTTATGCATACGCTAGTCATCCAGAAGCAGGTGTAATCTATTGGTCCAGAAGTAAATGTAGTCCATAGATCCATTGACTCAGCTGAGCCATTCAGACTGGGGTCCAAGTCACACGATCTCCTGTCCTCAGTGGAAAAACAGAGCAAGGTGATAGGGATCTACAATCATCCAGCTTCCAGTTTATACCAGCTTTGGAACATCAGTGAAAGAACATATTTAATGTTGTTTAGAGTCTAAATGTTGCTGCAGAAATTCCAATTTCAACTTTATTGCAGATCTTGAAAAACATTTTAAGATTACGATGCTTGTCCTTGGTGTCAGCTCTCTTAATTTTTCCCATTTCCTTTCCATTTTTCTGTTAAATATTTCTTCATTCTCGTAAGTTCTTCCTCATAGAAGTCCATATGATGACATTCATTGATTTTTGCCAAAACTAATGTTTGACTAAAGAGCAGTGTTTAGGATACTGAAATGTTTTCAGTTATTCATCTAATGCAGACTTTAGCCTATGCCCTTATAAATCACAGTGCCTCTTTCTGTTGTGCTTTTCTTCTTTTCTTTTTCTTTTTTTTTTTTTTTTTTTGCAGAGATTGGACCTGTAACAATCACAACAGACCCCAAGAAGTTCCAATATGAGCTGAGAGAGCTGTATGTTCAGGTGGGTGCAGAGATCACGTTCATAAATCCAAGATAACACCAGCAGAAAGCTACAGCAGTTTGTTCTATAGCAATGGAATAAGGTCATCTGGCCTTGATGAAAGCGGCAGACTGTGGTCATACCAGACGTCTGAAAAGAACGTATGGTCACTGATTAAGACCAAACCTGATCAGTAATTCTACCCCTCCAAAAAAAGACCCTGGCTGCAATTACTGTTCTAGTTTCTAGTGGATTTCCATCTTAAATTGGGGGGTCTAATGCTCCAAGGCATTGGTCGTATGTTGACCTAGCTTTTGCAGAATGAAAAAACAAACCTTCTTCATCCCATGCTTATTTGCCTTCCTGCACCATTGTAAACAAATGTGTAAACAAAAACATACCATGATCATGAAAAATGACCAGCCTCCTACCAAGTTCAAATTTTCGCGCAAACACCCAGTTGTTTTTTTTACATGAGAAAACTTTGGCAGTGGTACTTTCAGACGTGCAGATGACATAGAATTGGACAGACACAGAGAGGGACAAGCAGTATTCAGAGATCTGTCCTTTGAAGAAAATAATTTGGCTGTGGTCTGCCTTTCTGTGCATCCTTGGCACACCCTGCTGTTTATCTGCTATGAGAACATGTTGTGTATACCTTGGAAGATATCCAGTTTCCTCTCACTTGCTGCCTCAATTTTTATTCTGTTTTTTCTACCCTCTCCTCTTCACCTTCATGCCCCTTGAAGAGGTTTTTGGCCCGAGTTCACGGAAAAGATACTCAGTGGAATTGCCATTTTTTTCTTCTGACATGAATGTCATAGTGTCCAAAGGTGAAGATGTTTGTTAACACCACATATTTTTGAGGTGCAAGAGCAAAAGTGCACGGAGGGGTTATCAGGCTCAGTGTTGAGGGCAATCAGGGAATGGGGGAGTTGCTTTTTGGTCAAAGAGGAGATGCAGGCTTCAAGATAGACAGTGGATTCCTGTTTCTTCCCCTTCTGCCCCCCCCACTGGCCTAAAATCATGGGTCACCTCATTACAGATGTTACTCGGGGGTTGATGTATCATAACTATGCATTGAACCACTGAAAAACAGAGATATTTGTCTGTAGGAAAGCTGCCGAGGACATTTGTCACAAAGACAAGAAAAAAGAGTAGATGACAAAGACACACTGAGCACATTGACACATACTGTGACATTTTTTAATTATTTGGCTTCTCTGTGTTGGTAAGAACAGGCTTGTTTATGCATCTGTACATTATCTGTTGTCTGTTTCAAAACACTATTTTAGAGTTATTTATGTATCATTTTTCATCCAGCAACAACCTTTTTTTCTAGTGCTACCAGAAAAAAAGCATTCCGATGTAATTTTACTGAAAAATAGAAACTTTAAGAGAAATATGAACAAAACATAACAGAGTTTAGATTGTTCCAAGAAGACTCATATTTGTTCTTTTTTTGCTTTACTAAATGCATTCTGTTGTAATATTTAGTTTCTATGGTCATAATTATATCTTGCATACATTGGTAACCACCAATTACATCTCTACAATCTTATGCAATCTGTTATGCCTTAAAATCAATTTGCTTGATCCCTGAAAATAATCACATTCATTCAATTATATGTTTGAACCAAAGATTTATAATAGAATAGAATAGAATTGATACTACAAACAAAGATGGTGCCTGTGCAGTCCAATTAGAATTGCTTGCTTAGCACACAAAATCATTTTTTTTCTGTCTTCCTGGGTGTACTTCCGTGTTAAATTAGAAGCAAAGCGGAGTTGTACAGTCATATCCAGGTCTAAATAACACATTGAGCAATAGTATTTAATGTTTAACAATGAAGTTAGAGTTAATGTCACAATGAAGCTGAAGTGGACCACACATCTTATACAAGCAAAACCTGACCTCAACAATAACCATCTAACACATTTATGAAAATAAAAATCTGAACGTCATGTGCTTTGTAAAGATAAAACCATTGGCAGGGATATTTGACTGCATCAGATTATACAGTACATAAAATGACCGTTTATTGTGTATTAGATGTTAGACTGCACTCTCTAAATATTATAATGTATTTGCTGGACAAATAAGAGAAAAGTAATGGTGACTCAGAAACTAACACACATACATACATAGATGCACATGAACACCATTTGCTAACTCCTGCTATCTTCCTGTTTCTCAGGGAGGTGGCGACTGTCCAGAGATGAGCGTCGGTGCCATTAAGATTGCCTTAGAGATCTCCTTGCCGGGGTCCTTCATTTACGTCTTCACAGACGCCCGCTCCAAAGACTACAAGCTGACCCATGAAGTCCTGCAGCTCATTCAGCAGAAGCAGTCACAGGTTACTTCAATATCCACTGTATTGTAAATAGGCTCAGAGGAAAAAGAGATCACATTTTTATTTGTGTGTGTGTGTTTAGGTGGTGTTTGTGCTGACAGGTGACTGTGATGACAGGACTCACATCGGTTACAAGGCTTACGAGGAGATTGCCTCGACTAGTTCGGGGCAGGTCTTCCATCTAGACAAGAAACAGGTCAATGAGGTAAGTGCTATGGAAATTTGGAGGTGTACTTAAAGCTCAAAGAATTGAATATATTAGCATAGTTATTTCAGTTTGGGCCTTGTTTGAACCTCTCATCTGTGTAAATGGAATGGAAATGTAAGGTTTTGTAACCTCTCTCATATCTTAAACTGCAACCAAATTCAAGTATGCACTCCAGATCAAATGTGCAGGACACAGTTAATTACATTCGTGCTCTAGTTCTCAGTAATTTCTCCAAGAAATTAAAATCTATCGAGCTAGAGTGGAAGTGCCTGAAGTTTGAATATTAATGTTTTATTGCTCCAAAATAGATGACCTTACCAGGCCAAAAGATATTCTTGATTTTGATCAGTTTTAAGCTATTAAGGCTGTGAGAGAGTCCTTTGCTCCCTTTCACTGGTTTTAGTAAGTATTAGTTAGTAAGTATTCCTCCATTCAAGCATCTCCTCAGTCTCAGTCCTCTGGTTTTGTCTTTCAATTAAAGTTGCTCATCCTTTTCACATTTTTAAACATTTTACAGGATTGCATGTCATGCTCCCTTTGCAGTGAGGGAGCACCAGGGAAAATTTTGAAGAATGCATTAAATAAATAGAAACACGTTTTTTTTAACTTGTTATGTCAAGTCACATTTTTTATATATATTGCACCATTTCACAACAAAAGTTATCTCATTACGCTTTTTATTTGTTTGAATTTGTTTTCAGAAACACTATTACCTTGACTGACTTGGGTAGGTTTTGCAGTGCGAATTTTTTTAAAAAAAATAAAGATTTAAGATGACAAACTGGAAATAAAATGTCACTATGGCTGCATTTCAGCATATTTGAGTTTTATAATTTTGCACCCTGTTTTACCTTAAAACCCTGCTCTTTAACACATCCTGAGTTAAATAGCGTCTGGGCCTCCAACAGTAGCTGTTGAGTTCCCCGCAGGGATGTGGAGGAAATGGGGGCAGGACACAGGGGATCGTGAGAACCTTCCAGATAAAAAGCTAAGCACATGTTAAGGGGTTGACCTTGCTGCCTATTCAGCTAAAGGGGTACATGTGTCTTTGTGTGTCACTGTGTTTTAGATTAAACATGTTTAAAAATGAATGACGTGACTTCCTCTAACAATGTTATTTTTACTATTACTGAAGTCTTAAAATCCTAAAGCCTTACCCAGCTTGTAATCTATACCTCTAAGTAGAGGGGTACATTTCCCACAATATAAATGATCCGTGATTCCTGCATTCTTCACATTTTCCTCCCATTGCTATAGGTTCTGAAATGGGTCGAGGAGGCGGTGCAGTCATCCAAGGTCCACCTGCTGTCCACTGATCACTTCAGCGGGGTCAGCAACACTTGGCAGATGCCCTTTGACCCCAGCCTCAAGGAAGTCACTGTGGCCCTAAGCGGCCCAGCACCTAACATTGAGATAAGAAATCCGCAGGGTATGAGAAGTATTACCATACGCAACCAGTACAGTTAGTGGTATTCCAAATGCTCACGCTGTTTCAAATAAATGTTTATTCATCAGTTCAAACACAAAAGGGTGGCAAAAGAAATAAAAGAGATTTTGAAAAAATGTGTAAAAAAATGTATAATTGGGAACGCCGGGTTGATTATGAATATGAAAATGATTTGAATCTTTCATGAGGGTCTTCACAATTACCAGATCTCAATCCATCTGAAGATCACATGTAATACAGCTCTATTCATCACATCATCAAAGCTCCAAGTGGAAGTTCAATATTTTTTGAACGCAATATAAAGATCTTTCTTTGCTCAAGTTGAGCTGCTCGGGCGCAAATAATCTACAGAGCATGGATGCTGTTCTGGCTTCTGAAGCTACTGACTGCTTCTTTCAACTGTTGTTTGGATGTGTATAACTTTTTTGATTGATATTTCAATTTTTGCTGGTATAAGACCCCAATTTCCCCATTGTGCGGGAATCTTATCTACTGTAGCTGCTTGTGACAGCAAAACACCTTGCTAAACAACTTAATGCTGTGTTTTCCTTACATTTGCAAATTAGCTATATGTAACTGAAAACTTGCATATTTACTCCTAACGAATCCTGACGAATATTCGCTACGATTTATGTTGATTATACAGTATGTATGAATATTTGTTTTTATGTTTTTGTCCTGTATAATTGAGAGAACACTGAGAAGTACTGACTGAATTTTTGATAATTACAGTACTTTCTGTCATAATATTATAGTACAAGTTCAAGGAAAACCTTATTATCCCACAAGGGGTAATTTGTGCAGCATGTGTGCCTAAAGTACGCCAACTGCAAATTAGTTTTTGGTCTAAGTTTCTTAGAATCAGAGGGACGACGCTTTCTCAAGATTCTTTGGCATTAAAGATGCACAATTATGAAGAGAAAAATAAAGAAGAGGGGGAAGTTTTATAACATAATAAACATGACTATCAGAGCAAGTATAGTAGATACCAGACCAGACAGAGTTATAGTGAGTCCGTAAAAATTATAAAATATTATTTTTTGTTTGTTGTGGGACTGGATTGGATCCTACTCTGTGTATTAATGACAACCAGCAACAGTAATTTGTATTTAACCTGCAGCCATGCATCAAGATGTTTTACACTTTTTGTATCTGTCATTACTGCAAAAAAGATGAGTAATATCCTCGATGTTCATGTCCTGGCCTCCAGGGAAGCTGGTGGGGAAGAGTGATGGCCTGACTGAGCTCCTGCACATTCCCAACTCTGCCAAAGTTGTCAACATCAAGGAGCCACAACCTGGGATGTGGACGATCAAGGTAAACAAATCGTTCTTTACCTGGGAATGTGTGTAAATTACTTCTCCTGGCAGTTCCCAGAGCTGAGCTGTCTTTTAAAAAGACTAACAGCTAGTAGTTCAGTCGTATAACCTTAAAATTAGGTCACAAATGTCACCCCAGGAGAGAACTGTGCCCTCAAGGAAGGTTCTTAAATTGACTTACTGGACTAATATATCATCGCGTTGAGATACAGTGATGTGTAATCAGTTTAGCGTGCAGGAAGTGTGTTGAAAGTGTGTCAGAGCCCCAAAACAACATCAGAAAGGCACATCGGAGCGCAGAGGTGATTTTTAAGATAGCCCTGGATAATGAAAGTATTCAGGTCCACTGCTGACAACACGACCTGCTACATTTTTGTTTGGGGCGCCTTTGCTGTTGTGTTCCCTCTGCAGAGAGGAAACTGTTGCACCCTGCTGTAGAAGTAATACAACGAAGGTCACACATTTGAGTGCTGGCTCTATCGGTGCCAGATGTTGGGAAATGACAAGCATTTTTACCTGAGTGATTTGTTGAAGAGGCCCCGATGGCCCTTGTGGACTCCTGCTGGGATACTTTCCATCATCTCTTTGTAGCTGTGTTATGACTTTTTGCGCTTTTAATTCACCAGGGACGAGATTAGAAAAAAAAACAGTGTGGTCTCTGTGTTTCCTCTTGAAGAAAACCAAAATTGGAGCAAGTGAGGTTGCATGTAAGCTCTTTTTTTGACACTGTATCATAGAAAACTTAAGCTAGTTGTGGCAGACTTTAGCACTTAATTGCCGGACACATTTGACCGGTGGTTTTCTAATTTTACTGTACATTGAAAATGTGCATTTCATACTGGCAGTTCATTAATTTTGTGAATTGTTGAGGACCTTTAGATAGAAAAATGTCTGAATTGTGAAGCCCCCTCTGATGAAACTTCTGAGGCCCTGCAGGCCCCTCTGGTTGAGCGGAAAATAGCTGGTTTACAGTATAGGATCAAATAAGCATTGTTCAGCTTTGTCTGCACTTAACCCAAGGGTTAATCTCCTGCTGTGGTCTGTCACTATACCGTGTAGAGACAATTTTTCTATTCACACACTAAAGAACCTGGCAAGTAATCAACATTTCTAGAATTGCTGTATTTTTTCTCCTGGGTGACTAAAAACCCTACCAAATGTATTTAATTCATGACTTTTTTCAGCTTTTGATTGATTGTTTATATTGGAGTTTTTGGCTTCATAGTACTGTATTGGATCCCAGAGTCCCTGTGCTTTCTGTTTAATATCAGCTTCAACACCACATCAGAAGGATCCGATTGAAATCTTTTTTTTCAACAATTAACATGGTGAACTTTTCCACAAAGAGTGCTGGATGGGGAAGGGATGAGGAAAAGCAGACATAAAAATGAGAAAGCCTCCTGTCTTACAGTATTTCTATCCTGGCCTTGGCTCATCTTTCTTCATGAACCTCTTCCCGTCAACTTCTTTTCCTTTTCCCCCGTGCATCTGCATCCAAATGCATTTACTCCTCTAATGCTGTCCCACAGAGAAGCACAGAAGGCTCTTCTGTTCTCCTCTGTAGTCCCACTACATCTTGTTATTTCCATTTTATCCTCTTGGACTGCCTGTTCCAACCTCAGTGCCGCACACCACTTTATCTGGCTCAAAGTACTAAAAAAAATCTCCCTGTCATCTGCTGCCATGTTTCCCAGGACATCCAAAGAAATGTGCATAAATACTTTTGGGGGATTTCAATGTTGTGCCATGCTGGTTTTAAGTACGGCTAATGGCCCATGACACCACAGTGTCAGGCACAGGCCATAGATTGTGTGTGAAAAGGACTTTGATTCTTTTTAATCTGCCTTTAATTGGATGTTTTGGTGGAGTGCAGCTGGTGGGCTAACCCCCATATCACCTCCTACTTTATCAGTTTTAACTGTAGTTTTTACTACCTTGCATTCACTTTTTGATGAATATATAGTATGTATTTTCTGTTATCAAGTTGATCCCTTCTGCAAATGCTATTTATTCTGAAAAAATGGACAGATTGTCTAAGCTGCTTAGAGCCATTGGACGATGGTTGTAATTCTACCAGACGTGCTTTTCTGAAGCATCACAGGGAGATTCTGCGGCTGAACCAGGCAGAGAGATGGAAACAATCCATTTTCAATAAAAAAAAAAAAAAACCCCACTGTGACCACCCTGTGCGGACCACTGAGCGTTATTTAAGCTTTTGTAAAACTGTGGAATAAGAGTCAGGGAAGGGGAAACTTTTTGAGTTCACTAAACAATGCATTAGTGAACTCAACATTGTTGAGTTTATTTAAGATAAAGCTACTGAAATTTATAGATCACAGTAAAGATAACATGCAAACACCTCAAAGAAAATACTGTGCTGGTGACCTGCTTCACTCTTTTTATTTGTTTCTGCCATTTTCTCTTTCTGAGTTGAGATATTTAACAAAGAGCTGTCTTTTGCCAAACTCAATAACTCAGCACCTTCAACTTAACTTCAAGTTAATGGATGAATGCTCATATTTTGCAGATTACGTCACGTTAAAAGGAAAAAGCACAAAAATTCAATTGAAATAATCCCTTCTCTAAAACCTTAATCAAGGTTTTAAATCTGAACCATGCAGGCATTACCTTTATCAGTGACTAATCACTTTCACTTTCCAACACAAAGTGTTCTAAGTGCTTTTGCAGAACGTTCATTCAAGACATTCAATAAATTGTTGTAAAAGTAATGGAAATACAGTTTTGAGCATTAAAAGGAGTTTTGAATAAAATATTTAAAGTAAAGTGTTTTCTCTTTACATGTGTCCTATACATCATCAGTGTGTTATCATACCTCAGCTGCACAAGTTGAGTCAGCTGAGGGAGGCTGTATCTGGGACTTGTCCTGGTCACCCTGGGGGTGGGATTGGGAAATGAGTAGCTTTAATGACAGTGACTTCTCTTTTGTGTGGTGAGACTTGATGACATGACCTTTAGAGGACCCCTCCCCTAATTATAGCTGCATTTACAACTAACTAAATACCCAGGATAACTCCATGGCTGCCATTAGGGCAGGTTTGATGACCACGGCTTGTATTGATTTTCATGAAGGCAGGAATTTGCATTTAAGTCTGCGCCAGATCTCCTTTGTACTGGTGTTAGCTTGTTGTTTTAGCTATTTCAGTCTTGTTTTTGTCTGTCTGCCAAAAGCACCGCACTATAATAATTGTTTGTCTTCTCTCCATTGGGAATTTAAGTTTGTGCTAAGTAGAACAGTAAAATATCCCCACATTATCGTTAATTTCAGGCAATTGCAAATGACAGTTCAGCTTTGTGTCTTACTCTGCATTGCGAGTCTTTCAAAATTGGAACGTCTTCCAAAATATCTTAGGTAAAATGTGTTTTACCTAAGGTGAGGAGTTTCCACCTCACACCAACCTGTATTAATCGTAATTACGCTGTCTCTGTCTCTCTCAATACTTCAAAAGACATCCACACGATGAAGACCACATGAGCTATTACCCACTCTGTGATTATAGTGGTCACGTTTCTATAATTAAACTGCGAATGGATGAGTCATCTCTGAATTGTGGCTTTTTTATAAGCTCAGGTGGGAGACATTTAACAGTCAGCCTTGACTTACTTACAGGGGCTTGTCTTTACACGCAGGCATGGCTGGCATACACAAGACAGTTGTACACAAAACATTCACAACAGTCACTGTGTCTGTCATTTATGGGACTCGTGCTGCCTTTGACAGTTATTCTTTTTGTTTTTGTTTGTTTTCTTGAGTTGTATGAAGCATTGACCAAGTAAGGTTGGACCTAATGTATTACATTTATTTTTTATTTTGAGTTTATTTATTAGGGTAGATGCAGTTTAACATTGTTGAAATACAAAGAATGCAACTGATGCGCTGCAGAGTTTATAGCTATTTCTAATCTTCAACTCTTGTCCCTAGTAATTTCTTTACATGCAAAGCTTAGTCAACACAATTAACTCTCATTGATCAGCATGCTAACCATTTAATACAATACAATAAAATACACTTACCATAACATGTCTTATTGCACAAAAATGTTGAATACTAAAGATGTGACCATGAAAAGTGCTTGTTTTATACAGATACTTCTCTTGTGCTGCGGTGCCGTGGACATACCGTGCATATCTGTAATTCTATGTGTTCTTTTTCCTTGCAACAGACTTCTAGTGGAGGAAGGCACTCAGTGCGTATCTCAGGTCTCAGCACCATTGACTTCCGGGCTGGATTTTCCAGAAAGGCCACCCTGGACTTCAAAAAGACCTCCAGTAGGCCAGTTCAAGGTTAGTGAGGTCAACTGTTCCAAACTCTATAAAAGGAGATCACAGCTGTTCTTCCCTTCACCTGTTATGTTCACTTACTTAAATCCCTAATTCCCAGGTATCCCCACCCACATCCTTCTGAACACTACCGGGCTCTCGCCACCTGCTCGAGCTGACAGGCTAGAGCTCCTGTCAGTCACAGGTGAGGTGATCAAAACTTTACCGATCCACTACTACCCTGAGCGCCAGCCGTACGGCCTGTGGAACATCACCGAGTTCATCCCACCCAACGAGGCCTTCTTCCTGAGGGTAACAGGATACGACCTGGATGGTTTTCTGTTCCAGAGAGTTTCCAGCGTTTCCTTCTCCAGCATCATACCTGGTCAGTGACAAATGTCGTCAACCAATTTTACTTTAAATGTGAGGGCTTACTTAATAGTTTAATTAGATGATTATGTTACCTTACTTGCTCATATATTCCCTGTCATCTTTAAGATGCCCCCAAGGTGCTGATGCCAGCCACAACTCATGGTTACTATCTTCAGAGTGGGGCTGTCAGGTGCCAAATAGACAGCCTGCTCCCCTTCACCTTGCGCTTCAGCAGGGATGGGAGGCGACTTGGGGTGGACCAGCTCTTTAGGTGAGGAGGGCTGTGTGTCAGTCCAGGGCTGGTCTTTTAAATTCATGTCGAATTCATTTCATTAAGTCTAATATCGCAAATTACACCTTTCACACCAAGGGTTTTACCATGTTTCCACCGAACACAATAACCTTGATTTGAAGAGGGAAAAAAATCTTCCAGGAAGAAGACAAATCCCTCCTCTGTTAATCTTTATGACAAGGGCCTTAGAAGTCAGACATCAAGAGGACGGGGCATGCTGTAAAATGCACATCTCTATCATTTCTTTTCTGTGGAATATGCTCTCATCATAAGGTCATTTCACCCATGTTCAGTTTCAGAAGATTATTTCACCAGCATGTGATTAGACGGAACTCAATTGTTCAGCAGTTGTATTGTTAACCCTATTATTTTGCCTGTTTCCTTTTATCTCCATGGAGTCATTAGGACACGTGAAATAAGCCTGTTGAGGAAGGGTTTGCCCCCGCTCCTCACTCAGCTGAGAGACTCATATTTTGAGAATGATATATTCCACATTTGGTGTAAATCTGTTTATATAAAGGTCCCTCTAGCAGCCAGAAAGACAAACAAAACTGATTAAAAATCATCCCTCTTTTAGAGAAAGTTAATACCCCATTATCATGCTCAGATGATTCAGTCACCCAGATTTTTACCAGATGAAAGAGTGAATTAGAAGCAGATTTAAAGGATTTAGCATCATTCTCAACAAATAGTTATGATAACAGCACTGAATGTTCCTCTTTTCTTCTAGTGAGTCAGACAACACGTCATGGGAAATACCTCAGGTTACTCTAAAAGACGAAGGCTACTATGAGTGTATTGCTATTAGCAGCGCTGGGACAGGAAGAGCTAGCACCTTTCTGGATGTGTCAGGTAACCACACATACCAAGATCACATATATATATATCATATATATCCTATATATATATATAT
>KV751319.1:3745636-3765407 GCA_001698575.1 Mola mola
TTGAATCTAATTAATCAATTTTAGACTACTTCCCTATCATCCTCTTACCTGCTTGATTTTTTGACAGAAGCTCACATAAACTCTGCTGTTTCAATCATATCTGTAGTGTCACCTGTCATTGCGATGAGTCCATCTGTGCTCAGCGTGATTGAGGACCAGCAGGTGACTTTGCCATGTGTGCTATTGGCTGGGAATCCTTTTCCTGAGAGGCAGTGGCTGCATAACTATGGTTTGGTGAGTCCACAGAGGAAATGGACAGTGTTTTCATGTCTTTATGCCATGTCTTTGTTTTGCAGCGTAAGGTAAGAGGAAGGTGGCAAAGGCTAAACAGAAGGCATATGATGAGCTGTATGATAGATTGGACACTAAGGAAGGAGTAAAAGTTCTGTATCATCTGGCGAGACACAGTGATCAAGCTGGGAAGGATGTGAAGCAGGTTCGGGTGATTAAGGACAGGGATTGAAGTGTACTAACAAGAGAGGAGAGTGTTCTGAGAAGATGGAAGGAGTACTTTAAGGAGCTGATGAATGAAGAAATGAGAGGTAAAGAATGGTTGGGGGAGGTGTAAATTGTGGAATAGGAAGTTTGAAAGATTAGTTAAGATGAAGTGAAAAAGCTTTGAAGAGAATGAAGAATAGAAATGCAGTTGGTTCTGATGACATAGAAGTATGGAAGTGTCTAAGAGAGGGCAGTGATGTTTTTGATGAAGCAGTTCAACATGATGTTGGACAGTAAGAAGATGCCTGAGGAATGGAGGAAAAGTGTACTGGTGTCGATCTTTAAGAACAAGGATGATGTGCAGAGTTGTAGCAGCTACAGAGGGATAAAGCTGATGAGCCAAACAATGACGATTTAGGAAAGAGAAGTGGAAGTGAGGCTAAGAGTAGAAGTGATGATTTGTGAGCAGCAGTATGGTTTCATGCCGAGAAAGAGCACAACAGATGCCATGTTTGCTTTTAGAATGCTGATGGAGAAATACAGAGAAGGTCAGAAAGAGTTGCATTGTGTCTTTATGGATCTAGAGAAAGCCTATGACAGGGTGCCGAGGGAGGAACTGTGGTTCTGAATGAGGGAGTCTGGAGTGGCAGAGAAGTGTGTTAGACTGATGCAGGGTATGTATGAGAGCAGTATGGCAGTGGTGAGGTGCACTGTAGGAGTGACTGACGGCAGATGGAGGTGGGACAGCATGCAGGATTGATCTTTGACTAAAAAGTGGCAGCAAAAGTGAAAGGAAAGGTTTACAAGATAGTAGTGAGACCAGTGATGTTGTTTGGTTTGGAGACGGTGGTACTGACCAAAAGACAGGAGGCAGAGCTGGAGGTGGCAGAGTTAAAGATGTTGAGATTCTCTTTGGGAGTGATGAGGATGGACAGGATCAGGAAAGAGCACATCAGAGGGACAGAACAGGTCTGATGTTTTGGAGATAAAGTTAATTCTTTCCTGTTAATTAATTACTAAAACTTTATAGTAGATTCAAGCAGTGGATATATTGGTAGAAGGATGCTCAAGATGGAGCTACCAGGCAGGAGGCAAAGAGGAAGACCAAAGAGGAGATTCATGGATGTGGTGAGGGACGACATGCAGAAAGTTTGTGTGAGAGAAGATGATGCAGAGGACAGGGAGAGATGGAGAAAGATGATTCGCTGTGGCGATTCCTAGAAATACCTAGGTAAAGCTGAAAGAGGAAGAAGATATCATGTCTTTGTTTTGACTTAAATACACATGATTTAAGACAACCCTTTACTACCTAAAATTCTTTCAGGTGACCTCCGACCAGTATGTGACAGTAAGGAGGGACGGCAGTTTGCATATTGAGAGAGTTCGGGTAGATGATGCTGGGGACTACACCTGTTTGGCTGAAAGCGTTGTTGGAGCCACCAACCATACCACCACTGTCATCGTCTATGGTAATTTATGGGTAGATACATACAACTAAATCATTGCATGTTTTGAAGTTGTATTCTGCAAAAGCACGCAGGGAGAAACTTGCTATTACACTGGCTTCACTTTACTTTGCAACACTGGTCTCATAATGCTGTCCCAGTGTATAATTTAAAAAAATATTCTTGCTTTTCAACCACATGTTTGTGTGCACACCCAGCTCCATTGTGATTTTAATTGTTCTCATATTGTACTACAAATGTAACTCAGAAAGTATGCATGAAGTAAACAAGACTTGATGAGCTCACTATGTACTTAATGCCAGCTTGAGTGTCTAATGATTGCTGGAGAAAACACACTATTAGCACCATTATAGTGCTGCATTTCATCCTTTGTTCTTCAAGCAAGAAATACAGGATGTGCATGTATGCATGATGGCAAGTGTATTTTTGCTTTACACAACATGCAGTCACTCCTGTCATCTTACACTTTCATACAGATGTTGTGTTCATTTATTTAATACAGAACAGTGGGGTGAATTAACAGCACAACATTTCTGTCATGGGTAATGTTATTAATCACATGTGCTTTTCTGTTAATGATGAGTTTAAATATGATCCTTGAAAAACATCTGTCATAAATGTTTTATGATGTATACTTTGTAAGGCACCACAGTGGTGCAGTGGTTAGCACTGTCGCCTCACAGCAAGAAGGTCCTGGGTTTGATTCCGGGTCAGGGCGTTTTCTGTGTGGAGTTTGCATGTTCTCCCTGTGTCTGTGTGGGTTCTCTCCGGGTACTCCGGCTTCCTCCCACAGACCAAAAACATGCAAAACTGGAGGTTAGGTTAATTGGTCACTCTAAATTGCCCTTAGGTGTGAATGTGAGTGTGGATGGTTGTTTGTCTCTATATGTCACCCCTGCAATGAAGTGGCGACTTGTCAAGGGTTTCCCCCACCTTCGCCCGAAGATGCTGAGATAGGCTCCAGCCCCCCCTGCGACCCCTAACAGGCTCAGCTGTAGAAAATTAAAAAGAATGAATGAACTTTGTAAAAGGTTACCTCTTTCTCCTCCCTCCTCTTAAATACCATATTTAAAGAGCAGAAGGTGCTTAACTTCATGAATAGGATTATCTTTTCTGTTGCATTAAAATCAGGAGTAGTTAAGGGTAATGGTACAATGGAGCACATTCAGAGAGGAAAATGTGTTCTTCATTTATACTGAAGTCTGTTAGGCAAGATTCTACCAAATTAAAAATGAATCATCTGCAGTATTTATATAAAATTATGTCATTCTCAGAAGAACATGCGTACAACACCAGATATGTACAATATGTTTGTCAGTGTGAACCATGTGTGATTTTATTACTTCGAATTTTTCATTTCAATGAAGATGCTCCAAGCTTCTGAAGTTTCTTTTCTCCAGATTGCTGCAATTTGAACAAAAACTGGACTCATAATAACGGAGGAAGGGAAAGGACCAGACAGGGAAAATAGGATAATTGAAACCATGTATGTTAGTTAGCTGCAGGCTTTCTCCGGATGCTTTTGCGTGCGCACAACAAAAAATTGATGGCTTAATATACCAAAGCCAAAAACACGATATATGCAGAGCACACAAAAATCTTAACCCTGTAGATTTTTTCGATTGATAAATATATATGATGAAAGATGAAAAAAAAACAACATTTTAGACCCACTGTGTCTTTTTTGTTTCCAGTGCTTCCTACCATTCAGCATGGCCCTCAGGTGTTCAGCACAATTGAGGGCACAGCCATAACTCTGCCCTGCCTTGCTACTGGTGTACCTGCGCCTGAGATTACCTGGGCCAAGGTAGGCATTGTCATTAAATCTCTATTAAGTAAGCCATAGTAAGAGCAGGTGCTCTGGTCCCAGTGGCGTGCTGCTTACTGGTTTCTAAAAGCCTTCGATTCAATTCAGAATCAAATGTTGGCCAAATCTCAGCAGGTGAGCAGACCTCCACATGCACAAAAACACGCTAAGTAGTTGAAATATTTACCTATGGCTTCACTTGGTCAAGAACCTTTTTACTTTAGTAACTGAATTCGGTAATGCAGTTTGGATTGCAAATGTACGGATTGTATCTGTATAGTGTGGATGTGTAGTTTAGGCAGTGATATGGTGCCTAAACTGGGTGTTTCCAAACCACATGGCAATGGATCATTCCATTGTTTTGTGCCAAAGATCAGTTTTGTTTCTACTGAAATGCTTACTCTATTGAATTCTTCTGGCTCGTGATAGGAAAATACCTTTACAGCTGTTTGAAGTTACACGCGTGTCCCTCATGTACTGCTCTGTGAAATCAGCTCTAACTGTTTCCAAACTACAGGGAAATGGATCCTTGCATTGTTTTGTGTCAAAGATCATCTATGCTTCTGCTGAAATGCTTACTCTATTGAATGCTTCTGGCTCATGATAGGAAAATAGTAAAATACCTTTATAGCCGTTTGAGGATGCACGTTTGTATCTCATGTACTGATCTGTGAAATCAGCTCTACTATTGACCTCTGGCCTGCACAGTGTTCTCAGTCTTTAAATGTGCATTTTTATGTGTTAGACACAAGTGTGTGTATATGGACAGTCTGTCCCTCTTTTCCATCTTTTACACTTGTGTCTTGGAGTTATAAAAGCAATGCTGTTTAAAGTGAACAGGCCTACAGGGATGTATAAAACTAGACCGTCCTAAGTTTTTCACCAGCTGTTAAGATGTGATTTCCCCATAATCTTTTGCTGTCCTCCATGATGTCAATGACATCAAGTTTTTCATACCAGATCCAAAAGGACAGACAAGACATGCCATAATCCTGATAGCCTGACATAACATTTTGCATTGTGTTGTGGTTCTTTCTTCATCCTTCATTTTAATTTAACAGCAGGGACAAAATGATATCATAAATTTTCAGAAAACTTTGTGGGTCAAACCAAACATCCTCCCCAGTTTTAAGCATTAATAAAGTCTAGTTATTGAAACAAGCAGTGGCCCCTGCCCTTTCCCCTTGTGATATGTTTTGTAGGGTGGGGAGCTGCTGTACTTGGGTGGTCCAGACTTCTCCCTACATTCTGACGGGAGCCTCCTCATCAAGTCCACCTCTGGAAATGAGAGTGGAGAATTCATCTGCACAGCTGTCAATGCTGCTGGCTACGCCACCAGGAAGGTCCAACTCACTGTCTATGGTAAGCCTCATCACTTGCTAAACACTAAATAAAGTCTGTCCAAAGATAAAGAAACTGCATTTAGCATCAATATATAATTATCGAATTTATTCTGGGACATTAGTATACTAGTTCTTGCATCTACCAGCTGGAAAACTATATTAAAAGTCATGCCACCGTGTCCAACTTTGCAAGAAAATGATTTCTCGTGCACAAATGAAATCCAGTAAACATTTTTTGGCAAAATGATTTTAACTTATAAATTTTTATGACTCTATAAAGCCAGCCTTCTAAAAGTTGATGAGAGTACAGTTTAAAAGTCAATTGGCCTTGCTTAGCAAATCATTTTTTCCACTTTCCTAACCATTTGTGCTTCTATCAATGTTTGGTGCTAAACCACTGCAATCGCCTCTGTATCGACGGTGGTTGAGGACATAAAGTTGTTTTTCACAAAATAGATGTGTGCTTTTCAATTTTTATTTCAGCTTGTAAGCAACATACACAACAAATTGCATCAATTACTTCTGCGTGTTAATACCCGCCTGATGTGGTGGACCATATAGTATGACTTTTCGAATTATATTAGCAAAGGACCATGTTCATTGGCAGATACTTTAAGTGAGAAAGGAATATAAAATCTTTCTTTGTCCTTTATTCTTATAGACTCAAAACCTTCTTATCGTCTTCATCCCTACATTTTCTGAAATTGTCATGTACTTCACATTTTGGATTTTATTGTTGTGTTTACCTGCCTGTACTGTTTGTACATTCAGTGCGTCCCAGATTCAATGTAGATGGTGCCAGAGGCTCAACAGAGCCAATGAGAATGTCAGTGATTGAGGGTGAGGATGCCATTTTGCCATGTGAGGTCCACAGTGTCCCACCACCCACCATCAGCTGGGCCAAGGAGAAGCAGCTCATCTCCCCTTTCTCTCCGAGGTAAAACACATCAGGTCCACACACAATACTTGTGATGTTCAGTGACAATCCAAAACCTCTGCATACACTGCCAGAGTATAGCTATTTTTCATGAAAATCATCTAATATACAATACATTTCATTAAAATGAAAAATGAGAAAAGTAAGTAACTTAATTAGACCTGTCTTGAAACCATATCACCCTGCAAAGTGTTTGATTTATAGTTGTATAAGAGTACGAAAGCTTCCAGCTGTCTATATCGCTGTGCTCTGCATGGTTCATAGCCTCAGGGAATAGTTTGTGGTTTAAACGTGAGTAATAATACCGTTCTAGCTACTCTGCTCCTTCCACAGCGTCTGTAATTGTGGTTGATGGAGAAATAGTAAGAATTAATAGAGTATCTGTTAAAAAAAAAAATGAGAGGAGGCACTGAGAAAAAAAAAAATTTAAGTCATTTTGGAAGCTTTGTGAGAATCATTGCTAGTCAATTTTTAAACTGAGAGTTTAATTTATAGCTGTGTGTGTGTGTGTGTGTGTGTGTGTGTGTGTACATATGTTCCTCCTAGGCATAATAAGCTTCCCTCAGGCTCTATGAAGATCTTGGAGACAAAAGTATCGGACAGTGGACTTTATTTGTGTGTCGCCTCCAATATTGCTGGCAACCTAACACAATCAATTGAGCTGAGTGTTTTAGGTAAGTTTTTCGTTCACAAATGTCAGAATTCCTGTTTCAGTCGAGGCACTAATTCTTAATAAATTCGGTGGTCTGTCTTAGTGCCCCCAAGTATCCAGGCTGGCCCCAGAGTAATGAAAGTGCAAGTGGGTCACCCTGTGGAGTTGCCTTGTGTGGTTAGAGGGGTCCCAGAGCCCACCCTCACCTGGACACAGGATGGTACAAGGTATCCGGTATCAGCTGATGGCAGTTTGGCATTGAGAAATGTGGGGTTGGATGATGAGGGAATCTACACTTGTACAGCCACAAACACTGCAGGCAAAGATGAGGCTCAAGTTCAACTCTTGGTGCAAGGTAGGTTCTCTTCATGTGTTTATAAAGCGTCTTTAAAATGAAACTGTTAGAAACTAAATTACTAAATACCATTGATCATACATCTGCAGCACAACACATTTTAAATGTGTTAAAGTGAGACATACTGTACTACATGTCACGTTATAAGATGCGTCTCACATCAGCGTCAGATGTTTTCCAGGGTGTACAAGTGTATCTTGTTTTGTGTCTTATTGATCTTGTGTGTGTGTGTTTTCAGTGCCCCCTGTGGTCGAGGTATTGGAGCCCCCCTTTAATAGTCCTCTGCAAGAGAGAGTTGCAAACCAGCGTATTGCATTTCCCTGCCCTGCCAAAGGTAAAGGAACATTGCCTCCAGCTTCTGGTCCTATAAAGAACTGTAAATAACCACACATTATGTAACTGTGTGGTTATTCACAAAGTGGCATTTGTTGGCACAAAATCATCACGCTGAATGTATACACTGTACTTTGGCAAATAATGATGACTATGTAAGGTTCTGCACATTTTCTACAAGTGTTCTTTGTCTAATCTCTCCTTGCTCTCAGGTCTTCCTAAACCAGTGATTCGCTGGTTGCGTAATGGCCAGGAGCTGACAGGTAATGAGCCCGGTGTGTCTATCCTGGAGGATGGCACACTGCTGATTTTGGCCTCTGTGTCCCCGCTCGACAATGGAGAGTATCTCTGTGCTGCTGTCAATGATGCAGGATCCACGGAGAGGAAGTACCAGCTCAAAGTCAACGGTGACTGATCTCTCCTTTATGGTTCTTAATGCTGACATTTTCTATATGAAGATTAATGCTTAAAGCCCAATTTTCACCTTTGAATACCTCCACAGTGCCCCCAGATTTCCGCGACAGTGAAATGCCGAGCAATGTGTCATTAGTGTTGAGCCAATCTACAAGCTTGGTGTGTGATGTCACAGGAAGTCCAACTCCTGTCATTACCTGGTACAAGGAAGGGATTCCTGTAGGTGAAATAACACGGAAAAAGTTGTTAACACATTCTATACAAAATGTATAAATTGACTGAAGCTGTACAAACGACAAGTCAGAGATATTAGACCAAAACATGATTCCTCGTAGTTTGTATAACCTATGTTTACACAGTGGTCAGTAAACCCTCTACAAGGATTGTATCCGTGAAAGTAATGAGACAGTATACTGTAGTTAACTTTCTGTCATTTGATAATGAAAGTGCTCCCAAAGCCTGATCACAAGGAACCCTGTCCAAAACAACAGACCTCAATACACCATACTTGGATCCTGTGAGTATTCAAGACCAGGCAGGCTATCCACCACAATCAAAGCTGTATTGACAGAATGATTGTGATTAGTTGATTCAAGAAAAAAAGAGTGAATACACAATGCTTTAACATCCCATTTAGCTGGCTACTCTTTTTTCCTTTGGCTGTCTAGCTGATTTTTCCTGCAAGGCAGAAAATTCAGACGTCAAACCCAGAGCACTTATTTTAATCTGCTAATTATGGGACATCTCAATAAAGATACTCTGTTCTCTGACTTTTTTGGCTCTAAGCAATGATTTAAAATGTTTCATGGCTTGCACATCCTCTAAATTATATCCCTCCGCTGAATAATTATTTGGCCCTCAGACATGACTTTCCTGAGTTTTAAGCTGCTGCTTTTCTTAACTATCGATCATTTTATGAGGATGTCTGCAATTTGCCTCGTAATTGCTATCAGACAATATTTCTTAATTTCTAACATTTTTGCATTTGTGTTTGATTCCATATATTTATGTTGATCAACAGGTAGTTGCTAGTGACAGCATGCAGATTCTTAATTTTGGAAAAACCCTGAAATTACTGAAAGCAACCACAGCAGATGCAGGAAGCTACAGCTGTAAGGCCATCAACATTGCTGGAAGCATGGAAAAAGTCTTCTTCCTGGATGTACTGGGTGAGTAACTGCAGCTATGCTTAGCAGTTATGCTTGCGCATAAACAAGACTTGAAATTTATTCCACATTAATAGAGAACAGTCTTAATTTCTTGGGTTATCTCAAATTGTTGATGAGTCAGCTGATGAACACTCTCATTTTGTGCAACAGTTCCACCAACCATTGAAGGATCAAGCTCTCCTCAAGATGTTTCAGCCATTGTCACTCAAGAGGTCAGTCTAGAGTGCAAGGTAGAAGGAGTGCCCTTTCCCATAATCCAGTGGTACAAAGACCGGAAGTAAGTGCCTTCAAATAGAATTTATTGGTTTGAATGATCAAACAAATTAAAAAAACAAAAAACAAATGGGTTTAACTTTCGTTTCTAGGCTTGTTTTTCTTGGCGACCCCAACCTGGAGGTGTCAAACAGGGGTCAGGTTTTAAAGATAAAAAGTGCACGTCTTGGAGATAAAGCCCGCTACCAATGCAGTGTCATGAATACAGCTGGCAAACAATCCAAGGACTTTAACCTCAGTGTCTATGGTAAGTGTGGGTTTTGAAAGATTATTTGCAAATAACTAAAAAAGCTTGCCCTTTAGTCTGTGTTCACACATCCAATATGACTAAATACAGCTCAAGTGCAGCTTTTCGATTTGATCCCCGATCTCTTCCCATTTTCCAGTGCCCCCGTCCATTAAAGGCGGTAACCTAACCACAGAAGTCACGGCACTGGTCGACACGGTGGTAACACTTGAATGTGAAGGGCGTGGAGTGCCACTTCCCACCATCACCTGGTACCGAAACGGAGTGGCCATCCTGTCCAGTCGACAGGCTCAGTATGTTGAGCGAGGCCACTACCTGAAGATCCCTCGAGTCCAGGCGTCAGATGCTGGCCAGTACACGTGTAAAGTGAATAATGTGGCAGGGAGCGCTGAGAAGACCAATGAACTCGAGGTCTACGGTAAGAACCTGACCCCTGATAATCTTCCTTTAGTATTCTTTAAGTGAATTACTGCACAGTTTGACACTAAATTGTAGGAAATAAGCAATTCTTAACTCTGAACTGCTGTCTATGCATTTGCCATCCTTCTCACATGTGTTGAGCTGATTTTATTAATCACAGCTTTAAGGCATTTGTAACACTTCAGAATAATTTAAAACAACTGTTGTAGGGAAGTAGTATTATATTTAAAAAAAGAAGACCTTTAAGCATAATTTCACATGTTGTCGAACAGAAAAATTCTTAAAGCTCTGCCTACTATGTGTCCTTCTTTGTGCTTCTTTTTCCCCCAGTGCCCCCTGCCATTGCAGGGGGTGATGATGGGCCAACAGAAAGGAAAGTGATCCTCAGTAAGCCTCTCATCCTGGAGTGTGAGGCAGAGGGACACCCTCCTCCCTCTCTTACCTGGCTAAAGGATGGAGTTCCTGTGCTTGACGGGGAAAGTGTCCGTGTTCTTGAACTGGGGAGTAAACTAGAAATCCTTGCAGCCACAGTATCGGACTCAGGACAATACGTGTGCGTGGCTACGAGCATTGCTGGGGAGAAGGAGGTCAAATACGACGTCCGAGTATTAGGTATCGAAACACACCATGTGTACCACATGCACACTCATGCCTTATTATTTTTATTAATAGACTGCTGCCCAGTTTTAAGTGTCCTCTAGCTGCTGAAAGACAGTCCATTTGATGTGAACTTTTCACATCTATGTATCTTTGCTTTTAAGTCTTTCGTGTCAAAAGAATTAGTGGTTATACCCTTTGGATACGTAACAGTTGCACTTGTCTAAATTGGTTTTCAATGGTTTTGTACCTCTGTAACCATAAAAAAATGTTTAAAAGAAATAATCTTTGTGTTACCTTAATGCCTATTAGAAAACAAAGTAACTTCAGTAAGTCATATTTATTTTGTTCACTGTGTGAGACTGATTGGAGAGGAAGGCTGTCATCGTCAGCAGGATTCAAAACTGTGCAGGGAGACCACATTTCACTGCGGCTTCGCATATCTGACTTATGCACACCTGAAAACTCTTCACAAATATTTGAAAATTCTGCTTATTGCTTTTCAGAGCACGCAGAAGATTTTGCTCTCCATTCCTTATGACTGATTTTACTCATATTTCTCATATTCCTACCAGCAGTGAAAATCAAGGACTAAAAGAAAAAATAAACAGTGGAAACAGATTTATTTTTTTTTACATCCTAGTTCCTCCTTTGATTGACGGAGCCAACGACGTGACAGACAGCGCAGTCGTTATTAACAGCCCTTTGGAGCTTGAGTGTCAGGCTACTGGATCACCTGCACCTGTCATCACGTAAGCTCTATACCTCATGTGCAGAGATAAACAGATACAAAACACACATTTTCACTGTAAAAACTTGTCTATTCCAGGTGGTATAAAGATGGAAAACCAGTCAGACAGGGCGAGGGCTTGCGGGTGGCAACCAACGGTCGACGGCTAGTTGTTTCCCGCGCTCAGGTGTCTGACACGGCTCAGTTTCAGTGTATAGCCACTAATGAAGCAGGAGACCACGAGAGGGACTTCAATGTGGTTGTTCATGGTAAGATATTAATATGCTTTTTCATAGGATTTGCAGTTAAATGATATTCTGACAAAGACTGAACAAGGCAGATATTTGTGTGTGTCACTCTAACAGTGATAAATTGAATTTATGCTTTAAACATTCCACTTTATACATACTGTATTTCACTGTATATGTTTTTTTGTTTTTATTTTTAAATTTGCAATTGTGTAGTTTAAAAAAATCGGCCATCTTCATCTTTCTAGTTCCTCCATCCATTCGCCCCACTGGGCCTGCTGAGCGTTCAGTTGTTCTCCACAAGCCAATCACTCTGGAGTGTGTCTCCAGCGGCATCCCCGCTCCGAGCCTTACCTGGCTGAAAGATGGCCGGCCTGTTGACACAACAAAGGGGCACCTTAAGGTTAGATCCTTGACTGGCTGAATATTAATTCATTACAGTTTTACATAGCATACTACTGAAGCAGATACGGCTTCAGCCGATCCGTACATGCAGGCTTAACGCTGCTGAAATGCAAAGATCACTGAACACCATTCAAATACATTCAACTGAAATTTACCTATCTAGTAAACTCACAAATAGTTTCGGCATGTACATTGATTGATTTAGAAGACAGTGTATTAATTTTCATTATCCAAAACCAGCAACATCACATTTAATTCGCACGGCACTGCATGACAGCAGTTTTTCAGACCAGATTTGCTCTTTGACTTTTGGCCTGTGATTTGACTTCTAGCAAGCGTCTGCGTAAATCAAACAGCAATGGCATTTATGCAAGTCTACTGCAGAGAACTTGTCACTGTTACTCTGGTGATCACACTCATGCCAACGCTATGCATGTAACTAAGATTTAATGTTCATGCATGAGATTGTTAGAGAAGTTCTAATTCATTAAGCAGTCTCAGCAAAATGTTTCTCTGTCAGATTCCCTCAATAATTCCTCCAACATGTAAAATATAATTTCATTCTCACTTTTTAACATTAACAGTCTGAATTCTCTGTGTGCTTGTGTGTGCGTGTAATTATGCTCATGTCTGTCATAGCTGCAGTCTGAAGGCAGGATGTTAAAGGTCATAAAGGCAAAACTAGAGGATTCTGGGAGATACACCTGCCTGGCCACCAATGCAGCTGGTGAAACCCAACAGCACATACGGCTCAGTGTCCACGGTAACGTAAAGATCCATTAAGCACCCTTGTGCCTTATCTTCCTTGTTTATTTCCTGCCATATATTAATACTTCTTTCTACAATGTTTGGCATGGGAGTAGGTAGAGGTGGGATAATATAACCCAATAAAATTGTTTTGGTTTTTTATGTGTTATTTTTTTCATGTCCTTCAGAGCCTCCCAGTATCCCCAACTCTGGAGACGTCATCAACCAGACCATCCTGTCAGGCTTTTCCACAGAGCTTGAGTGCAAGGCCACAGGCAGCCCATTACCTGGTAAGGCAGCTCGCTAAATTCTTCCTTCATCCTGCAGCAGTCACACACTGGCTCCAGTGTGTAGTTCCCTCTGATCGCTGAGGTAGAATTGTGCCGTGTGCTTGTCTTTCACCATCAATAAAACAGCAGAAAATGGATCTCAGTTGGCTCCCTATAGACAGTCTCTTCCCACTGCTTTTCTTTGACATGTACAAGTTCGGTGCATAAAAACTTTCACATTCTTGTGTAACACTTTGTTTATTTCACAGATTTTTCAATCCAACAATCTGAACATGTTACTTCTGAAACGATTTTATTAGAAAAGTATTGTGAGCTCCTTAAGATCATAGACAACTACGTAGGAATTGTTCCCATTTATGTTTTTGTCTGCCTTTATATTATAACAAATTAAAACAAAACCGCACACAAAACTTTCAATTTGTTTTCCTTTTATGTGCCTAAACACCCTAAATGAACTTTTGGCCTCAGCTATCACTTGGTACAAAGACAGCCGACCACTGACAAGTGCAGCTGGGCTGACTATGCTGAAACGTGGCCACGTGCTAGAGATTGAACGGGCTCAGTTATCTGATGCTGGGATGTACAGATGTGTGGCCGTCAACCTGGCTGGAATTGCTGAGATATCGCTCAGCCTTCAGGTGTACGGTGAGTGAAAACAATTGAAAACAATTTATTGTATTGCACAATGTTTTTCTCATAATTCATAAAATCAGATAAATAAAAATCACATCATCATCAACTCCTGTTGTCATCATCTGTTACTCAGTATTTACCGTAGATGAATAAGAGCCCACTCACACTAGGCCTTCGGTACTGTGCCCATTTATCCTACAAAGTCCAGTTTATCTGACTCACATCTTCTTAGTCCTAGCATGGTTGGCAGATGTGTGGTTTTGTCATTTTGTTGTTTTTTTTAATTTTCCTTTCTTTGTTGTTGTTTTCATGCAGTGCCCCCGGTTATCTCCAGCCGCGGTGGTACAATAACAGTTGTGGTGAATGAGCCTGCCAGGCTGGATTGTGAGGTCACTGGAGTTCCTCTGCCGAGCCTCACATGGCTCAAAGATGGTAGCCCAGTGGCTAGTGTAGCTCATGGCTTACAGGTACGCATAAAGTCATTTAAATGAATTCATGGTACCAATGTGGCATAATGCTACAGTGGAAAATTATACATTATATGCATAGATTTTTATAAAACTTGCACATATTTTTGTGTGGTTTTTTTTTGCTATTCGCTAAGATCTGGTCTCTGACCTGTTTCTGTCTTCTTCCCAGGTGTTGTCTGGTGGCCGTGTGCTGTCTCTCAAAAGTGCACTGGTTAGTGATACGGGCAAGTACACCTGTGTGGCTGTAAACGCTGGAGGAGAACAACACAGAGAGTATGACCTTAGAGTTTATGGTGAGCACATTGCCTCATTGCCTGCTAGAAGTTTTAACATTCATGTATATTCAATTGTGGAAAATTACTAAATTTAAATCAGTTAAACAACTTATGGAATTAATTCATTCAATTGGTCAAAAAAAAAAAAAAACCTCCCAAAATGTGACAAAGAAAAAAATTCCTTTATGGCATTTTACTCACTAAAAAGTTAATGGACCAATTGAAAAGATTATTGGAAGATAAATCAAATACGAAAAAACGTTGCAGTATAACTAGTTTCAGTCTTCTTTTTTTTTTTTTACAGTTGTTTTTTTCACAACCAACAATGACATAACTTTCCAGGACTAACACCAAGACTAAAAAAATAAATACCACATTATGTTGCAAATGAAGGCTGATCTTAGATGATATTTTAGTATTAAAGTAGTTGTATAGCTTTGGCCCATCATTAATTGAGTTGTTGGCAGGTTCCGTTGAAGGTACATGTCTGTTACTCTCTCTATAGTCTTCCTGTTCACAGCTCTTAATATGTTTTTAATGTCTTTCAACAGTGCTCTGGCACAAAACATGGACTACTAGAACAATATTTGGAAAAGGCCTTGATTGAAACATATGCATTTATGGAAATTCTTAACTTTCTCAAATTCCTGCACATGTGTGAGTTTAGTGACAAATTAGTGGTTATGGTCTGACCAAAGCTGAAGTAATAGGAGATAAGTAGGAGAAATAAAGGTAACTAAAGTCTGTGTTTGTAGTGTGTGTGGGCATCCATATGAATTTCTGTTTGAGCATATGTATGCAGAATATAAACATTCGCATGGAATGTGTTTCCCCAGAAAGATCAAAAAGAGCTTGTTTGGAGAAATAAAGGCAGATTTGTTGCGGTAATTAGTACCATTCTATGGCAGCTTCCTGTGTCGGGCTAAATGCTGAGCTGAGAGCCTTTTTCTGTCCTTCCCCAATGTCTTGTGCTCTGTCTGTATGAGTAACCATAACGCAGGGGTAATTGGTCAGCAATTTCTAGACCGGGCCAGATTCACTAACAAAGGGAGACTTGTCTCACAAAAGACTAGTCATCAGAAGCTGAGATGAAGACAATTTCAACTTAAAGTAGATTTTATATTTAAAGATCCCAGCCTGCTCTTAGAGTACATACATTTCATGCATATGAAGGTGATGTCCTCCAGAAACCATGTAAAATAATCTCTCTGGGTAACAGACATGCATTTTGGTATTTGTGCCAGATTTTTATTCTTTTAAGTAATCACAGGAAGACATAAACATTGTTGTGGAAGTTTCTTTGCAAAGGAGTCACTGTGCATCTCACTGCATGTTAGTAATTTCCTTGGAAATAAGGTACCGGGAGCTTCTTTGAAAATGAGGCACTCTGATTGTTATTACCGCAAACAAATGTTGAACTGGTTTAATGGTGCTTTCATAGCTCAATTTAGAATTAGTACTTAAAGAGCACCAGATGATCCATTTAACAGGGCATGTGCATCCCAGGAAGCATTTTTTTCTCCGTGCTTGTGAGGTAATATGAAGTTTACAGCGTGGAATGTCTTAGCAGGCTAATTGTCACGGTCAATTAATCTATAAGAGTGTGTGATTATATTTGTATTCCTGTTCCTCATTAATCGTCTCACGGTGTACATATGTTTTGCTTCTCAAAGGAGAGATTTGATGATGTACTCTCAAGCTTGCTCTCATGTCGGCCACAGTGCCACCTAACATCAAGGGAGAAGAGGTGAATGCGACGGTGATGCTCGGACATCCCGTGGAGCTTTACTGCCAGAGTGACGCAATCCCTCCACCAACTCTCTCCTGGCGCAAAGATGGCCGCCCACTCTTCAGAAAGCCTGGCCTGACCGTTTCAGCAGATGGGAGTGTGCTCAAGGTAGAGCCAGAGTTAAACCTTCTAAAACAGTTTTGTAAAACTAGTCCAGTTTTGCATTGTTACCGTATCTCATGATTTTTCTGTGAACCTGAATGTCAGGTGGATAGTGCTCAGGTGCAGGATTCAGGCAGGTATTCCTGTCAAGCCACCAATGTTGCTGGCAAAACAGAGAAGAACTTTAACCTCAACGTTTGGGGTGAGTTTATGTTTTTGTCCCTTTTTGTTTTTTCTTATGTTAATAAAAAAAAAAAATCCAGTGTTTGGTAGGAAGCTGATTCTAAAGTTAATTTTGCCAAAAGTTAAAAATTTAACTCTGCATTTTCTAAAAGAATTTATGAGTCTATTTCTGTAATTATCTGTGTTTGAACTGACCTCAATCCAGCATTTTTGATAGCACGAAAGGTTTGACATAATTTCTATGTTTACATCCACTGTTTAGGTTCCATGTTTGGCAGAGGTGTCACAGCAGTGTTTTTAACTCATTGACATGCAAATAACGTGTACAATACAGTGAATTATGTGTGCGCGCCACCCTTTGGTGTTCTTTTATTGTTGCAGTTTCTCCCAGTATCCGTGGTTCAGAGGAGGTGTCTCTTCTGACCGTAACTGAAGGAAGTCTCATCATCCTGCTGTGTGAGTCCAGTGGCATCCCACCTCCAAGTCTTACCTGGAAGAAGGATGGTAAGAGGCAAAAAAAAACCCAAAAAACAAAAACAAAAAACACCAAAAGAGCAAAAGAAATGCCTTATAAACTGTGATTTGTGAATGTTTCAGGTTCGGAGCTCAAGTCCGACCAACGGCTAAGGATTTTGTCGGGGGGTCGACAGCTGCAGATCTCAAGTTCTGAGAGGACGGATGCAGCCTCGTACACCTGCACAGCTTCAAGTGCATCTGGCATCACCTCCAAGGAGTATAGCCTTCAGGTTTATGGTACATTAATGCGACCACATTTGTCTCATTTTAGAAGGTCTTCAATAGTGTTGGAGAAACAAGATATATATTTTACTTGGATGCAACAGTAGGTTGATGATATGAAGAAACAAAAGTCCACAAAAGGTTTCAGTAATTTTCATTTTGAAAAAGGGCTTAGACTACATGTAAGACCCTTCCCCCAAAAACAATAATAGGCGCATAATAAATTCTCATTTATTATCTATAATAGTGGCAAATAAATAAGCCATAGAGTATGAAATAATGTGGGACCACCAGTTTGGGTTGGTTATACTGTAAGTGCTTACATCCTCTTCACGTAGAATGGGCACAAACTCACTTGCTTTTCTCATTTCAGTCCGTCCTTCAATAAAACACAGCGAGAGCGACAGTGATGATGTCGTTGTGATAAAAGGGGCTGATGTTGCCCTCCAGTGCGCCGCAGAGGGCACTCCACGGCCAGCTGTCACATGGCTGAAAGATGGGCTGCCCATCACTGGCCAGCGTAGTGCCAAGGTCCTGAACGAGGGGAGGCTGTTGCAGATTAAAGACGCCAAGGTGTCAGACACGGGACGCTACACCTGTATCGCTGTTAATGTGGCAGGACAAGCTGACAGCAAGCATGATGTCAGTGTATATGGTATGAACCATCTACTGTTTTGAACTGTCTCTTTTACAGAGTTGCAGTCTGTTTCAAAGTATTACATTTTCTTTCTGTTCCAATTTCCACATTGCCTCTCTGTTTAGTCCCACCTAGTATAATCGGTCAGGTAGAGGTGCCAGAAAATGTGAGTGTTGTACTGAAGAACCCAGTCGCCCTGAGCTGTGAGGCTTCTGGCATCCCGCTTCCTTCCATCACCTGGTTGAAAGATGGTCAGCCAATCAAAGCTTCAAGCTCACTACGCATCCTCTCGGGTGAGTGCCTGTTTTAATTTGTTGGCTTTCCCTCATGTTGTGAGTATTTTGGTATTGATGTTCTACAGAACATCAATACCAAATATATACCAAAAATACCAAATACCTTTTTTTCAGATCCTCTATGAAATTCTTTCTTAAGCGAGTTGAGGTTAATGAAGGAACAGACTAAAGGACAGCCAGCTGGGAGGATGCAAATATTAGTTTAATTTTTTTTTTTCGGTAACTGGAACTATTTTGTTTCCCAGTTGGGTTTCAAAGGCCAAGCAGTTGCAATACATCACTGGTAATTCACTGTAATAGGATCATTGCAACTGCAGCCAAACTCAACACAGACATTTGTGAAAGACGAGAATCAAGAGCTATTAGTTTGAATTGTTTTTCAAGCAACTATTAAGATGTATTGCACCCTCCCAAATTAAATCTTAGCCTGTACAGTTACATGCTACCTTAATTGCATGTGCAGAGAGCAAAATTAGTTTTCCCTGCAAAGTTTTAACTACTAAACTTAAAGTACTAAACTACAAAAGCTAAGGATGTTGTGTATTATTTGGCAACCTATTGAATTAAATATTTTATACCCTGTACCTCTCAAAACAAAGAACTTGAGATGTGATCCGGCTCACGTTGAGTAATGTGATGTAATTGCTGATTTATTGTTCTGCAGAATTCCCATTTCATTCTCACAGATTGTGACAAGTGGAATTGTCTGATGCCTTAACTCCTTAATTTCCTTTAAGTGGTTTGTAAATGTTTTAACAGCTGTGAGCCTCAATGTCTTAAATTATTCTTTGTTAACTGATCCCAGTTTTCAAACAGGATTTATTCACTTTCAACAGACTCGAATTGTTGTTTACACATCCTTGGTCTGTTGTTCTTCTTTACGAAAGGTGGATTAGGTTTATGATGTTATAGCCTGTGAAAACATTCCATGATAACCATACAAAAATGCTAACAATCAGCGTGTTTAATCTCCAGCTAGCCGGAGCCTGCGTCTAATGCATACAGCTGTAGAGGATGCTGGGATGTACACCTGTATTGTGTCTAACACTGCTGGAGAGGAAAGGAAGAACTTTAACCTTGATATCCTTGGTAAAGATAACCAAATCAACATATTTTATTATACTTGGTTCAACGCATCATTTTATTCATTTTTGTTAACATTTATAACTGTGGTAATATTTTAAAGATGTATCTTCGTAAAAGCTTTGTAACAAGTTGGAAGAGAACCATGTAATTGATTTTCAGTCTAATTCAACAGTTCCTCCAAGCATTGAGAATGAGGGATCCGTGGTGGACACTAAAGTCAAAGAGAAACACAACATTACTCTCACCTGTGAGGTGTCAGGTAATCTAAATCACATATTCTCCTATTGATCGATCCTTGATGTAAATGACGTTAAAGGCACAGTAAGCTCTATGTATTTACCACTTCGGTATCCTCATAATGATCAATCATTTCCCAGGTAACCCTCTACCAGAGATTAAATGGCTAAAGGATGGACAACTGTTGGTATCTGACAAACGACACAAAGTATTGTCTCATGGCCGTTTCCTCCAAATCTCTGGCGCCCAAGTTGCAGATACTGGGAGATACATCTGCCTGGCGTCTAACAGTGCAGGGGATCGAAGCAGGCACTACAACCTCAATGTCCTTGGTACAAGCAAAAAACACGTTTGGGGTGGATCATTTCTAGAATGAATCAAATTATGTGAGGTCAATTTAAGTCGTGTTCTACATTTGACTTCACTATGCTTCTCTTTTTTGTTGCCAGTTTCT
>KV751319.1:3765446-3793494 GCA_001698575.1 Mola mola
GGTGACAGTGACTCTGAGCAGCCCAACCTCTTTGTTGTGCGAGGTCCAATCCTACCCTCCTGCTCTCATCACCTGGTTCAAAGATGGCACCCAATTTGAGTCCAATCGTAACGTCAGAGTCCTTCCAGGTTTGAGATCAATTGCATACAAATGTCAAGCTGAATGGTATTATGAAGTATGGAACTGTACTATACTGTACATCTGTTGCATTTTTCATTACCCATGTTTCCACAGGGGGACGAACCCTGCAGATTCTCAACACTAAAGAAGAGGATGCTGGGAGGTATACCTGTGTGGCCACTAATGAGGCTGGAGAGACACTGAAGCACTATGAGGTCAAGGTTTATGGTGAGAATCTTGCATCCTGTAAAGATTCTGTAACGTTCGTTTCCACATAAGAAAAATTGCAATCCTTGGCAAAGTTGGCAAATCTCTTACAAGAATCTCTAGTCCTAATTTTGTAAACATCATAGCATAATCCGGAAATTTTTTTGTAAAAAGATTATGAGGAAGCATAACAGTCAGTGTAATCTAAAAGATGTGTCATACCTCCAGTCCCCCCTCAGATCAATAAAAATGATATCCCAGGCGAAGGACTGGCCCCCAAAGAGGTTAAAATCAAGGTCAACAGCACACTGACCCTGGAGTGCGCCGCCCAGGCCTTTCCTACCCCAGCTCTGCAGTGGTACAAGGATGGACAGGTAGAAATCTGATTCGATTATGAAAATATGTATGTGGTAGTTTAAATATAACCAATAGAAATAGTCTCTCATTTTTCATTCTTTGTTTCACTCCACAGGTCCTGCGGGCAGATGACCATGTGTCCATAACAGCCAGTGGTCGTATTGTTCAGGTCATGCATGCTCAGGTGTCAGACACTGGCCGCTACACCTGCGTAGCCACAAATATAGCTGGAGAGGATGAGAAGGACTTTGATGTAAATATACAAGGTGATATGGGTTGAGTGATGCCAATGTCTTAATTCAGGTTATTTATGAATATAATGGGCTCAAAGAGTATTTTCGAACTGTTGTTTTATTGGAACATTGAAACTGCGTGTTGAAATCTTATGAGATAATATGAAGTGTTAATCTCCCTCTTTTTCTTTTCCATTATTTAGTTCCACCTAATTTCAGCCGGCCTGGTGGAGTTACAGATACCACGTCTGTCCCAGGCTTTGGAGGGGATGTTCGAGACGTTATCCTCAACAATCCCATCTCTTTGTACTGTGAAACCAATGCTGTCCCCCCTCCAACACTCACCTGGTACAAAGATGGACAACTGCTGACCTCTAGTGACAAAGTTCTGATCTTGCCAGGTGACACATAAAATGAAACAAAAAGAAACAGACAGAAAAAGACAGAAAATTAGTCCCTACTAAGCGTTTACAGTTTTAATCTTAGGTGGGCGAGTGCTACAGATTCCCAGAGCCCAGGCTGAAGACTCAGGCAGGTACACATGCATTGCTGTCAATGAGGCAGGAGAGGACTCCATACAGTATGATGTTAGAGTATTATGTGAGTAAGATTAATTATTCTTGTAGTATTATTTAACAAAGGGAAGGGTTTCTCATGGTGCGTTTCTGTCCTGCAAAAGTGCCCCCGATAATACGTGGCACAGGCAGCGATTTTCCCAATGAGGTCACAGTTTTTGTCAACAAAACTACACAACTGGAGTGTCACGTGGATGGAAGCCCCACCCCCAAAATCACCTGGTTTAAGGACAGCCAGCCAATCAGCTCGGACGGGCCACATAGAATCCTATCCAACGGGCGAACTCTTCAGGTAACAATATAGAGGCACAGGTAGCTTTTTTTAACATGTGGACAATGTGATGCAGTCCAACTAAAGGGCCGTGCACTACATTACTGGAAATTCTGAAGTTTGTGCTGTTGAATGTGTGTTGAGATTAGGTCTTAATAAATCACTCACATATCAACATAATTTATAATCAATTTAACAGAAATGCTCTATCACGTCCATATTGCATATTATACCTAATTATGACTTCTTAATGGATTTAATAATTCTCGAATCTTTGACAAACATCAGGTGTTGACCGCTCAGGTATCGGACACAGGACGCTATGTGTGTGTGGCTGACAATGTGGCCGGAAGTGCAGAAAAATCCTTTAACCTTAATGTTCATGGTGAGTCTTGTGAACTTTCGTTTCCACTGTAAATCATATCATCAATTCCTGAAAAGGCTTTTAGATTTCTGGTTTCTTCTTTTAACTACTGAAAAAATACTGGAAAAAAAAGATCTATTCTGAATGTTTCTTATGTTTTTTCCCTTCAGTGCCTCCCACCATTATCGGCCTGAACCCTGAGACTGTGACTGTGGTGGTGAACAATTTTGTGTCTCTCTCCTGTGAAGCCACCGGTTTCCCCCCACCCACCTTGAGCTGGCTGAATGACAACGGCCCCATTCGGGCCAACTCCAATGCACTCATCATGCCAGGTACCGCTTGGGTTTCATTGAGAATGAACACTGAGCACTGACTAACAACTGAAGCCATTTTGAAATCCATTTAAGAAATATGAATATGAGTGCAGCGTAAAAAAGATTAAAGCTGTTTATGTGCCCTTTGCTTTTAGGTGGTCGTACGCTACAGATTCTGAAAGCAAAAGTGTCTGATGGAAGAAAGTACAGCTGTGTGGCCATGAATCCAGCAGGAGAGGCTTACAAACACATCTATCTCACAGTTTTAAGTGAGTCTCCATCTACAGTGTGAGGACACCAAGCTCCGGACTTCGGCCTAATGGTAAATGTTTTTGTTTTTGTTCTGTTGTTTTCTCCTCTGCCTTTAAGTTCCTCCAAGTATCAGGGACAGCAGTGGGGACACTCCGGTGGTGGTGAATGTGCTCATTGGGAAATCAGTCACCCTGGTGTGCGAGTCCAACGCCGCACCGCCTCCCACCATCACCTGGTACAAGAACGGCAGGGTGGTGACAGAATCAGCCAACCTGCACATCCTGGCAGGCGGACAGAAGCTTGAGATCAAAGACTCACAGGTAAGAGATTAATTGATGCTGTGTAGTCTGCTCTTGTTTCCATCAGTGTGGCCATTGCTGTGTATTTCTGTCTATTTACCTGTCTGTTTGTAACGGGTGTGAGAGCGGACCCAAGAACAGCACAAACATAGACCGGAACAGTTCAGAACTTTATTGCCAATGTTCAAGAGTCCAAACAGACGACAATCAGGAAGCCTGGTCGGCGAGCACATTCCAAGTTCTGAATGGGGCAGGAGTCTCAGGAGAGGGAGTCCAGGCAGGCTGCAGGCAGACAGTGAGCAGGCAGATGCAAAGTACAAAAACAGAAGGCAGGTCAGGTTACCGGGGCAGAGACGAGGAGACGTGGTCAGGGGCAGAAGGCAGGTCAGGTACCAGGAGATCCGTCCGGAAAAGAGTGCTGGAGAGTAGTGCATGACGCTACGACAATTTTGCGGAAAGTGAGTGTGGAGGAGCTGGTTAGGAGGAGGCTGGGTGATAGAGCCGACTGGGGAGAACAGGTGATTCTAATGATCTTGATTAGGAGAGGTAGGCAGGCAGGTAGAGTGGGTTGGTAGAGAAGAAAAAAAGGAGTGGACTATGACAACGTTTTCCTTCAATCCATCCATCCATTTTCTTCAGCATCTCAATGGTCAGAGTACATTCGGCTTGTTGTTTTTGATGAATGTTTGGGTTTTTGTGGGAGCTACCCTTGTTCAGCCATAGCAGTTTCCGTTTCTCAGGTAAAATGTTTAAATGTGGGATGACTCCTTTCAAGGTTTGCAGATGAAGATGTGTCGTTACACAAGTGGGGCCAGCCATGCAACTTTACCTTAAGCAGATACAAGATGAATATAAATTTGATGTTTAATCCAGGCACTAATTATCTGCTCTTTGCTTGGAAGAGTGTTGGACTTAAAAGGCAAAAGTCAGGGATAGTGAGTGGTGTCATACCCACACACCAACTGTAAAGCCTTTTGAAAAGCCAAAACAAAATGTCACATGAATTCCATATCGTTGAAATGTTACAGAAGGCTACACCTTCACTTTCGGCATCTTTTAACATGTATTAATAAGTGACCATTGTTTTTTATGTTTTTGTTTTTACATCTTCCTTATATGTCTCCATCTGTTCTTTAGGTGTCTGATACTGGGCAGTACGTTTGCAAGGCCACAAACGTTGCAGGACAAGTGGACAAAAACTTCCACTTGAATATCTATGGTAACACAGAACATTTCTCAATAGATATTGTATTTTGCTTAACTGTATACTACTAAATCATTATCCGTCTCTTTTTTTCAGTGTCCCCTAGTATTGATGGCCCAGCAGAGGAGAGTGTTGTGGAAACCATCAGTAACCCAGTCACCTTTGCCTGTGATGCTACTGGAATTCCTCCTCCCAGCCTGGCCTGGTTGAAGAATGGACGACCCATAGGTGCTGCATTGAAAGTTTTTTTCCTTTTTACTCTTTTTTTGTTTTGTCATCTGTTGATGTCCATATGGAAAATAAGATTTATCTTTGATCCGTATCTTACATATAAATTACCTTTTTGTTTACACAAGGTAAAAAACAAAAGCATTAATGAGGCAGAGGATACTTTACCAACACTACACAATTATTTGCAGTATCTTACATACATTTAAAATTTCTTATTTCTTTAGAGAACTCAGAGTCTCTGGAGATGCACATCTTCTCAGGAGGTGGCAAACTACAGATTGCACGGTCACAGCTTTCTGACAGTGGCACCTACACATGTGTAGCCTCGAACATGGAGGGCCAGGCACGAAAGAGCTACCGTCTCACCATAGAAGGTAAATGTGAATGCATAGCCTCGCTCGATGTTCTCGTTACCAACCTTTTCTGGAAACCAGCTTAAAGAAAGGAGCCTTACTGAATATTATACTTCTGTATACTTTTGTGTCAACTGTATGTTGTCAACCTTTTCAAGCAAATACTTCATCATGGTATTCATAGGATTGTGCTAAGACCAGTAATTGTGTCTTAGTCCCTCCCAGTATCTCTGGATCAGAGCTGCCCAGTAAATGGTCTGTCAAGCCAGGGGAACCCCGACTCCAACCATCCAGTGGTTGAAGGATGGGGGCGTCATCAACAACACAAGCAGCATGGGGCTCAGGTAATGCTTCCTAGCAAAAGAAAAAAAAGAATATAAGAGAGAGAGTGAGGATTTTATAGCTGTCCGATTCAGTGATAAATGATGTTATAATGATTCTATGTTGCCTTTGTGATCAGGACCAGTCCCGATGGTAGTACACTCACTGTGACAGGAGCTCACACCAATGATAGTGGGAAGTACACCTGTGTGGCCACCAACACCGCTGGAGAGGAGGACAGGATATTCAATCTGAATGTATATGGTGTGTTGCTTTTTTTTTTATGAAATATAGTCCTGATGTAATGCTCATTTCAAACTCTTTGAATCACTTAATGAGTTAATAAAGCATTTGTTTTCACTTTTCTCTCCACTGACTTTTTCAGTGCCTCCATTGATAAATGGCAACAGTGAGACTGCTCAACAGTTGACCTCAGTTCGGGACAGTTCTGTCAACATCGAGTGTGTTGCCACAGGCTCTCCTCCACCGCAGCTCAACTGGCTGAGAAATGGCCTGCCTTTGCCAGTCTCCTCCCACATACGGCTTCTTTCTGCTGGACAGGTGCTCCGGTAGGTCAGTGGACAGGCTCAAGAGCAATTTGTAGCACACGTTACATGCATTAAGGTCAATTTCTTGTGGATCTTATGTGAGGACAAACTGTAGCCCAAACATAAGATGAAATTATTGTAAAGATGAGTGGCATTTTATGGTAATACATCTGTGCAATTATAAATCAGTCAAATATGCAAAGACAGTGTGTTTAGCACTAAATATACTGTTGTTTTTCAATCTTCAATCCTATATGTAAAAACCTATGGAATCAGTATTGAAATTCCCCCTGACTTACACAGTTTGATAATAGGATCTTGCATAGTAGTACATAGTATTTCATGATGTACAACATGGTCTCTTGAAGATTTTACTACCACAACAATAAAAACAACTTCAAAGTAAGAAGTCTTCTAATTAAATGTGTGCACCTTTTGCATTTGTCAGAATTACACGAACCCAGGTGTCTGACGGTGGCACCTATACCTGCATTGCATCCAACAGAGCAGGAGTGGACAACAGACATTACAGCCTACAGGTGCATGGTGAGTCTGGAGACATAAGCTGTGAATAAATCAGCTAACACTATTGTTAATGTCGGCAAGAAATAAAAATCAACCATCTCATTTATTACTCCCCTCAGTCCCTCCCAGTCTGGATGGAGCTGGTGCCACAGAGGATGTGACTATAGTCAGAGAGAACTCGGTTTCTCTGCTGTGTGTTGCTGATGGGACTCCGACTCCCACTGTGTCCTGGTTCAAAGAAGGGTTGCCACTCATTCCAGACCCCCACCTCAAATTCCTCAACCTGAATACTAGCGTGCAAATCACCCTGGCCCAGGTCAATGATACAGGACGCTACACCTGCATAGCTAACAATACTGCTGGTCACGCTAGTCACCACTTCAATCTGAAAGTACTTGGTGAGTAAAGTCACATAATGGCTGTTGTACAGTTTCAGCTTTTGATTCATGGATTACAAAAGAGATTTGGGTTTTTTTTTTTCCTTGTCAGACCCTCCACGCATTAAGGGCTCTGGTATAGCAGCAGAAGTAACTGTGGTAGTTAATCATGTCCTGGAGCTTCATTGTGAGGCCTCAGGTATCCCCACACCCTCTTTGACCTGGCTGAAGGATGGACGCCCACTGCCACTGACAGACAGCCTGCGCCTGCTGCAGGGAGGAGAGGTGCTCCGTGTAGCCTTGGCACAAGTAAGTGGCCAGGGATTGTTTCCCATTCCTCACATATTGAACCACATAATTGAAATTAAATCAGTTTCTCTTTCACATTAGAACCATATGTTAATGACATTTAGTGTATATAATAACACAAGTGCCACAATATGAGGTCTCTTTCCAACAATGCCATACTAAGTCACATTTTGTTGTACTCAGTTGGAGCACACAGGCAGATACAGCTGCCTAGCCAACAGTCCAGCAGGAGACGCTGACAAAGACTTCCTGGTTCGAGTGCATGGTGGGTAACACAGTGGTGTTGTACGTTGTTGTGTACACAAAATAAAAATTGAAGGTAATAAATTATACAAAAGGTTCATTAAAACGCTTTTTTCTTAGTTAATATAAATATTTCTTCTGTCGCTCAGGATGATATAAGATAAGATTTGGCTTCTTTTTGATTTTTGATTTTCCTGTCACAGTTCCTCCTAACATTGCGGGAGAGAGTACACCTCAGAACGTGTCTGTGCTGCTGAAGAGACAGGTGACTCTGGAGTGCAAGTCCGATGCCGTTCCACCTCCAACTCTGACCTGGCTCAAAGACAACCAACCGCTGCAGGTCAGAATCAAACCAGCAAATAACTATCCACACGGTGCTGTGACTTCTCCTAAAGTGCACTAACTCTTTGTGTAGGCCTCTGCCCGTGTGCGCATTCTCTCCGCAGGCCGCTACCTACAAATCAACCTGGCTGAGCTTGATGACAGAGCCCAGTATACCTGTGTGGCCAGCAACATTGCAGGCAAAACCACACGACAATTCAATCTGGCTGTCAATGGTAAGGCATCATGTTTTATCTACCGTTAACGTATGTGCAGCCTTTATTCATTAGAAACTGTGAATTTGTTTGTTACCTGTCCCCTCAGTGGCTCCAACTATCAAGGAAGGCTCCCAGGCAGTGTCAGTACACATTAACAAGCCAGCAATGCTGGAGTGCATCGTAAGTGGAGTGCCACCACCTCGTGTGACCTGGAGGAAACATGGTGCCGTACTGGCAGGAAACAACCCCAGGTAAATCCATGCATGTACTTTTTTCACTGATTCTTCCTCTTCTCGTCTTCTGATGTTAATTTAATCAAGATAAAAATGGCTTATATTAATAAATATTTTCAAGAATGTGAAGTCTGCATTCTTAAAATTGTAGAAGGGGATTGGATATATCATTTTTGACATGTCTACAGTGTTGTACCTCACCTAGTTTGTACAAACGTGTGCAGGTACACATTTGCAGAGGATGGGTCATTACGCATCCACTCTGCTCAGGTGACTGACACTGGCCGCTACCTGTGCATGGCAACAAACCCGGCTGGGACAGAACGCAAGAGAGTGGATCTACAAGTATATGGTGGGTGGTACTGTAGATATGTGCATACAAACCACATAGATATTTTAAAATTTTTCTGAATCGCCCACAAATCGCCTCCCCACAAACCAAATTTTTTGGTTCTCCTTTTATCAGTGCCTCCATCCATCGCTAACGGCCGCATTAATGTGACGGTTACCGTCAACGTTCAGACCACTCTGTCCTGCGAGGCCACCGGCATACCCAAACCCACTGTCAGTTGGATGAAAAATAGTCAAGCCATCAATACTGACCAGAATCAGAATATGTACAGGTTGATCCAGGTTTTCTCCCACTCTACATTTTTTGCTCTACATACACCAATTTAGTAACATCCTTGCTTGAGTGATTCATTGCACAATTAACCGTCTTAAAATCACATACAGTATATGTTATTTCTTTTGCTTGGCTTGACATAGGGACAACTCCTTAAGACACTGACATTATCTTTTCTTTTTTTCCAGATTGCTGTCATCAGGTTCCCTGGTAGTTATAGCACCCACAGTGGAGGACACAGCAGTGTATGAATGTGTAGTGTTTAATGAAGCTGGGGAAGACTCCAGATCCATTAACCTTACTGTTCACGGTGAGTAAGCACAGCATTTGTTAATGAATTTATCATTCAAAATAATGATTGTAAAAACTTCATTAATATCATATCATGAAGTGACTGATCTTTCTGTTGTAAATATTTTTCACCATCCATGAAGATAATTTACATGTTCTAACTTGTGTTTCTGTAGTCCCTCCATCTATAGCAGATGAGCCCACAGAGATAGTTGTAACTAGACTGTCCCCAGTGGTTATCGCCTGTACTGCATCGGGCGTCCCAAAACCCACAATCCTCTGGAAGAAAGATGGCCTAAAGCTTCCCAAAGAGGGACAGGGCTACAGCATCCTGCCTACGGGTTAGAATTATAATTATGCAAAAAAAAACCCAAAACATCCAGAAGTATATTAACATTTTTTTTGGTTTCCAAATGTCCTCTTTTTGTGTCTTTTTGTGATGATGCATGCACAGGTCCAGTAGAAATCCCCTCAGCTGAGCTCAGTCATGCGGGACGCTACTCATGCACAGCTATAAATGCTGCAGGCTCCACCCACCGCCACGTGCAGCTCACAGTGCAGGGTATAAACATCAAGACAAATGATCAAGACATTGCTGTTGATAGCTGCCCCACTGCCGAGTGCAACAAGCTAATAATATTCTTTCACTCATTTCTGTTCATGGGTGCAGCTTGATGTTGACACTTGCATATAAAATGACCAATTATTTCAATATTTTAGGACAAATATGAAAAATTTTAAACAATTTTGGTGACAAAAATGAATAAATGCATTGTAACTGCTGTATGACTTTAATGAGTCTTTTACTTTATTTCTTCATTGTTGTTGAAATGTTTCTGAGAAACACTCTTTTCCCACCTCTCTCCTCAGAGCTTCCGGTGATTGAGCCTCATCCGTCCACTCTGGATGTGATCCTGAATAACCCCATCACTCTGCCCTGCAGGGCCACAGGCTCACCCAGACCCACCATCACCTGGCAGAAGGAAGGCATCAATATACCCAACACAGGTAATAAATCCCATATATGCGTATCTGCGTCAGGAAACAATAATTTGTAACATCAAATTTCTTGTTTCATGCCAGGTGGAAGTTTTACATTGCTGCCTAATGGAAGCCTACAGATCTCTAAGGCCTCTGTGTCAGACTCTGGAACATACATATGCGTGGCTCAAAACCCTGCAGGCACTGCGCTGGGCAAGACCAAACTCAGAGTACAAGGTACAGCACACACTGAAGTCATGGTAGCTTTGTGTCATTTGTATTATCTCATATTGAGTGTTTCACATTGCATGCTGAGTTTAGTTTGAGTCGTCATGTCTGACGTTATGTTGAATGTTCTCTTGAATCCCCACCACAAATTTCTGATAACAGAGACAAAAAAGCTTATCTAAATCTAATATAGTAAACTAGAAAGTAACATTTATTTAATATAGAAGACACGAGTATGGGGATGCAAAGAGAACACTTTTCAATCTTGTGTATTCTGATACATCAGCATCACATTAAATTATACTTTTGCAAAAAATAACATTAAATAGAATAGAAAAACTGGCAGCAATCAGCATTGATGCACTGTTATGTGTCCTGCATATTCCAACCTCCACCTCTTTTCTGTTCTGCGGTGTCTTGCAGTCCCTCCAGTGATCAGCTCAGAGACTCAGAAGTACCAGGCACCTGTGGACACCTCTGTTACACTACAGTGCCAAGCTGATGGTTCCCCGCCGCCCTCTGTCACATGGCATAAAGATGGGCAGCCACTCAGTGAATCTATTCGCCAGCGAGTGCTCAGTTCAGGATCCCTGCAGATTGCCTTCGTCCAACCACTTGATACTGGACGATACACTTGCACTGCTGCTAATGCAGCTGGCACTGCCAACCTCGAGATGAGCCTGACTGTACAGAGTAAGTTTCAATCAATACGGTATTTTAAACATCACTGAATGCCATACATTATGACATCGTTGACTATATGTTGTGTTGCTGCGGTCAAGTTGTTACTACTGCCCTCTTTTAATAGAATAAACTCTCTCTTTGCAGTTCCACCTTCCATACGAGGTGGAGAGCAGGAGGTAGAAGTGGTGGAAAACAGTCAGGCACAGCTGGTTTGTGTGGTGGAGGGGGTCCCTCAGCCCAGCCTGTCCTGGGAGAAAGATGGTATTCCCCTCATTGAAAGCACAGGGAAGTACACAATCCTGCCCTCTGGAGGGCTGGTAATAGACAGTGCCCAGGTAAGAAAAACAAAGACAAATAAAGTGAAAACAAACTTTAGTTATTTTTTTCAAGTCTTTAAATAGCTAGAAAATAAAATTGGTTTGTAAAAAAATTGTTGGTTATGGTTGCATCAAAGTGAGCTCTGCTACTAGTAATGAATGTAGCATCACATTTAAAGAGTGTCTTCCATCTGCTGCCCTCCCTCTACCAGCCTGAAGACGCAGGCAGCTATACCTGTACTGCCTCAAATTCAATCGGACAGGACAGTCAGACTGTGACCCTGTCTGTTCATACTCACCCTGTCTTCACTGAGCTGCTGGGAGATGTGGCCCTCAACAAGGGAGACCGCCTCCTGCTGGCCTGCGGCGTCAGCGGCTTACCCCCACCCAGAATCACATGGGCCTTCAACAACAACATCATCCCAGGTATATAGCAAGATCCATAATGACTAGGGAAATAGTTGTATATTTTAATGTTATTTACTGAAACATCTTATTGTTGTATATTAAAACATAAACATTTGTCTTATTGTCTGTTACTGCCATTTGTTGATGCTTTAGTTCACTACAATCCCACGAATGGCCACAGTGAGCTGGTCATAGAGAGAGTGAGTAAAGATGACTCTGGGACCTACACGTGTGCGGCCGAAAACAGCGTAGGGACCATCAAGTCACTGGGCTTCGTCTATGTCAAAGGTAAAATCACGCTGTCATGAATCCTGCTATTCTAAATCCTGCTATTTAGCATATATAAACAGTGTAGGTGTAAGTGGTTTAAAACATATTTTAATGTTGTTGGTAGAAGCTATAAATGTTTTTTTATGGACAGTACTTGTTATCTCCTCGTGTTGGCACCCATAACCAGTGGCTGGTTTGTAAACAGATATTAAAAGCAATTATAACGCTATACTAGTAAAATATATCTTCATAACTGATGACAACTTGATTGTACAAACACTTCAAATAAGCTTATAGCTCCATAAAACTACAATTGTAATGTGTTACAGGACATTTATTAAACATTTGTGTGCAGTGTTGTAATATAGGAAGCACATTGTTCTGTCTGTCTCCAGAGCCTCCTATTATTGACGGGGACCTCCACTCTAACCGTATTGAACCTCTGGGTGGAAATGCCATCCTGAACTGTGAGGTTAGGGGAGACCCCCTGCCCACCATCCAGTGGAGCAAAAATGGATTAAACATCAAGATCAGCAAGCGCATCCGTCAGCTGGACAATGGCTCACTGGCAATCTATGGCACAGTGGTAGGAAAACACGTGAGACTGAGATGCATGTGTGTGGTACATAACACCTAGTGTTGACAAAATATTTCTGTTTGAGTGCTCTGGTGGCTACATGGATATCATAGAAACAACTAGCAACCTTTGATTATTATAATGATTATATGAAATGTGGTTTCATTTAATTTTATACAGAGTGAGGATGCAGGCAACTATATGTGTGTTGCAACAAATGATGCCGGCGTGGTGGAAAGGAGTGTCACATTAACCTTACAACGTGAGTGCCTATCCTATCTGTTTCAAAATTATTAAGCATATATTGTCTTATTTTCTCATCAGCATGAGGATATTTGAGTTGAGGGCAGGCGATGTAGAGAGGAGAGGTAAAGGTAGCTCACAGGCGTCAAATAGGTCATGTCATCAGAGGTGTTTCTCTGAGTGCTCCCCATGTCTAGTGACCAAATCTTCATCTTCCGTCCTTGTAGGTGCACCCATTATCACAGTGGAGCCTGCTGAGACAGTGGTAGACGCTGGCACCACAGTTGTGCTCAGCTGTCAGGCAGAGGGTGAGCCTACCCCAATGATAGAATGGTCCCGCCAGGGTCGCCCCCTGCTGGGCAATGACCGCTTCTCCAGCCTGTCCAACGGCTCCCTGAGGATCAGCAGTGCCCAGAAGGAGGACACAGCGGAATATGAATGTGTGGCCAGAAACATGCTGGGATCAGTGCTGGTCAGGGTCACACTCACTGTAGGGGGTGAGCTTTACATTGTGGGCCTTTCTTTTAGTACCATATTTTTTGGGTCAACTTAAATTTTTTCAACTTAAGTCTAATGTACCTTTAACTGAAAAGGGACACTGTTTCTTTCTCTGCAAATGGAACTTTTTCACAATCAAAGATCCTCATCCTGTAATCCTTTTTCAGTTCATGGGGGCTTCTCAGAGTGGGCAGAGTGGGGTGTTTGCAGTGTGTCCTGTGGTATCGGCTCACAGAAGAGGCTGAGACAGTGTAACAATCCTCTACCTGCCAATGGAGGGCGCCATTGTGTGGGCTCAGACAAAGAGACACGTAGTTGTCAGGGAAAGCCCTGTCCAGGTGGGACTGCTTTGACTGGAATTACAGTTCTCGTATTTGTAAAGGAGACTTTGTGCAAATTGCCTATAGGTGAACACAGTCTGTGCCTCTGTCCATCTCTAGTGGATGGTAACTGGTCGGAGTGGTCTCTCTGGGAGGAGTGCTCTCGTAACTGCGGTCAGGGCAACAGGACCAGGATCCGCACCTGCAGTGACCCTCCAGCTCAGCATGGAGGCAGGACTTGTGAGGGGAAAGCGGTGGAGGTCATCATGTGCAGCCTCAGGCCTTGTCCAGGTGAGCAACCAAAGAGGTTTTCTGAAAATGCAGCGTGTGTCTGTGAATTGAATGAGAAGGTGCAACTGACAAAAGATTTTTTAAAAAATGTACTATGTAGGAAAAGTGAGATTATTTAGAAGCTAGAAAAAACAGTCAAGTGAGTGTTATATACTTGAGGAATGTTCTGGTTCCTTTCCACCACTAAGCTCAAATGTGACTATTAACTATTCACTCTATGTTTAAACTGCTGCAGTGGCGGGTAACTGGGGGTCTTGGCTACCATGGAGTCCATGCAGTGAGACCTGTGGTAAGGGTATGCAGTCCAGATTACGTCTTTGCAACAACCCTCCTCCTGCATTCGATGGGCGGCGGTGCGAAGGCTCGGACACCCAAACGCACATGTGCAAGGAGAGACCTTGTCCTGGTGAGAACACCAAGACTGTGCTTAAATAAGATTGAAAGAAGTGCCGATCCATGTCTGTTCACTCCTGGGGAGTCTTTGTTAAAACTTGGTGTCAGATATTGAAGTCTATGTGCTTCTTCCTCTGCTCCCTCAGTGGATGGGAAGTGGTCATCCTGGGTGAGCTGGGGAGCCTGCAGCGTTTCATGCGGAGGCGGGACCAGACAGAGGACCCGCCTCTGTGCCAGCCCTGCCCCACAGTATGGTGGCAGGCAGTGTGAAGGCAATGATGTGCACATTGACTTCTGTAACAGCAACCCCTGCCCCAGTGAGTCATACTGACTTTTATTTCATCATACAATTACAGTTTACAAATACATTATCTTCATAAAGAAATAGTGTATAATTTCTGTATATGTCTACAAACGCACTGCTTGTATCTCCCAGTAATATACTCTTTTTTTTAAGCCTATTTTTTTTCTTTTTATGTCTCATGTGACATTATGATTTTCTTTTTTTCAGTAATTGGTAACTGGGGTCCGTGGAATAACTGGGGCAGCTGCAGTAAGACCTGTAACGGAGGTCAGATGAGGCGCTACAGGACATGTGACAACCCCAGACCTGCCAATGGTGGGAGAGCATGCGCTGGTGCAGACACACAGATACAGAGATGCAACACATCCAACTGTCCGGGTGAGTAAGCAGCTTGTTCCACGTGAATACCATTGAGCATGAGAGAGGAAAAACATTAAATAATAATAAACAAGTTATGTACTGACAGATGGTAGTTTATTTTCTTTCTGTTACAATATGTGTCTCAATTAACAACTTGTGTATTTCCTATTTTTTAGAAACTGCCCCTGAAACTCACACCATGATACAATGAATAATTCCCTACCGTGTGTGTGAAAATGTGCACTTATTCTGTTTTTGCTGGGTTTGTTTGCAGTTGATGGTAACTGGGGCCTATGGCAGCTATGGGGAGAATGCTCTGCTTCCTGTGGCAATGGAGAGAGGACACGTGTCCGTCTCTGCAACAGTCCATCCCCCAACAATGGTGGTCGGCCATGTCCAGGAGACTCCTCTCAGCTGTCCAGGTGTAACACTCAGGCCTGCCCAGGTAAGACATTTTGGTATTGTATATGTGTGCAGTTAAGCGCAGGATTCAACACACTCTTTAACACCTTGTGTTTTTGTCAGGTGGGCCCCAAAAGGCGCGAGGAAGCGTCATAGGGAACATCAATGACATTAAGTTTGGTATCGCCATTCTCAATGCCACCATTACAGACAGCAAGACTGGTGGCAGAATCATCCAAGCCACCATTACTAATGTACCAAGAACATTAGGTCAGATTTCTAAGAGCTTATCAATACTTTCTCGTTAAATATCCAAATAAATGCAACGTTCTTCTTCTTCCATTTCAAGGTCCTGCGATGAGAAAGCTCATCTCAATCCTGAACCCTGTCTACTGGACAGCTGCACAGGAAGTCGGAGAGGCTGTCAACGGCTACACGCTAACAGGAGGCATCTTCAGGCGAGAGACACAGGTTGAGTTTGCCACAGGTACGAAGGGAAATGCCCTGGTCTCATATAGCTTGTCATACACATAACACACATTAATAATTTTGGAAGTGAATAATGTTAATAGAACAAATTGGTTTTCTCTGGCTTAATTGTTTCTTGTTAGGTGAAATCCTGAGGATGACCCACATTGCCAGAGGGCTGGACTCTGATGGAGCCCTGTTACTGGACATCATAGTGAACGGACACATCCTGCAGCTGCCCTCACAAGCTGACATCAGCATCAAGGTACATTCAATATATGCATTTTACCTGGTAGGTAGGTGTATTTGTTGCTAGGGTTAGATAAGAGATGCTATGATTAGTTGATTAATCCATGAATTGATAAAAAAGAATCGACAAGTATTTTGATAATCATTGATTGTGTCAGTGCAAAAATGCAATTGAGCATTTGCGGAATCAAGCTTATGAAATGCAAGGATTCGCTGTGTTTCGTGTCAATTTGATTTTGAACTAATAGTTGAAAAGTTTGCATCTTTTCTTGCATTTGAAAGCAATAAAAACAGTATGAGCCTAGCCCATATCCCAGGGGCCATGTCCTCTGTTACAGCGTTTCACATTTATAGGATACCACTGATTTTAACTCTCTTTTATAAATTTGGTTCATTTTAAATAGTATACAAGTGCATGATTTACAAAATATATCGCTAAAACACGTTGAAAAACGTAAAGCTGCCTCACATGTACATACTGTATATGTGTTTAATGCAGGACTACACAGAGGATTACATTCAGACAGGGCCAGGCCAGCTGTACGCCCTCTCCACCCGCATGTTCAGCATCAACAGGGAGAGCGTGCCCTACTCCTGGAACCACACCATCACCTATGACCTCTCTAAGGGCAAGATGCCCTACCTTGTAGAGATGCTGCACGCCAGAGCCATCAGTGCTCTCTATCACCCCCTAGAGGAGACGTTAGAATACAGCATCCAAGCTAGTATCTCCAAGGGTGAGAATCCTAATCTATAAGTAATATAGGAATAATATTTTAACAATGGTTGATATGAAAAATGCATTTAACAAAGGTACTTATGTTGAGCCATCTTTCGTCCAACCTTTAAGACATTTTTGTGTCAAATGTAAATGTGATGTATTGATATGATTGAAGGAGAACGGAGTAACCAGTGTCCTCAGGGATTCACTTTGGTGGCTGCTGGGCCCTACTGTGCAGGTAAGGTTCCTCACAATGTATTGTGCTGTTTCTAACTGAGATACAAAGTGTTAAACAACATTGTTGTCTATGACTAGTTAATAATAGAGGTATGTGATACAGTAAAACACTACCAAATATTGCAAATATTTAGTGGACTTAAAAGCACCATCACACATAACATTGTTTCTATTAGTAAACCTGGTGAAATCTGTTCTGACTTTTGGTTATATTATGTTCTGCAGATGAGAATGAGTGTGAGGTTGGGAACCCTTGCTCTCATGCATGCCATAACGTCATGGGCACCTACTACTGCTCTTGTCCTGGAGGCCTCACTATCTCGGCTGACGGCAGGACCTGTCAAGGTAGAAAACTCACAAACAAACACAGAATCTTCAGGGCTCTTATTATAATCATCATACAAGCAAGTTAAAATCCAATGCTTTTCGTTCTTGTAGACATTGACGAGTGTTCACTGGGTGGGAATGCGTGCCATGACGGGCAGGACTGTGAAAACACGATTGGCTCTTACCGATGTGTGATGCGCTGTGGGCGTGGCTTCAGGAGAACACCTGACGGCCTCGGCTGCGCAGGTATATTAACCAAGCTTTAATGTATTTATCATTTTTGGGTGCGGAGCTGACATTAAACTTTTGAAAGCGATCTCTTGCTTCACTCAGATGTGAATGAGTGCCAGGAGGCCAATCCATGCAATCAGCACTGTCTTAACACAATTGGTAGCTACCGCTGCTCCTGTGAGCCAGGCTTTCAGCTCAGGAACCGCCGCTGTATAGGTGAGGCAGCTAGATATCTCCATATGATGCTTTATCGCTATTGTTCTCAGTAAAACCATTAGTTTTGGCCTCGTACTAAATGTATGGCTCTCTTCTCTTCTCTCATCACTTCAGATATAAATGAGTGCAGACAGAGGGTTTGTCGCTCAGATCAGCAGTGTAAAAACACACGGGGTGGGTACACCTGTATTGACCTGTGCCCCAATGGTATGACCAAAGGTGCCAATGGGACATGCATTGGTGAGTACTCAGTGTTTATCATGCTAGAAAGTTTTTTCACTTTTACAGCTTGTCCCCATTGTTATGCACACAAAGTGAAACTATGCACGGTATTTTAAAAGCTAAAAGATCATTTATTAAAAACAAACCTCCTGGACTTCAAAGCTCTAAGCACAGATCAAATTATTTAACACACCTCGTTCACTTGGAAAAAGCTGATTTTCAAGATATCATGCTCTATTGGTTCTCACCTGTTCAGACTTCACTGACAGAACGTCTCAATCAGCTGTCAGGGCACAAAAGAGCACTCTGGTTATGTGTAATGTGAACAATATGGAGCAGCACAGAGAGAACTGAGAGAATGAAGGGGGAGTATGGACAGGAGGAAGAGGAGGACAAGGCAGTATTTCTCATGAAATCTCTGCAACTTTGGTTTAAATTATAACTATGTTGCTATATAACTCCAAGAAGCTGTCCTGTACTTTAAACCAAGTTTGAACTTACCTGATAACCCTGATACAATAACAATGTGGTAATATGGAACACTGATTTTGATGGGGTTTGAGTTGATACTCTGTACAAGATGTACCTCGTGATAGCTGTTTGCATTGTTTGATGGAATGAAAAAAAACAAGAGAGGTCATGATTTTTAGTGTTTGATTTGAAAGAAATTGGTGTTTGGACAAAAGACAAATTGAGCTCTATCTCAGAGATTTGTTGGATTTACTACTTCATTGTTTGTGACCCCCTGTAGACATTGATGAGTGCAGAGGTGGAACTCATCAGTGTCGATACAATCAGATCTGTGAGAATACCAGAGGCAGCTACCACTGCACCTGTCCACGTGGCTACAGATCTCAGGGAGTCGGACGTCCTTGTGTCGGTATGTGCATCCCTTACATCGCTCGTATCCCGTCAGCGCCTCATAAACACAATATCATATTTTATGACATTCAAGGGGCTTCATTTGCAGTTTTCAGGCAGCTGTTGCTTCCCTTTGGTAGTGCGTAATTCTGTTGAGCTGGGGATATTTTGACAAACCACACAGCATGTCAGCTGTTAAAACATGTAAAACATTTTCACGCTGCCTTCCTTGACCATCGGCTTGCTTGCTTCCGGCCATCATACTTCTCTCTCAGTGACTCACCCTTGTTTAAAGTCTAAAAATAATGGCTGTTATCTGTGATGTTGCCACATATTTTTATTCAGGCAATGCTTGCTCACTGCTTAAATACTGCAATCAAAACTGCCAACTAACCCTGGTAAACACAAAAACCTTGCAAAGACTTAATGCATGGTGTCAGGTCCTCTAAAGTTCCAAGCTGGTGTCAGATAAGAATAACATAAAGGGTAAGAAAGGACTGCAGAGGAGGGAAAAACTGAAATCAACCATACAAAGACCAGCACCACAACCTCACAGCTCTTCTTCTTCTCGTGTTTCCTTTCATCTCTTCCAATTCTGACTTTTGGCTCTCCTTGAGTTGCTCTGTACTGGCACAGACTCGCTGTTCCCCTCATGACATTGTTAACATTGTATGCTGATTTCTGTCTTTTTGACATTTTGTGCCTGAGATCATTGTCCTCTGAAACAAACTTGATTTACAATAGAATTTGAATTTGTTTTTCTAAAAGTGCTATTATGTGGTATGAGAGATTATTTCAGTCTCTCCTTTGAATTACACAGATAATCTCAATACATTTCTGTCTTAGGGACATGAAAATGTATTGTTGCACAGTGGGGTAATTGACATATACCCTTTTGTCCCCTTCATTCTCATCTCCCCCTCTCTATTTTCATGACCTGCACCACTTCATTTGCTCTTTCCATCCATCATCTGTTCCTCGCGCATTATTTTTGCTTTTCTTCCTCCTTCCTTCTTTCTTTCCTATCACTCTATCGTCTTGTCTCTTCCTGGTGCTGGTCTTTCTTGATGCTGAGGGCAGATATAAATGAGTGTGAGCGGCTGCCACAGCCCTGTGCGCACCAATGCATCAACACTCCTGGTAGCTTCAAGTGCATCTGCCCACCGGGGCGCCACCTGCTGGGGGATGGCAAATCCTGTGCTGGCCTGGAGCGACTGCCCAGCTATGAGAGTTACTTATACAGCTACCAAACGTCACAGTCCTCTCCTGAGCGCAGCTCCTACCAGCGCCTGTACCACAACCTGGCCTCTCAGAGCTTCCACTCCCACCCAGGCACCACAGAGGGGCGCTACAGGAGCCGGAGTCACAGAGAGACTCCTGTACGTTCCTCAAAGCAGGACTTCCTCGCTTGTCAGCAGGGGTTTGAGTCCAGGGGAGGCTCCTGCTTAGGTAACTATGGAGGACAAGCAGGGTCGAGATGAGGAAGGATGTTAATATAGAAAGTGTGTCTTCGCCTCCCTGCTGCTTGTTTGTGGTTAAAAAAAAACAACAACAAAAAAAAAAACAGCATGGGCTTTTAGCGTGTGCCTTAAGACAGCATTTATGTTCTCTGACTCTCTGTATCATTCTGTGGCTGTGTGTGCGGCACCACCAGACATCAATGAGTGTGAGGGGAGGGATGCCTGTCAGCATGAGTGCATGAACACACCCGGGAGCCACAGGTGTCTCTGCCCTGCTGGATACCGCCTCATGACCAACGGAAAGACGTGTCAAGGTGAGAACCAGCAGCTGCTCCCAGTGTCCTCCCTCAGCATCACTCCGTTGGAACATGGACTGATCATAACAAACTGCCTTCTGCATTTATAGATATAGATGAGTGCCTGGAACAGAAAATTCAGTGCGGCGCCAACCGGATGTGCTTTAACATGCGAGGAAGCTACCAGTGTATTGACACACCATGTCCGCCAAACTACCAGAGGGATGCAGCCACAGGGTAAAACTTCATGGAAATACACTTAACACTTAATTAGGATGGCTGGAAATAGTGAAACTTAAAAATTTAATAATCTGGTATGCCTGAAAACGTCACAAACTGATTTCCATTCACCTTCACTGTATGCGAGTTCTGACAGAAGTACCAGCCAGTATTTTATTGTCATCATGTGGTGCATATAGTGTCTATAATTTGAACATATGTACACTTTATGTTTGTATGTAAATTGTTCGAAAATGAACAAACACTCCAGGCAAGCAGAATTTTCCTTTAAATAATAGTGTATCCGTCTATTCCCACACATTAGCTGAAATCGTCTGTCTTTCAGGTTTTGCTTGAAGAACTGCCCACCAAATGACCTGGAGTGTGCACTAAGCCCTTACGCACTGGAGTACAAGCTGCTGTCTCTTCCGTTCGGCATTGCAGCCAACCAGGACCTGATCAGGCTGGTGGCCTACACGCAGGATGGGGTGATGCACCCCAGAACCACGTTCCTGTCTGTGGACGAGGACACCACGCTACCTTTTGCCCTGCGAGACGAGAACATGAAGGGGGTGCTGTTCACCACTAAGGCTCTACGGGAGCCCCACACGTACCGCATGAAGGTCCGGGCCCTGTCTTTTGGTGAAGACAGAGGCATCGAGTACCAGACGACCTTTATCGTCTACATCGCCGTCTCCGCCTACCCCTACTGAGAGCACTTTAAATGACACAGGACAATGGTGGGGTGATGACGTGTGTCCTCCACTGAGATAGATGAGTGAGTGGGCGTGGGTTTGGAAAAGTCTCCACATCGATAAACAATGCGAGAAAAAGACGATTTGCTTGTGTTCAGTGTAAGAGAGGCCCGTTAATGGAAACAGCCCTGAAGAAGTGAGGAGGCAGATACAATACAGACCACCGGAGGCTAACCGGACACTTGGATGAAACTGGCTACTTATTGGCCCTTGGATTCTCACCTTGGTTTTAGGGCTTTGTCTTTGAAATGTTTTGATAATTTTGCCATAAAAATTTCCCCTTCACATGTATTTATAAAAACAACAATATGTTGCTCCTCGAAGCCAAAGCATCCACTACTGGCTCACAAAGTTGGTTTTGATTTAGATCTTTCAATAACTTATTGGGAAGTGCTTGAACAAGAAAAACAGGCATTTCCCACCTGTGTTTAGCACTTGTGTTATCAGTCACCAGAGTGGAGCTGTGACGGTTCAGATCAGGTGTTCCTTTCGACGGTCACATGTTCCACGTCCTCGAGTAGGGACACGCACACACGCACACGTGCATCAAACAGAAACCTTGTCCAATCATTACACTGATTACATCATCAGTTCGCCACACTGCTCTAGCCAATAGTTGAAACCAAGATGTATTTTATTTTCATGACTTGTACATATGTTTGTTTTTCCTCATAATGTATTGCCATACTGTATGTATTGCATCCATTTTGTAATTAAAAAAAAAAAAAGTAATAAATGAATATACACTGAAATTAAGCATAATGTATGTGTGCAGCACTACTGCATCAAACAGTCCTGATCCTGCGTGTGACATTTAGGCGCCAGATTTTAATTTAAGAGCTAGTCTCAAGAATGGCCTCAAACAGACATTCTCAAACAGGAGTACTTCTACCTCAGATGGTGTCTCAAAAAACAAACGGACAAAACAGGACAGAAATGAATCTCAGCTTGCAATTACCTACATTGTAAAAAGTACCCAGAGATCAAGTTAGAAAAATTACCACAGTAAAAGTGAAAGTCAACAATATGAATACTAAAAGTATCTGATATTAAAAGTGTATTTTTGGCAATAAACATACCTAAGAATCAAAAGTACAAGTTAAAGTAAATGTACATAAACAGTATTTGTTAATGTGGTCTATGCTGGAGGTTGAGTGCTTATCACCGCGATCAATTATCAGATTATTAATTTTCAACATTTTTCACGACCTGATTTCTGTTCTTCTTAATGCTTACATTTTATCTCGCAGTCCAGAAAAAAGTTTTTTGCGTGAATATATCCACTGATAATTCACAACAAGTAAGCTTCTAATATATTCATGGAAACAGAACAACCCATATTACTAGAGAAATTCTTCATGGTAGTTATATTAAACTACTAGGAACTTGGAATTCAGATAACGAAGATGCATAGAAAATGATTGCTAACAAAATATAATGTCACCTTGTTTGTCCTCAATAGTCTAAATCCAATGCAAAAAATAATCAAAACTACCTTTGCAAATAAGAATGAAAATCAGCCTTGTATTCACCGTAACGGAGGTGTGTGCATGCGAACCATCATTTAGTCACAACAAACTTCAGCATTCATACCTTTTATTTTCGTCAAAAAAAAACAAAAAAAACAAAACAAAAACTGAACACAAACATAAAAAAGGAGTCTTGAGTAAGGCAGTTTGTACATCAGTTTGGTACGCTCCCTCGTCTTCACGGCCGCAGCCAAAAGACCATCCCTGACTAGAACACATGAAGCAGAAGAGGAAACCAGACCACTCTCCTCTCTGTTGTCACATGAAACTAGACGTTACTGAATTAGAAAAAGGAATCTAATGTCTGGATGCATCATCACTGATGACAGCAGTTAAACATAGAGGTCTAAATATCAGCTAGTGATCTTTTGTGAATATAACAATTGTGATGATACGTTATGGAGCTTTGAGAAGTTCCACTCGAGCGCTTGACTAGTTATGAAAAGGAACAAAACACTATGCTGGAGCTTAATTCCCACTTATCAATACATCTACACAAAGAGCATGGTCACTTATTTTCAAAACAGCAACTTTTTCAACCATAATACGCTTTGCTTTTATGTTATACTGTTCAGAACTCCACCACTTTGTTGTTAAAATTCTCACTTTACACACAGTCAAAGCTAAACCATCAATGTAAGCTGCATAATTCCATGAAAAGCAAAACGCAATTATTTGGCAATATGTCATCTACCTAATAAGGCAGAAAAGTTTGACATTTTCAGTCTAAAAAATGTATTAGGTATGACTTCCTACTGCCAGACGATACCGTGTCAGGATCTGTTTGAATAAATGAGCATAAATCTACTCAGATTCACTACAAAATTCACCTAATTATTCAGGAGCACAGACATCAACACGTACAAAAAGACAGATATGAAATGCTTGAGAAAAATACACTAACTCTCAAAAGTGGTATCATGCAAACTATTATATATTGTTTAATCAAATAAAATGCTTTCTCCATTTTCAGGGAGACATAATATTTTTCACCTTATCTTATTCTCTCCTGATATTGGCGACCCTTTTAAGCAGTGGCTTTTTAGTTTAGTGATTTTGTCATGAGGCAAAAATCATTACTATGAAATAAGAGAACTGAGAGAAGTGTTTAATCCTAGACTACCCTTTTGTTAACAGTAGCAGACGTTAGACGTAATAGTGGATGGGAGAAACAGAAAAAATGGGATTAATAAGGGTGGAGATGCGTCGTGGGTAATAATCCTTAACTGGGGCACAGTGAAGGGACAAATGGATGACACCGACCCTCACTCTTCTGGCTGCATGGAGACCCCAGTGAGCAAATCCACAGCTCTCCATCTGTGACTGTGCTTTTCAGGAGACTCCTGCTGCCGAAGTGCTACACCGAGAGGCAGCGGGAGGATTTACTGACAGAGAATCAGGCTTTTATTCCACCAGGAAGTCTCTGCTGAGGAAACGACACAAGAGGGGAAAACTAACAGTGAGAGAGTGTTCCTGAGAGAAACCAAGCTGAAACTGTCTGTGTGGAAGTTGACAGAGAATAAGCAGCGAAGAGGCATGTTTGTTCATGAGGGTGGAGGTACTGTGTAGAGCAGTAGATCCCCACCTTTCTGGCTTGTGACTTAAAACATAGGAGGTCTGTTAATGACTCCTCATCGCATGTGCATACATGCACACGCCTGGAGAGGTAAAAAGATGTGTGTTTTAAAAAACATCAAAAACATATATTGTTTGTGGTCACCGACGCTCTAGGCTGGGAACCACTGGTGTGCAGAATGAGTGCTTACTGTACAGAAATGCCATGGGGTGGGGGTTAAATTATCTGTAGCACCCTGCGAGAAATGTTCTAAGATGTGATCGTGCATAGGAAGAAAGAAGAAAACCTGTTTTTTTAACCTAATGTGACCCAGGTTGTATTTTCTTTTCTAGTCGGATCTCACGTTGGGTTAAAAACCAGCTGCTCCCTTTAGTCCCTATGCTGTCTGTTAGATTACATGAAGAGTACAGTGCAGATGCAGGCCCTTTGTATCTGATCTGGAGTGAACAAATCCTCCATTCCTCCTCTTCTAGACCGTCTTTCTGGCTGTTAGAACCCTGACGATGCTGCCCACTCCTCCAGCTGCCAGAGCCTGGAAACACAGGAAGAGAGATACAGTCAGGTTATTACAGTCCACACACAGCCAACACAATTTCACCACCATCAGAATTAAATTATTCCTAAAGCTACATCATAATGATGGTCCTTGTGTACAACTGTAGTACGACTATTGATGCCTTTACACAATCAATGTGTCAAGGGTTTCAGAAAACACTCCCCTGTAACTTTCTAGAAGACACTGAAGTTTAAATACTGACCTTTTCATGCCACTGCAGGAGGACCGCGCTGCTGTTTTCTGACGGCCTCTCGAAGCCTTTGTAGATGTATTTCATCAGCAGGTCCACACCGTTCCTGTCCAGGGACTGCACCCCCTTCTCGATATCGCTGCTCTTAAAGGCGCTGAGCACCTTCAGCACCAAACCTTCTGCACGATCCTGGAAAAGAAGGACACAGTTGGTTTTTCCAGGCCTCTGAATCACTGCACAGTTGCTAAAAATATTTGGACAGAATGCTGAACAAAATACTCAGTAAAAGTTCAAGCAAGACTTTGTCTTGACCTGAGAAGGCACAAGACACTGAGTTTGGAGATTTATATTAGCACATTTTACTGTCTTTAAAACCTGGACATGATGTTGATGTGCGATTAAAAAAGGGGAAAAAAACAACAAAAAAACACCTTGACATTCTGGTTCTTCGAGTTGATTGGAGGGTTCTTCAGAACAGCATGCAAAGCCTCCATAAGGTTTCCTGTGCATGGAGGGTTAAGAAAGCAATGCAGCACAGCACCAGTACGCCTCTGAATGAATCACAATAGTGGCCACAAACCTAAGAATGATACATAAACATAGCACCAAAACATCACAGTTCCCTAAGTTAACGACAATCATTGACAACAATCCCATCTGTTAATAGTTTCCAAAGTTTAAAGCTTAGACGAAGATCCAGAGATCTCTCAAAACTGTGTCCATTTCAAAAAAGCAAAGTGAAAAAACATCAAACTTTAACCTTTGGTTTATTTCTCATCATAAGCGTACTGTAGGTGTGTGTCTGCATGAAGGCTTCGGGCTCCTGCTTGTCTATGGGTTGGTGCTTCATCAACGCATGATTAACACATTGTAATAATTTCATACATTTAAAATAAAACACACCGAGCTTACATAATGAAATATAAAATGCACAGATATGAAAATTCTGGGCGGATAATGATATTTGAAATACCATCTTGGTGGAAAACTGATTTGCGTCAAAGAAATAAAGACATCCTCTGAATGAAAAACAACTGAAAAGAACTTCTTCAACACTGAGCCCACCTCTGCAAGTTATCAGGATTGGTTCCTGAGGTTCTCTTTGCAGAAGAAACCTGAAGCCTGGTGTGGGACAGCGGATACAGCCAGTGCAAAATTAAAGAGTCCACTGGTATCTATGAATGCTACCTTATTTACAGATGCACCAATATAATCTTAATATCAATTGAAACCAATAAATTGGTGTATTCCTATGCATAAGTATGCATAAAACCCTAAAGCCTTGCCACACAAATTAGGGACCAAAAGGGAATGTTCATATTTTTGACTTCCCAATATCAAATGTATTCAAAAACGTGCCAACTTCACTTACTTTAGACATATCGATATCTTTGAGTTAAACTCATTATAATCCAATTTTCCCTCTTTGATCTCTAAAGCCTGTACAGAAAAAGAAAGGAAGAGAATCGCAGCAGTATATGCCAATATTTTTTTTTATATGCTCACGTTTTGTATTGTTTAGTCAGATTGATAAACATATACACCTTTACTACTCGTTCAGTCTTACATGTGGCGGGGCTAGCTATCTTTGTTAATGAGGAAGGGGAGGTTTTTATATGCTTTATAAGACCTATTAGACAGAAATATAAGGCCTCAAAAAAAGCCTCTGCTTAAACACCATCTATGTAACAGCTGTATGTGTGTAAATGCTGTATCCAACAGGCCTCTGCTTTTACTATACTCATCTTAGCACTAAGGTCGTGCGAGTATTTACACCCACTTCACTCCAATGGTGAGCATACAGCACATGTAAATATACATACCAGCTTATGGTGAATAAACACAGAGAGCCTGTTCTATCTTGGGGCAGAAATCCCCGGAATGTGACTGTCAGGCAGGTCTGGACAGTAACTGGCCTACTTGCAAAACGCCCATTCACACATGGAGCAACACGAACAGACAGCGGAAACAGGACGATAATTCGAAGTAGTCCTGAATACACACACTTGTTGGTTATTATTTGCCTTGGCAGAACGTGACCGCTAACACACGACTGGGTCGTATCACAGAAAGGATATTGTCTGATAAGGGAGTCCACCTCTGCCTCGTCTGGACCCAGCTGGTTTTCTCCTCCGTCCTCCTCGTCCACAAATTTGTTCTCGTCGTATTCGTCCACGTCCACTCGCCTGAAGCGGGCGGACATGGTGCTCTTCGACATGGCAGCGGCGGTTTAGGCGTTTTAATCCTAAAACAAAGAAGGCAAGAGCTCTAGCCCAGATCCGACCTTTTTAACGGCGTGTTTCTTTGATGCGGCTGTCACAGGCAGGCAGCCTCCTGACTTCCTCCTCCCCTTTCTCTCAGATTTTTCCTTCCATATGCTCGACATTTTCTCCTAGCGGACAAAAGCTCTTACTGCAACACACTGTCTGTACTATCAGATTTTGTACGCCAGAGGGCAGACAAACACAAGAAATTAGATCAATGACTGCGTCAGTGTTGACAAACAGCATTCGGCTCAGTCATGAGTAAACACAAACTTGATAAGGGTAAATGTATAAAACGATATATAAATTCCATGTATCAATTGATGAATGTACAACAATTCTCAACTGCTCATTTGTTTATTTAATTGCTAAATTATCCTATAGCTTCCATAGTGTCGCGTTTCATCTCCCTAAATGATGGCCTTAATATTGTTCAAGCGCCTTCTTGATGACATTAAATATATTTAAGTTGTTTATTTCTATATTTTATCCTTTTGTTCAATACATGTGCATTTTTTCCATAAAGATACTTAATCATTTACTACATTTGGTCAAAAAAGTGTACAAAGTAAAAAAATATTAAAATATTTATTTATTGGTTTTG
>KV751319.1:3793751-3806785 GCA_001698575.1 Mola mola
AATATACAAATATAAATAATAATAACAAATAATATTTTTTTGCATGGTGTAAATAATTGACTTGACAGGAGATTTTATATTTATTTTTTATTTTTTTATCTTTCTTATTTTATTTATCATTCGCTGTGGCTGCACTTTATTCTGCTCCGTATGGTCCTGTCGTTGCAACAGTGCAAATTTCCCCATTGTGGGACACTAATGGCATTATCTTATCTTATCCTATCTTATGACATATAATATCATTTCAAAATTCAGATCAAAATAAAAGAATCTATACGATATATTGCTGTAAACATTTTATACATTGATATAGGAGGAGAAAGAATAATCGCACATAAAACTTCCATTACCAAGAAAAGACTACGACATAAACCATCATAACCTGCCCGCTTTACAGGTTTAAATCTAAATATCCAAAACTTTTAGAAATATATTAATTCAGTTTCTCCAACTGAATTAATAAGAGACACCGTGTCCACGCTGCCAGAATATTCTTTCAGGAGCTGATCCTTAATCAAGCCTTACTCACATATACCGACACACATTGAGTAAAGGGATGATGTAAGAGTGTGATACTGGTTGTATAGCAACCATATAATTGTGTGTGATTGCATGGGCTTTTCCTCGAATAGAGCACAGATGCAGTTATTAAATCTGGCTTTTATCTCCCGGAATCCTAACAGATGATCTGCAGATGTGTGCGTGTTTTCTCTTGAGTCACTGCATCTAACTATCCATTTCAGCTGCGATTTTATGGAATTATTGAACTGTCTGGTGATATCGAGGACCACCTCGGCAGGTCCGTGATGCCATAGTTTCCCTGCGTAACATGGGAGCAAATTTTTCTGTTTGCATGCAGAAAATCAGACATACTTTCCACTTTGCTATATCACGCACTCGTCTTTGTTTGACTCAAGGAAACACATCGGAATAAACTTGACATACAACCCACTTTTCCAGCTGCAGGAGATTTGACTTTAGACTCATATGTGAGCTCATATTAAATTCTGGAAGTTGATTGGTGTGAACAGAAACTAGCTCATAGCACACTGGCCTTTTCTGGGAAGTCATAAAATAGTTGAACACACCCACATTTCACTACTTCGCCTTTTTTTTCTTCTTCCTTTTTGTATAACAGGAATTTCTAATTTCCTTATCTGCCTGTTCTAGACTGCTGACCCTTTGCCTCAGGAAGAGAAAAACAAAACCCCAGCGAATGTATTTCCCCTCCATTCCCTGCACGGACACACAGCTACATAAGAGTCCAGCTGAATCCCACCAGCAGGACAGCAGGATTGTATTGTGAAACAGACCAGTCTCATTCAGCCCAAGATGCACACACACCGCCTCGTGTGTCTTGCTATGACTGTCCTCATCTCAGGCTTTGTGGAACGCCCCAGCCCGTAGGTGCTATATGAATGACTCAGCGCCAAAAGTTCAAGAATACAGGCACATACATGACCCTCATGTGTATATGAGCATTAAGGAGGCCTGGAAAGTTTCAATATTTCAGCTTCCCCCCCTACTGAGTAGTGCACACTGAGACTGACGGACAGAGCTGAGATACAGTACGCTGTTCTGCCAGGTTATTCCGTGCCAAAGAAAAGGGACAACACCGCAGAAAAGTATCCTGAAGGCATAATGAGTACTTTCACATGAGCGGGAATATCACTGCTGGATGATGATTTAATTGGGGAATGTAATGAATTAGTGGGTACTGCGTGGGAGGAAGAGGAAGTCTTCAGGCGAGAGAGAGAATGTGGGTGGTTTCAACAGTCCTGATGGTGAAAGATGATGCTATTGTGTCTGAGCTTAAAGTTTGCTATTTATAACACGCATAAGGACACATTTTCGGCTTTTATGGATTGAACACCAATCATCAGACACATAAAACCCATGCTGCTTTTGACTAGTGCCTACTTACTTAGCGCTTACTTCATAAAGAACATGAAAACTTGTCTTTACAGTGTACATTATAAAGATTAATGTGCATTCAAGGCTTCAGCTCAGCCTATGTACAATAATCTTTTGCATCTACAGGAAGATGCTGTAGGCTTTGCCCACAACTTGTATGCTTTAAATATTTCTTGTTTATTTTCAGACTACAGGCAAGCAGCAGCTAATTTACAGCTGTTTACAATAAAATAGGCTCTTTCTGTGTAAATGCCCAATTTACAGCAGATTTTCAGGTCTCCAGTCCTGAACAGGTGAACAAATTTTAGTTTGCTGTCGTTACAGCCTCAAAAAAATACATTTAAAAACCTCAAAAGCTGGTGCTTCAAAATCTGGACAAATAAATGAAACTATTAGAGCACTTCAGTTATGGGAAAAAGTTTTATTCTTTGAGATTTACTGTCTTTGTGATTTTGAAAGTGACGAAATTGAAGAACTGAAAATTGTATTCATGTGTTTCGTCCATTTTGTGTTTTGATTTTTACTTTTTACTGAATTCGTTTTATGCAAATCAACAAAACTGAACCAACTCTGCACGAGCTTTTATTTCAAGGTGTTTATTTGTGGGTTTTAGGAAATAATAACATGGCTTGGGGCAAAATAAATCACTTGATAGTCAACCTTGAGCGCCCTTCAACAAACAGTAAAATCATTTCAAAAGGCTGAAATGATACCTAACAAATTGGTTGGGAAATCCTCATGGATCAGTCCGGTCAACCAACATTTTTTAAATATTCAAGACAAAAAAAGGAAACTGACCATGCTGAATTTGTTCCTCTGCACATCCCCTCTGCCGTTTTGTTTTTCCAGGTATGACAGAAGAGTGTCAAATACAAGAATAATTCTCTCTTTTATTTTTAACCTTTTCGTGACAAACATGAACATTATGTAAGGTATGCTGCCACTTGTATTACAGTTAACAATCACAAGAGTAGTTATGTACATGTCTTGATTCCCTAAAACTGACCATTTTGCATCTAACACATTTGTAAACATTATCAAAGATTTTTAAAAATATGAAAAAAGTATTACAGTAAAGAAGCGTAAAGAGTAGCATGCTGCTGTTTGACCTAAAGGTGAGTTTAGTCTAGCTTAAAGAGGAGAAACAAGGGGAAGCAGTTAGCTTCTCCTCTCCAAAGGTATGAAAATCTAACTTGCAACACCTCTGAAACTCATAAATAAAGGCAAGCTCCCAGTTCACCTGTTAATGACTATCATGCAGAGCTGGCCAAGGTAAAACTGGAACTTCATCAAATAAACAAAACCAAATGAATGTATCCCCTAAACATAAAATGAAGTTGCTATGCAAAGGACTATTATCTCTGCCCCAGGTTGTCGATATGTGGTTAGTTTTCTCAGTTTGTGCACAAGCAGCAGGGTGAAAGCATGAGCACAGGGTCAGAAGTGCTGCAGTGTAAAATTCCACCCATCTTTATGTGCAGCCACGGGGCCCCTGCAGGTGTTGGTGTGTGTCAGATTCCGGACCTCCACTGCTGCAGATGTAGGTGTAGTGTGTAAAATTCCACTGAAAGCCACTGTTTTTAGCTGTGAGCGAGTCTCGTCATGGCTCTCATTGCTCCGCCCAGGCTTTCCTCGCTCCGACCTAAGCGCCACGTTTTATTGTGCGGTAATATGCCTTTTTCTGGGGGAGGAAATGGCTGCCCCCTCCTTAAAAAACAGGCTGAACCTGTAGAAAAGGCAGCCTGAAAGAAAATACACACACTTTTATCTTAATGGATAAAGGGAGAGAAAGACAGGGGAGGGAAGGAGCAGTGCGTTTCCATGGTGTCAGGTTTAGTTTTTAGGAGGCACTCCTTACAGGACAGCAGGGCGTGCTACTTCCCTGTAGGTGGATAAGGATCATTCAGATAGGGTGCCATTGCATGTTTAAGACTTGTCATCAAACAAAACCAATGGTTACAACCTTCTTTTCCGTGTTTTTTTAAACAGGATAACATGTTTAGACCGGCCTTCTGGCAAAAGAAAAAGAAATGAGGGGATGTGTGTGCCTTTGCACTTTCAGCCGACAAACACTTACAATGCGGGAGAGGCGTCTTACATCGCAGCCTCACACTTTGAAGCAAAGTTAAGCAACAACTGTGGCTGTGACTGTTCAAGGCAGCACGAAGTGAAGCTAGCAGGTGTCCACGTGAGGTGGGAATTTTGTGACTGCAGCAGAAAATTCAGTGCATTAGAGATGCATTTAAAGTGTAATAAATGGTGACACAGGTTTGGAATAAAACAGGAATGACCAAAGATATGTCCAGTCACACTACAGCATTGATTTTCAACATCCAGTCTACATCAACTGTTTTGGGGTGAACAAACGCCCTCAGTCACAAGCACATAAAGCCAGACGAAATTTCACTCCAGAGGACGCGGTAATATCATACAGCGTCAACCAGTAAATGGAAGCATTCTTTACGAAACTAAAAGTACGATTAAAAGCAGACAGAAAATCTTGCGACCCCAGTAGTCACAGATGCCAAAATGCGATCCTTCTAAAGCCTTGGATTAGGCTACTGTTTGTTACTTCCCAGGGTGAGTCCGGGGTTTTTCATCCGAGAATCTCTTTTTAGAAACTTTTTTTTGGGGATCGCACTGAGGGAGAAGGGACGAGAGTGGCACGACGGGTTCTCTTTCCTGGCTACGATGCAGTCCTTGATGGCCTCTTTGATCACCTACAGGGGACAAAATACAGGGACTCAGTCCAAACTGCTACACTGTAACAACCAGTATTGTATCATTAATAAGTATGAGTCACATTAGGTAATTATATGACAACAATGGATTCGACAAAAGTAATTGGAAAAACTAACATAATTATAAATATGAGATTTTTTTTTTTAATATATTTGGACAAAAATTCTTTGCAGTCAGTGACTGGTGGTGGCTGGTTACCAGTGATTTACACTTTGTTATATATTATCTGTGTTTATGTTTATGAATGTGTTTCTTAATTGAAAACAGTTGAAATTTGATGATACCCTTTCTTCCTCTAGGGTGTTCTTGACTATTTGAATCCTTACTAGGCAGGGAAATGACTCAGTACGATACAGTAAGTGAAAGTCAGTCTGACCTCTTACAGTGGCACGCCTACTGCAATCTAGACTTGTACAATCTGGTTTTAGACAAGTCTTTGGGATTTCAAATATTTGACATTGCACAACAAAGTCATATTTCTGTAGTGACAACTTCCACATTGACAGCTCCGAGTGAGGGCAGACTATAAATGAATGACTGGGGAAATGAATGAAAATCAGTCCGCCCATGGACAAACCCCATTTTTTATCCTTCAATGAAACTGCAAATGCACTGAATCATCATTATTATCACTGTTAGCTGCTGCTTGATGTGAGAAAGCTGAGATCTGCATCCAGTAGCGAAACCACAGGGCGTGGAACTGACCTCCAGGTTGTTGAGAGTGTTGAATTCCATCAAGTCATGAAGTCTGATGAAGGCCTCGTTGGTGTACTGGAAGTTAAACGTGGAGAATGGTGACTCGGGGTCATCAAAGATGTCAAAATCTGCCAAGTCCTTCTCCTTCTCAGTCTCTCGGGGCACACCTGTAATCAACCAGAACCTATGAGTGAGTGAGTGAGTGAGTGAGTGCTCTTCAGTCAGGGCATCCAGACTCTGGAGCCATCCACCCTCCCATCAGACCAGCTGTTTCTGTGCGCTGTTTTAAAAAACAACTTAAAACTTAATTTTACCGGCTGACTTTCCCGTTACTTCTAGGGCTAATCGTGTGATGGTGGATCTCTGTTTGTGTTGTTTATATATGTTTTCTGTTGGAGTATGCATTTGTTTATATTTGGTCTTATATGTACCCTTTGACTGCATTCTCATTCCAAATTGTTTTTGTTTGTTGATGGACTAGTTCAACAACTGTCAGCATGAGGAAACATCAGACACAATTTACTGAGCAGTAGTCTGTTACAACCGAATAGCCTACTAGATGTATTTGCTGTTGTGTACTAATGATTTTAATCTTACACTTCACAAGTGATCTCTATAGTACACCAGTTCTTGAGTTACACATTTACGTTTTCCAATGATCAAGACATCAATGAATAAAAAAAAAAAAAGGAAAATTGAAAATTTTATTTAAATTTAAACATCTGTGGATGACAACAGAAAACTAATAATGCTGTTGTGAGCTTGGTTTGTCATTTCAGTCAAACTTTAAGCAAAACCTATTAACACAGAATCAGGTGTTGGAAGGATTACTCCATAAAACCACCAACACTCATTCCTTGGAGGAGGCAGAGTCAGAGGATTCTGGGGTGGACACACAGCTCTATACCCTCGCGAGGGTACTGGAGGGGGCATGGGAGTTTTGCCCAACCAGTCTACATTTGTTTTGTGGATCTGGAGAAGGCTTATGACCATGTCTCTCAAGGTGTCCTGTGGGAGGTGCTCCAGGAATATGGGGTAGATTTGGCTTTGTTGTTGGAGCAAGAGCTTGGTTCGCTTTGCTGGCAGTAAGTCAGACTCCTTCCCAGTCGGGGCTGACCTTTGTCACCGGTTCTCTTCATAATTTTTACTGACAGAATTTCTAGGCGCAGCCAAGTGGCGGAGGGACTCAGGTTTGGTGGTCTCCGGATTCAGTCTCTGATTTTTGAAGATGACATGGTCCTGTTGGCTTCATCGAAGAAAGACTTCCAGCTGAGACGGTTTGCAGCCAAGTTTGAAGCAGCGGGGATGAGGATCAGCACCTCTAAATCTGAAGCCATGTGTCTCAGTCAAAAAAAGGGTGGATTGCCCACTGTGGCTTGGGAAGAGTTGCTGCCCCAAGTTGAGGAGTTCAATTATCATGGGGTCTTGTTCACGAGTAAAAGTAAAATGGAATGGGAAATGAACAGATTGATTAGGGTGGCGTCGGCAGTGATGCAATCACTAAACTGGTCCATTGTGTTGAAGAGACAGTTGAGCCAGAAGGCGAAGCTCTCAATTTACTCATCAATCTATCATCCTCACCTATGGTCATGAGCTCTGGGTAGTGACCAAAAGAATGAGATTAGGATTACAAGCGGCCTAATGAGTTTCCTTCATAGGTTGGCTGGGCTCAGCCATAGATATAGGGTGAGGAGTTCAGATATCCAGGAGGAACTCAAAGTAGAACTCCTGCTCCTCCCCATCGAGAGGAGCCAGCTGAGGTGGTTCAGGCATCTGGTCAGGATGCCTCACGGATGATTCTCTGGGGAGGTGTTTCGGGCATGACCGCCAGGGCATACCCAGGACATGCTGGAGCAATTACATCTTTTGGCAATCTTGGGAATGTCTTGGTGTCGCCCAGAGGAGTTGGTGGAAGTGGCTGGGGAGAGAAGCATCTGGATCTCCCTGCTCCCACTGTTGCCCCCCGTGACCCGGAACCGGATAAGCAGCAGACGACGAACGAACGAACTAACGAACTATCAACACAGAGCCCATTGAGGCAAGACATACTGCAATAAAAATCAATTATCTGTGTTAACGAACAACATTATATGCCTCCAATTTCCATGCAATGAAAAGCGTTCTTCTCCAGTGGATTCTAAAACTTTTGGAAAGCATTATTCCAAACGAAAAGCTTTTTCTTCAATTGTAAGGAAACTTGTCCACCTCCTGGTCCACATTTAATCTTTAGTTTGGCAAATGAGGTGGCAAAAAGTAATTTTTTGGTATAACTTCCGCTTTGGATTTGAGTGCAAAAACCTTACGTAACACCCATAAACAGACTGCATAAGTATGTGGGCCGATGACCTACTGAATCTAAAAAGGCAGCTGAAGCAAAGATGCAGTGTTTGTGTGTATTTGTATGACTCATGATGTATAGCATGTTTACACATGGGGCTCTCCCACTGCAATGAGAGATTCCACTATCAGCACCTGGCCCCGTATGGAATCATAATTCATCCGGGCAGCTTGTGTAACAATGAGCACGCTGTGATTCACATCTATGCACATGCCCCCACACACACTCACCCGCTATAAACTGCATGTATGCTTAAAGACACACATCTTTTCCACTGCGAAACCACAGCGGCCCTGAGACTTTTTACTGGGGCCATTCAGACGAGGGGCCCAACTGTGTACTGCAGACTGACTGTGGTTGACATGTGGCATGCCTCATGTGCCATGAGAGTAAAACAAAATTATCATAATGGGCATATTTTCCTCCTCACACACAATGTGGAAGATTCCAAATATGCACATACAGTACTTACCAGGTGCCTTGAATGTCCTGAAGTTGATGTTGACCAGTACAAAGTGGATCACAGTTGGGCAATTCTTTTCGCCTTTCCTTGGTTTGAAGACATAGCATTCCTTCAGGCCTTCGCGGTCGAAGACTTTGGGATCGATCTTGGGGAATGGAAGCTTGTTCATTCGAGCCCATTTCTCTGCCATCAAGATTTCCTGTGGCAAACATTTAAAAAGGCGTGTGAAAAAATGTGTCCGCGATTCTGTGCTTGCATGGACAATTGTTCATCGCATTTGCGTAAAAACACCTTGAACGGGGGGCTGGAGTCGCTGGGTCGGGCAGAGAAGTCAAACGAGATGATGAGGTCGACGCCCCGCTGCGGCCGCAGAATGAGAGGGTAGGGGAGGTTGTAGGTCAGGCCGCTGTCCACAACATGGATCTTCTTACTCTTGACATCCAGAGGCTCATAGATACGATCGAACTCATCTGGGTCTAAGAAAATCATTATGAAATCAACAATGCAGGTACATAATTGGACAGTTTCCTTCAACTGTAATCTTCAAGACCTGACACAGTTTATGTATCCGGCTAATGAGTCACTTATGGAATGCTCACTGGAAATTTCAACCACACCTTTCCTTACAAGTAAAAGCTTTTTTAAATTCTATCCAAAACTCCTGACAAAGGGCTGACATGACTGCATGCCATATGACATCAGCTACCTGCAGAGAAATACAATTCGACTCTACACTTCACAAAACTTTATCTTTCAGAGCTAATTGTGTCAGTTTTTTAATCCGTGCCTTTCATATTTTCTTTCACTCTGACTGCTCTCGCCATAATAAGTTTACGTCAATGTTGTTCTTGCAACTTCAATTATTGATCTTAATTGAATATCAACTATTACTATTTTAAGTTTGGATAAACAAAATGGTGAAGTGAAGCAGTGGTGTGAATACCTCAACATAGAGAACTAAAATAGGACTGTGTGACTGTAAACCTAAACTCAAATAAATGTATTTGAAGGTAGGTTTGAATACCAGCCCTTTTTGTTACAGTCACTTATCATGCACTTAAGGAATAAGTCTAAATTAAGTCTACAAGCAGGAGCAGTGAACATCATGTATCTGTCGTACCTGTGACGGCGTCCACCTCCTCCTCAGGCATCACGGCGTGGCTCATGAAGTCACTGATTGGAGAGAATGGGATGTTGGTGTTCAGGTTCAGGCCCAACATGAAATTATGAACCTGGTAATAATAAAGTCAGATGGGTTATGGAGAGATTGGAAACAAACACGATCGTCATGCGTAAACAAAACAAAATAGCCACATGTTTTATGTCAATATGACATTCATGAACACTAGATTGTAATGCACAATAAAATTTTGTGTCATGGATGGATTGGGGTTTACAGGGCATTCAAGGAGGACTCTGGTATTTTTTTTTAAATTAAGCCTCATTTCCTGATTGAGGCTCAGCTCAAAAATTTCACAAAATACATCTTTTTTTGAAAATGGCTCCAGTATTGAGTTTGGCCGCTAGGACTGTTTAGGACAGGACGAGTCAAAACGGTGCTTTACAAAGTGTTTTGTGAAAATGAATTTGTGTAGATTTATTTAAGTATTTATTTCATACTATGGGCTTAGTTTGAAAAAAATGTCATACCTTCCCAGCACGACCTTCTCTTGTGTTGAACAAAGCAGACTCACTGAAGAGCGACGTGAACATTCGCTGCATCCAGCTTGCCTGAGCCGTGCGATGGTACTCATCTTCTGCCTCCGGGTTCTCTGTCCCACCTTAACCATCAAACAGAGACGACAGATCACTGAGCACTGTAGGTATAATTCATGTCTAAAATTCCTCAATATTGTTGACATAATTAAAGGTCCTTTCAGAATATTTTCTAATACCTTAATTATTTTAAATATAAAACCACAAGTGAAGTAATCTCTATTTTCTAGTACTGTCAAGTTAAGTCTACCACACATACACACAAAGCAGTTCTAAAAAACTAAAATTAAAGAACTAATGCACACACTAACAAAGAAATAAAACAACTTGTACGTCATTATCAACATTGTTTAGTGATTTAACCAGAGATATAAGTGAAAACCTGATGTATCGGTACTTTTTCCTGAACTCACAGCAACCACAGTGACCTCTGATGTTCTGATAATGATGATGTTGTGTCACGCCAACAATATACCACACCAAAAAAAACTTGCCACACTTTCACACCTATTTATCTCACCGTGACAGATTCAATTGTGCTGCACCATAATAAGTCTTTTGTCACCTTTTCGTGGCACATCATCATTATCCAGACTGTCTTCTCCAACGATGTGTTTTGGTTTGATATTCTCTGTAAGACACAAGACACCAGGTTAGAATTTCAAGAAAGCATTTTAATCGTATTCAGAGCACATACTGACACTATGTGACATTATCAACTCCACTGCTCGTTTTTAGTTATATTACAATAAGCCCTGAGAGAAATGATGTGCCCCAGACCAACTGCTGCATTCCTAAACTGGGCAGAGATGTTCTGAGAACATTTGCACAACCACTGCAATGTTCAAAGGTCACACCAAACACATTTTTAAAGGCTAAACAAACATCTGAATAGTTGTCAGAGTCATCACAAGGAGCTGAAAGCTTCCCACTGTTGTGGTAACATCATTCACGCACTCACAAAAAGGTCGTACACGCGTATGTCTGTACGTAACTCTAGCCTGAGACAAAGAGGACAACTTAAGAGAGGACGGAAGACAACAACAGTAAGATTTAAGACAGAGGTGAATATCAGTTTCTGTGGGATGGGGGGGCCGTTGACATTATTTCAGGAGTAGATCAAAACAATTAGTGTTACCTGCATTATATAAAACCAAACCTCTTACACAAAGCATCAGTGGCCAAAACATATTTCAGAATATGCTCATGACAAGTTTAATAATTTTATTATTTAATAATATCTTACTGGAAAAACATTAACATAGATACGTTTAGGAGACTTATGAGAATTAGGAGACTTTGGAGAATTATTATTTTTCATTTAAAGAGTACACCTAATAAAAAATGCATAGTTGTGCATTAATATTATCATTGTTTTTTTTTTTTGACAGCCAACATTTCAATGAAAAAATGAAAGCTGAAATTATTATATAAGTTTAAAAAAAAATGAATAGATGTTCCATGAAATGCTTGGCTAAATGTTCCTTTTTCCTATAGTTCTGTAACAACTGAACAAACTCCATCTGCTGATGACGATCATGAAAAACAATCAAAGGCTACTTATCGGGTAACGAAAAAAAATTGAGATATAAATTAGTATTCCTGTACTCTTCCAGTCAAATGAGCAAAACAAATGAATGGCAAGTAGAAGAGAAAGTTTACCTAACTCCTCCTCCATAGTGCTGCCACCAGCTGTGTCTTTGACTCCAAGCACTCTGTTGAACAGAATGGAGAAAGCGCTGCCCCACACACCTGACAGAGATTAAAACACGTTGTTAGTTCGTTCACTCACGTAAAGTGTTTTGTGCTGAGCAACAGACGAAAAAAACCTATCTCACCCATGAGAAAATGAAGAGGGTTTTCTTCGTATTTCTTGACAACGGTACCCATGAAGAACTTGCTTCCGAACAAGTCAGGGGCCATGAAGGTGCCGTACTTTGCCATCCCAATTTCATATGGGCTGAACTCCACCCAGTCTATAACATGCAAAAAATGTAACACATTTCTGGTGCCAATGTGATCGCCAAAGTCATCAAGAACATGTTAATAACTACTGCACATGCTCTGTGCGCTCAGCATGCATTTGTGCGCTCGAATTAAAAACACATGTAAAAGTAATAAACAACTGTAATCGTAGAAATGTAAGAATCAGACTGCTTATGAGACATTTTGTATGCATAGCAGCCCCTTTTTTCTCATACGAGCTTTTTTGCTTTGGTTCAATCAAACAGTGAAACAGTGAACAAAGTAACTTAATTAATAAATTAAATCTAACTAGAGTTAAAAAAAATGCCACTTGAAATTATAGTTAGATAATAAAGGACCACAGAGGGACAAGAGAGTGGGCCAAATTATCAACTGGCCACAATACCAATGGAAATTTAAAAAAACTGCTGAAAAGCCTGGGGACTTTATTAAAATAAATGAAAGAGAAGGAGCTGTATGTAGCTTTTTTTCTTTTTGTTCAATCCACAGCAAAAGGGGTTGAGTGAATAATGACTGAACTTTTATTTCTGGGTATACTGCTTCTTTAAATGTGTCCCTGGGCCCATAAAGGAGTCCCTCCTACATTTAGATTAGTTGTGAAAACAGGAGGTATTTCTAGATCAGGAATGTGTGTCAATGTGACTTTACACTAAGGCAAATCAAAGTGACCTTGCACAATACTTGACTCTTCATCAACCAAAAATAGCAAATACATGCTTGTGGTCAGTGTTTTCATCGTTAAATCGTCTCACAGTTGAGTGGGTGACAAATTTCTTTCTATGTCTCTGAAATTAGATACATGCAATACATGCAGTCTTTTTGATTGCAGTTTTTTTTTTTTTTTGTTTGTGAAGACAAATGTTTTGTGCTCATGCACAAAATTAAGTAACTTATGTATTGTTGCAATTTGTAAACACGAATATTGCCTTAAGTTAGGAATGGGAACCATCTATAAACAAATATTTACAAATGAATGCAGAATCGGTAGGGAAGGGACAAGATATTGTTATCACAAGCATTCTGGTATCCTTTTCTATTGTTCAAACACATCTCAACAGGTTTGCTACATGCAGTATATGCAAGTAAGCACACTGTGGGAAGGCAAAAGGAACCAAACACACTGGCTGAAAAGCATTTTTAAAATCCATCCGATTTAGCTTTTTTACTAGTATGTAATAG
>KV751319.1:3815813-3847339 GCA_001698575.1 Mola mola
TATTACAAATAGTGATGAATGTAAAGTTTATTCTCAGAATAACGTGTTCTGTTACCAGTAGATCTGCCAGGGCTCATTGCAGGATATTGCCGATTGTGCTTCCTTGCGTAAATCCAACAGATCTAAAAGACACTGTATTGTACTGTAAACTCGCTTGTCCAATCCCTATTGCAAAACAAAACAATAACTCTGTGTCTTCAAAGCGAAACAGAATTAGACACGTACCTTTGTCCGAAAGCGTTATCAACTCACAAATCCTGAAATATGTGTCATGCTGACCGAGAAACGTATCCCGACACTCCGGGACCTGGCCTGGAAGAAGCTGCCGCTCCGGTGACGCGCAGCCGCCACAAGGGACGATCGCAGTTTAGCGAGTTGAGAGAAAGAATAACAAACACACGGACTCGCCTCAAAACTAAAATCTAAAAGCTAAAATCGGCCGACTTGCAAAAAGACTTGCAAAAAAAAAAATTCCCAAGGAAGACGCAGATTTTTGATTCAGAGAGCGAAGCCACAGGCTCACGTCTCCTTCCCACGTCGCTCGGTGCGCAGCCGCTATGAGCCGAGTGACCACGAGAGGGCGCAAACCTGCTCACCGCGCCGGCAACGAAGCGCTTTCATGGATTTACAACGTAAGACGTCCGCGGGCACTAACTAGTTCTTATCAGCAGTATCGCCGTGGCATTTTTCGTGGAACAGCTGTCACGCGTCTGTTCTTTCTGGGAAGGCTTGTTGTTGGGGTTTCTCATCTTTTCCTGTTTTTCCGCTGTTCGTGTTCCGTCAGCACAGTTTGTAAACCCCCCCCCTTGAGACATGAGCTACACGAATAAAATGTGATTGATATTACTGACCTCTATTAATCCAATATTTCCCACTCTGTCTTTTTATATTGTTTTTTTTTTTGTACATGTTTCAAGCAAAACATTGATTAGAAGTCTTTTTTTTAATTATTATTATTTTTACAGTTGGTTTTTACACAATTCTACCGGAAAAAAGAGTTTACTTGTGCCTGCAGTGTTACTATCATTATTGTCGAGACGCGACATTATTCAACTAATAATTAAATGAGACCCTCCAACAGATATCCATAGGGATCTATATTTTGTATATTGTTATTCCTCAGTAAATGCTCTTTAACAAGGTCCTATGAAATCTCTTAATGATAAATGACTAAATAAAGTTATTCTCTTGATTTAAACTCTTCCTCTCCGAAAATACGGTGATATAATTCAAGCCATTATGTGCATTCCAACATTCTAAATATATTAGTCAATATATTAATGTTGCATAAGCGTTTGTGTTATAGTATAGGTTATTTATGGGATAAGGGCATTAAAACTAATTGTCGCCGCACAAACAAAATACCGCTTTTTATGTCTTATTATGTCTTTTTATTTTAAGACTGTTAGTTCTGTTTGAACCAAGTTCCAAACGTTTCAACTGAAAGACTCCCGAAGGAGGAGGAGGAGGAGGAATAGCAGATGAGGAAAAACGTTCAGTTGCCAACGAATCATCAAATCCCATTGGGGGTTGTGAAAGATGGAATATTCCGTGTCCAATTACTAAACAATCTCTGTGGTCACTTTTATCCACGTCTGTGCCAATCATTAGGCTGAGGACGTGGTAATGACGTCAGCCCGCCGCCGGTATATAAAGGCGCGCGGTGATGAAGGTCGGACAGTAAGATTCGCCGCCGCAGAAGACGCAGCAGCGGAGGACGGCAGAGACAAGGGAAGGGAAGATCTTGAAGCGCAACTTTGGACTATGAACAAATTCACAGCACTAGTCTTCCTCTTGGCACTGGGTTTCCTTGACTGCGAAGCTGGTGAGTAGAACTCAAGACAGCTGGAATCTAATGTTTTCTGTTTTTTAGCGATTTTTTTTTTTTTTTTTAATTATTATTGTTTTGTCGCAAATACAAACCTCATACAATACGTCGATTCTGATTTTAGAGAGTAAGATTCTACTTGAACAGACGTTAACTACAACCCAGTGGTGCGAATATTGTTAATGATAACAGTCAATCGTCACCCTGTACAGGTAACCCATGTTGCTCAGAGCCATGCCAGAACAGGGGCGTTTGCACGGCGCTTGGAGCCGACAGATATGAATGTGACTGCACACGAACGGGCCACTCTGGACAAAACTGCACAACACGTGAGTATGAGTGGCACAAATGCCGAGTGAACCTAAAGTTAAGCGCTCGTGTTGGTTTTTGGTGATTTGTTTGATAATTCGATGTCTCGCCTGGTCTTTACAGCTGAGTTCCTCACCTGGCTCAAAGTGTCCCTGAAGCCGTCGCCCAACACTGTCCACTACCTTCTCACCCACTTCAAGGGCTTCTGGAACATCATCAACAACATCTCGTTTCTCCGGGATGCCATCATGAGATATGTGCTGACATGTAAGTGTTTCTGACCTAAGGCAAAAACGAGAAGATTGGAAATCGCAGCATTACACATCACGTCATTCTTACAGCAGGTTGCCGAGAAGCATTGAAGGAGCATTTATTCTAATTAAATGCATTTTTTTCTCTAGCCCGAGCTCACTTAATAGACAGTCCCCCGACTTTCAACGCGGACTATGGTTACAAAAGCTGGGAAGCATATTCCAACCTTTCCTACTATACACGCACCCTCCCCCCTGTGCCAGAAGATTGCCCAACACCCATGGGAGTAGTAGGTGAGTACTCTTTATCTGCTCTTAGAAAACCAGTTTTCTCAGATTCTTCCGTTCTGAGCAATAGTTTCTTGGTTACATTGCATCACCAGAAAATCTCTAAATGGTCCCTGCCGCTGGATTAACAAATTGGAAACGCACCTAAAATAACACAGCCAAATTTGCCCCAACAAAACAGACGAAGCTGTTATTTTTAGTTTTTGCGCTGAAACTGGATCACAGCCTTGTTCACTTAAATCTCTGTAACATTTTCAGGTAAAAAAGAGCTTCCTGATGCCGAGCTGCTGGCCGAGAGGGTTTTGAGGAGAAGGAAGTTTATCCCGGACCCGCAGGGCACCAGCCTGATGTTTGCATTTTTCGCACAGCATTTCACGCACCAGTTCTTCAAATCTGATACAAAGAAAGGACCTGCCTTCACCGTCGCTGAGGGTCATGGGGTAAGTACAACAAAGATTAGGCCACATCAGATTTTAGTTAGGAACAATAGACAAAGAGGCTAAATTTGTAAATGAATACTTTGATTAAAAAAATACCATATTGCTTTCGCGACAGGTGGATCTCAACCACATTTATGGGGACAAACTGGAGAGGCAACACAAGCTGAGACTCATGAAGGACGGCAAACTTAAATATCAGGTAAAACAAGAGACAACTTTACTGTAGTTTAGACAGCAAAATGCTTCAGAACACTGACATTTGCTTCATCTCTTGTCTAAATGTGAAGATCGTGAATGGAGAGGTGTACCCACCAACGGCCAAAGAAGTCGGTGTTAATATGCACTACCCTCCTCACATTCCCGAATCTGAACGCTTCGCTGTTGGCCACGAGGCCTTTGGCCTGGTTCCCGGCCTGATGATGTACGCCACCATCTGGCTACGGGAGCACAACAGGGTATGTGATGTTCTGAAAGAGGTCCACCCTGACTGGGATGACGAAAGACTCTTCCAGACCACACGGCTCATTCTGATCGGTAAGATTTTGGGTTTGCAAGTGATTCTGATAAGTACACAAAACTGTTTTGTAATGCTACTGGGGGGGGGAAAGAAAAATAAGGCAAAATGAAAACACAAAGGCATGCAAATCTTGTCACACCACTACAACAGCTCCCACAGGGATTTTCAAAGAAGGAAGTTGTACTTCTTTATTTTGGTAATCATCCATGTTGCACCCAGTGGAGGCCTGAGCCTGCTGTGTGTGAAACAGGTTTGACTCTGAAAGAGGAAATGTTCCGTCTTTCGTGGCAGAACCACATGTTTTTCAGATATTAGAGTCAGGATAAGGATCAGATGATTCTGATATTCCCCTGAAACACAAAACACCATTTTAAAAATGACTAAAATTATATCTACTTCAGCTCACACATTCAAGTACGGGATTTGTTACCATGAATTACAGTATATGAATAAAATGAATGAATATTACCTGAACAATATTGAAATATTTAATCATTTGTCTTGTAGGAGAGACCATCAAGATTGTGATAGAAGACTACGTGCAGCACCTGAGTAACTATAATTTCAAGCTCAAATTCGACCCCGAGCTGCTGTTCAATCAGCGCTTCCAGTACCAGAACCGCATCTCATCCGAGTTCAACACCCTGTACCACTGGCACCCACTGATGCCTGACACATTTCACATCGCGGGCAAAGAATATAACTACAAGCAGTTTGTCTTCAACAACTCTGTGGTGACTGAGAACGGCATCAAAAACTTGGTGGAATCGTTTTCCAAGCAGATCGCTGGACGGGTAAGGACTGTTTGAGCTGTGGCTGCAGCATTTTGATGTAGTTAGTATCACTGCTTTAAGGCTAATTAACTGACCCGCCCATCGTTTTCCTCAGGTTGCCGGGGGCCGAAATGTTCCAGGACCTATCATGTACGTGGCCATTAAGTCAATTGAAAACAGCAGAAAGATGAGATACCAGTCTCTGAACGCATACAGGAAGCGATTCTCCATGAAGCCCTACAGCTCGTTTGAAGACATGACAGGTGAGACAAAGGTCATTTACAAAGCACGATTATTTGTGTTGGAATTGTTGACGTGAGAAAACTAGTGAAGCAGTAAATGTTGCCATTAGGAAAATTTTTTTTTTTACCAATTAATAGAGTCATGAACTGAGTGCAGCAACCGCAGACCAAAGCTTTTGTATTAGATTACTTATTACTAAAGAAATGGCTTGGAACAAGATGAAGTCCCTGGCAGCTTTGGAGTTTAGGAATATATTTGCGGCCTGCAAAAACCAGATGTTCATTTTATCTTGAGATAGAATAAGCAGACTGTCAGCACAAGAGAGCAAGAATAAACAGGAGCGAGGCCTCCTGCTTCAGAGGAGAGGATGCAAAGTTCATGACAAAATGCTTATTTAACACTGAACAAAATGTAGCTCACGATGCATGAGGACAGAAATGTGTGTGCTTGTTGGAGAAAGAGAGAGATGCAGATGGGAGGATAAAAAGAGGTTATTTTTTTTCAACTACACAAAGCTCATATTTGGACTAGCGAGCAAGTGAGAAAAGCCAAGTTGAAGCAATCATTAAATCTTTCCTTTCCTCTATGTTCCTCAGGAGACAAAGAGATGGCTGCAGAGCTCGAGGAGATGTACGGACACATTGACGCTGTGGAGCTGTACCCAGGTCTGATGGTTGAGAAACCCAGGCCTGACGCCATCTTTGGGGAGACCATGGTGGAGATGGGTGCCCCTTTCTCCCTCAAGGGCTTAATGGGAAACCCCATCTGCTCTCCGGAGTACTGGAAGCCAAGCACGTTCGGCGGCAAAGTCGGCTTCGATATCGTCAACGCTGCCACCCTGCAGAAGCTCATCTGCAATAACGTCCAGGGCCCCTGTCCTGTAGCATCCTTTCACGTGCCCGACGTTGAAGAGACCGGGTCTATGATCATCAACTCAAGCACATCCCCCTCCCGCAGCAGCGATATCAACCCCACAGTCATTCTGAAAGAAAGGACTACTGAGCTCTAATTTGCATTCATTTTTAAAACCTTAATAATTTATTTTTATAGTAATGTATTTATTTATTTATTTGTTTGTTTGTTTTTTATTTATTGTCCTATTTATGTTATGACATGACAAGGTCCATATAATATTTTTATACGTGATTTTGTACATTTTGTCCTGTTACCAACGTCTGTTTTTATTTATTAAAAGAATAGTTGTATTATAAGTTATTTGTAATGACCTCGGTCACTGCAGCTGAATACTTGAAGATTAGTTTACACTCTCAAATAAATGTTTATATATATATGTTCACACTGAACTTAGTGAATGATCTTGACTCTCTATCAGTAAAGTCCATTTATGTATTGTTTTACTGTTCTTACATCTTCAGGTCATGTATTCACTTGGTTAATTTGAAATTACATCAATAAATTTAAGATGCACTGTTGTTTAGAATTGTATTTGTTTTTCACTGATTTGCAAGGTTGACACGAATAAACGTTACCAGGAATTGGAACACAGCACTCAAGAGTCATCAGACTTGGTCATTTTGTCTGGTTGTGTTATCACTGAAACGCTCTGAAGGAAAGACACTAAGAGACAGTTATGCAGATACTATCAACAATATACAATGTATATTCTAGATGTGGGATATGGCAACAACGTGGATTTTCAAACAAATGTTGTTAGAAGTTTTATCATGTCAGGTCCTTTGTGCTCTTCCTTCTTCATTGTACATCCTCTCCCATGCAACTTAAAAATATGTGACCAAATAAAATGCATTACCTTGAAAAAAGACTACAAATGTCTGTGGGTTTGAACATTCTGGAAAACACGTGAGATAATGGACATATGCAACAAATACCTTAATTTGTTTTTAGACCTTTCATTGAGAAATTATACATTTGAAGTAGGTGACTGGTGTCAGTTTCACCATCAGTGTTTTTCCAAGTTTGACTTTTGTATCTGGTATTCATTTTATCTTATTCTTTTAATTACAGTTAAACAGATTTAAATGCACATGAAATTATTTTATGACTGAATTACATTTTGCAACAGCTTTAAATTTTTCTGGCGGCACAATTCAGTCTCAACCTGTGAGAGACTCCTGATGGGAACAACATTAACAACACTTATATTCAATGGTTGCCCACAATAAGAAGGTTCTAGGTTTAAGCCTGTTGAATCAACTTGGGCTTTTCGGGGCGGAACATCTTTTGATAGATTTATTGGTGGCCTGCAAATTGTCCCGTAAATGTGAATGTGGGAGGTGAATAATTGTCTGTCTCTGTGTGACAGTCCTGTGATTGAACAGTTGGCTTGCCAAAGGTGTATTCCACCTCTTGCTTAGGCTCACATTTTGTCTACAACACGTCCAAAGTCAAGAATGAAAAAAATGCTTTGTTGCACACTTTCCGTTATCATCTTCTTTTACCCAGAGGTTAGAGACAATGAACAGAAAATCAAATGTTATTAATGAGGTAGATTTAGTTTGTGAGTGTGCTTCAACTTTAGGATAATCTACAGCTTTTTGTATGAGAAGAGCTTTCACATTTCAGCTCCTCAGATAAAACATGTAGGCACTTGTTAGATTTGAGGAAGCCTGCATGCTAAGAGGCAATATGGCTCAATCTGGTTCACAGATCAACTAAAGCAGCACAAATCAAATATTTCTCCCATACACGCTTGAGGATTTTTTTTTTTTTTTTTTTTTACTTAATATTTGTGAGACAAAATAAGACTTTCCTTAAATAAAAGGATATAAAACTATGAATAATAATAATAAAACTTCCCACGTATTCCACGCAACATGTTCCGTGCACTACTTCTGTTTTGATATTGCTTTGTTTTGATGCTAGATTATGAATTAACCCACGTAACATAAAGAGGAAATGATAGTTTGGCTGTGGTCGTAGGTAGATCTGCAAAACTTTCCATTAGTCTACGAGCATTGCCGGGAAGAGGGGATCTAAAGGCCATTTGTACTGTATATGAGGTGTGAAAACTAGCCCCCAGTCCGAAAGCATACTGGACGTCCTGCCTCAGCAGTAAAGCCTGGTGACAAAGGAGTAAAGTGACTTTTCTGTGGTATCTATTCCAAAGTAACTGCAGTGGAATGAATGCTGACGTGACTAGCGACACAGAATGGTGAGTCACTCAGTCAAGCATCATCCCTTCTAGACACAGACAATGGCAAGCTAAATTTTCCCATCTATTTTTTTTTAGAAGCAATACAAAGAGTACATTTACTCCCCCACCCTAAACAAGGAAATTACATTAATTAAGTCATGTGCATCAGTTGTCATCTTCAGTGAACCTGACAGGCTGTTCTTCCTTCATCACAAAATTTCCTTTTAGAGCTTCAAAAGACAGGCGCAGGATTCCCCATCAGAGAGACGTGGCCCATCACGGCATGAAAATGACCTGATTGTGTGCACAATATTTGTTTTCCCCACTGTCTGTTTCCCGAGGGTGAGTATTATTATTCCATTGTCCATCAGTGTGTGGTATGCTCTGGTCCTGCTCTATGAGATTGAACAAGGGACTACATCTCGCTTTGTGCGGGTGTAATGAGCATGAGCAGGCTTTGGGCCCTGGTGTGGGAGAAGATCAGGAGACTTCAGTGTGTGTTTTCCCTCTGACCGGTTCTGGACCTCTCTGGAACCAGAACTGGTGTGGAGTCCGTGGGTTACGTGACGCCTTGCAGATGGCAGGAGCTCGGGTCAACCGGCAGCTGCTGCCAGCCACTTCCGAACGAAAAGCACTGGCGCTGACCAACACTCGTTGTTTACGTGATTAAAATGACACAATCACAAATATGGATGAATGAGTAGCCCAGTCTCCTGAATATTACATTCATGTACCAATCATTTAAAACAGCAAATACATTTTAAAGAGGAAAGTAATAATTATCAATAACATTTTCCTTTTATCAGAGGGTGATATTTTGTCTAATGCATGTGATAAGCTTGAAATCAGTTGATATTGATCAGTATGAATGACATTTCCTGGAGCGCATTTATCTTGCAGGTCTGCAACATAAACATGATGTTTTATAAAATCTAGTGGATTTTTTGTTGCTGTCACGCAGAAATTGAACGCAGGCCTATAAATTCAATAAAGACTACTCAACTAATTTAACTTTGTAGCTCTGTAGCATTGTGTGACTCACAGTGGATATTCACAGACAGAAGGTAGGTGTGGGGGGGGGGGGTCACAATCAAGACAGCAGAACTAGGTAAACATTGGAACTATTAAAACAACATTAACAAATAAAATACAAACATGCAGTTTTAGTGTTACTCCGCAGTCAAATCCTTCTGTCTAAGATAGTTATCACAATTTCCACAGACCAATGAGGATTGTCGTAATACCTATTGTGTCCAGTCAACGAATCGAAACCATAATTTATTACATTCAATTTTCCTTCAATGAAACATTTTAATTGTTTAACAAATGAAAAATGCCAATTATATATCAAAATTTATTACAATTTATTACAATTAATTTTCTGTTGATGGACTGATTCATTAATTGGCTGCATGAGTTAAATGGCTTGAAAGAGGAACCATAGAGGTAAAAATAAAGTGCGGTGCTGCTCTATGTGATTGCTTTTAGTGTGCTGAGAACTGCAACAGGTTTTTCTGCTAAATGTGCTGAAGCACTTTGAGAAAAACCATGACGCCAACTGTTGCTACCGTTAACTGCTTATGAGTAACTCAATAGCCAGAGGGGAGATCTCGATATGACGTTATCTGGGATGTCATACTTTCAAAGTGACGAGGGTTTCACCTGACATACTCACACTAATAACATTTTTTTTTTCATACTTCCATGAGCATGCACGTTTAGGTCATTGTGACAACAAATAAGCTGACGAATATGAGATACTGCATTGGTTGGCTGGAATTCTTATTAAAACCCACAGTACGGACTCAACTTTTTCTGTTTCAGTCTATTAATTTCATTTTGAGAGGATGTGATTGGACCAATCAGTTTCTGAAAAATGGCCATTCCAGAATTCCTGTGACGGGCAGGAACGCATGTGTGAAGGGTTGAAAATGTAGCAGTGTAGATTGGATTGGAGAAATGGACACCCCTATTGTTTTTTTTTTTTGTTTCGTTGCTTTGGCTTGGTCAATCGGGGGTCATCGTGGGTCATTGCACTTCGTGGCGCTGTTGTGGCGCATCCGGACCGCTAGAGGGCGCATGGCGCTTTGTGGTAGAAAATAGGACGTTCACGCAAATAGGAAAAATAAACCCTCCTGCCGTTAAGGTAACACCAGCACAACGTGTGTCTTCCTATTTTCCTACCACAGGTCGATAAATATGCCTTAAACTGAGTAGACATGCAGGAGTTTAAGAGTTGCACATGTGACTTATGAGAACGTTTTGTATGTGAGTCAAGGAAACGGGTTTTGAAGAGAGACTGAGGTAAATAGAAGTTAAGGCATGTATGCTAACTAGCTAATGCCAAGCAGACCTGCATCGTGGTGGGCAAAGGCGGTTATATTGCCTATAGTTAAAAAGTCATCTTATCAGTTTGGTTAAAAATAACATTGTAAGAGCTGCTTTGTTAAAAAGCACATTATATTAAAAAAAACAAGTTCATTATTTATTTTCATGGATATAGAGGAAATGTGCTGAATAAGAACAGAGGAGGATGTTTTTGTTTGTTTATTATTTTGAAATAAATTTGTTAAAGGGTCCAAACATGACAATGTATTGTAGTTTGGTAAAGCAGAAGATCATGTGATTTTATGTTTTTGGTTTTGTGCTGTTCAATGGCCATATTATACAAGAGTGGGACTGAAGCTAAAGCCGTTAGTTTTGTAACCGACATCTTTGATACCCGAAGTATATTTTTGTAAATACAGAGAATAAATCCCGCTGCCGTTAAGATAACACCAGCACAACGTGTGTCTTCCTATTTTCCTACCACAGGGCAGGCTGGACTGAGGACCTGCCGCCCCTCTGACCTTCGAGTTAGGGAGGCAACACATGTCAGAAAAAAATGGGTCTAAACTTAAAGGATGTAGTTAAGGTGCTTTAAGAGGATAGAATCTGGGTCTGTGGAAGAAAGGGTAAAAGATCAACTAACAATGAAACATTGTGCAATTAAGAAGAGACGACATGACGACTCATTTTAATTTATGAGTTTACACCCATTTCCTTTTGACTTACATAAGATGACATCCATAACGACAGCAGGTGAAAACGTATTCTGCTAAATCATAGAAATGGGTCAGGTGGTTCTTTAAAGCTGCTCGATTGTGAACATGAAATCAGGAAGTAATTGATCTATGTAGTACCATTTGAAAAAAGGAAGTCAAGTTTAGACCCAAGAATGAACAGGGAGTAAAACAAAACAAAAATCTGACCCCTACATACTGTATGTTCTCTATGTCTCTGTAGATGTCAGCGAGGAGAAATGCCTGGCATGAGTACGCCAGGCATGTAACTCAGACAGAACCAGGAACAGTATCTCTAACAAAGCCTTTTAAGGTCACACAGGGGTAAATTAGCTTTCTCACATCACAGGATTGCAATCAAAAAAAAAAACCACACAACAGCTGTTTTACAGTCCGTCATGTCATGTCAAATTATATCACCGACACATACTCATGCATAGAAAACTCTTACACTTGTTGATATACATTACACAAAACCATCTGAGGGCCTGAAGAAGCAGACTGAGCAGATGACAACACACACTGAATATGTTAGAGGGAATCTTAGATCACATACCACTAAACCTATCTGTACGTAATATATACTTAACCTGATACAAGTCAGTGTGACCTAAGACAATGGAGTTTCATGAAAGGACAGCTCAACTGGCATTTTGACGACAGAAAATAAGATGATGTTTTATTGTCCACAAAACTGGAACTCCTGAGATCCCAAATGCCCAAACCACCAACAGGTGCATGTTAACATTTGACAATTTAGAAATTACAGTTCACTCAGACAACTCATGTTTGTGGATGAAATATTTGTTATAGTGTATTGGATATATAGTTATTCAAGTTTGGCGTCTAGGCTCTGACCTCATCACCCCTACTGAAGTGTGCACAGAAATATTGAAGAGTGATGAGATGCCACCTTGAGATCCCCATTTTGGCTGCTGGTGGGTGCTGGGGTAGTGGTGGGGCTTAAACAAGCGGGAGCAATACTCTAGACAGATTAGAGGCACTGACAGGCAGAAAGGCAAATGGGAAGTGCATGCAGTTTAGATAAACCAACCAATGTGCAGGGTGTTACATAGACAAAAGTGAAGAGTGATTTATTGAGCATATCTAGTTGCGCAGCTTGAGTTGACTGCCTGAACTAGCTCGCAGGCTTGACTCCATTTAGAACTGAAAAAAAAAGCCATTTCTTCAGTTGTTCTGGAAAAACCTGCAGTGATCTTTACTGTGAAACTCCGGAAATGTTTTGTCAGTGAATAATTCTTCCCAATATTACTGGCAGAAAGGGACCCCCTTCCTGAAGCAATTTTGTTACAAGTGATCGAGGGCCAAAGATATTAATGTTTAAAGTGAAATGAATAGCAAGTTTGACAAAACAAGGAGGAATCTTCTCAACTCAAAGTCTTTTTGCGAGTTTCTATTTCTTTGCTGTGCTTTGGCAAAGAGATAGCAGAAAGGGGCTAGTTGCGTGTTTTGTCCCTATGTCTTTTAAGGTCCACTGTACAAAATACCCATTGGTCTTCTCTTTCTTGCTTAACGTTGAACTATTCCTTACTAGTTACTTTCCTTTCCTTTGAGTTTTTAACAGTAAAATCTGATAATGGTTTTGCAAGATCTAATGTCCCACAGATGATTTTAGAGCATATTTCGGGCATTCAGAGCTTTAAGTCAGACACAGATGCAGGCAGATAAACATACAGAAGGAAGATCAGCCATAATTGAAATTTTATTTTACTGCCATCACCCCAAGATTATCAGTAATTTATTTGTTTGTTTGTTTTTTGTCTCCAGGTAACAGGATAGCTTAACAAAAAGAGAACCCTATTATCCTCATATCATATCCATGCGCATGAGCTGATTGCCTTTGTCACACAGAGACTTTGGTATCAGTATTCCTCAGTCACTTTCTCACGCTAGTGACAAACATGTTACATCTGACTGCCTGTTGTCAGTCAGTGATCAAGCAATCAGGTGTTTTGAAAGGATTCCCACGTTAGTAATGATGCCTTGACACACCTTGCACGTCTGTCACATCTGTTTGGCGCTTTCTGTGGCTCTTTACTGCCGTCCACGTTGAACATGTAAGACTTTTTACTCATAAGATTTACTCATGAGTAAAAATGGTCCAAGTAGAGAAGCTGTGAATCGTGAAAACCTTAAATTGTAAATTATATCAGAATACAAGCAATGACTACAAATGAGCAACAGTGGCAGGGTTTAACAGCAACTATGGGATTCAAATTTCAAACTATTCAGCTCGTACTACTGGAAAGAAAATCCCTCAGTATTTTTCTTTTCAAAAAAATTAACCGCTTTTTGTCACCAAAAAGCTTTTTTTTTAAATTTAATTTCTCCCACATCATCTGAGCCAAATTCTGTGTTTGTGTTAGAAGAGCTCTGTGACTCACAGTCCACTGGGAGCCGGGTTTGGCGGGTCAGCTGCAGGACACCCACGTGTGACCGACTGGGAGCAAATCTAGCAAAAATGGTGCTTAAATAGAGCCCTGTAGGTTTCTTTGGAGTTAACTGATGAATGAACATGTGTGCATGAGATACTATAGTTCTGTGACCACCCAGCGAGCCTTTTCTAACACACTTAGACTGGCTCTTCAAGCTCTCATCCTCTTTCAGCCAAGCAAAATCTTTAAACAAATACACCTGGTGTGGTTCTGGTGGTCACAAAATATGTTAATGCTTTTCTACAGTATCTTGTAGTGTGGCTTTGTCCATGCACTGTTAAGAACACAGTTAAATGTTGAGCCATGAGTGTAGGTTTCAGCAGTTTGTGTCACGGATTGGAGTACACAGCGGCACCTTGTATAAGTTTTATTCCTCTGGAATGTGAATAAAGATACTGCCAATGGGGGGGGTTATTAGTTAATTCCAGTTGATAAACAAGATAGCAACAGGAAAAGGTGTGTTGTATGTATAGAGGAAAGCACTTTACTATATCACCATATTTTTAGAGAATAATAATGCTGAGTTTAGGCGTGTTTGTGTCAGTAAGAGGAGAGAAGTACGCTTCCTCCAGTGGAAGGACAGAACAGAAAAGTTTTGTTTGGGGGGACACATGGAGGCCAACAATCATTATTCATAGTAACTATGACAGTGCCCTAACAGAACCTTAATGATAGTGTTGTCATGTAGTGAAACTTGAAACTGGTTTAACTTTCAGCTTTTCCACCAGAGCAGAAAATGTGTCATCCTGGTTCATTTAAGAAATATGTTTTGTCGTTGTTGAGATAACACGAGACAAAACCAACAGTGGCTTAAAGAAATAAGACACAACATGTTTTAGTGTTTATCTGGAAAAAACCATGGGAAAAAAAACCCATAAATAAGTCTTCCAGGAGTTTTCAAGTTCTAAGTGATTATAGTAGATGTAGCATACACAACACATTCTGAAACACTGTTATTGGATGCTGAAGTAATGAAACCTTTCTGAAGCATGAATAGGGCCTGACCTTTATTCATCTCTATTTATTTATCTTTCCACGCCTTCTATATCTGACCTTCAGGTGAGTCAAAGAAGTAAAAACTATCTTTTTCTTTTTAAGTACCCCTTTGTGCTTGGTGGCAATCACAGCCCAGCTTGAAGAATACAGCCATATAATCTTCCTTAGAAAGCAAAACAACACAAAAAGTCAGCTCACAGTGTCGTAATTAACATTAAAAATCCTAAATTTAGATTTGTATGGATTTTGTTTAGGATTGCGGGGGATATGCCGAGCCGATACTGACTTTATACACGTCCATGCTTTTCCTATTCACCATGCGTCACTAATTTTGATAGTGCTTGGTCTCCCGCATCACCTTTTTGACAAACAATCTTTGAGAATTACATGATAATAATAATAATAATATATATTTTTGTCACTGGTATAGTTATGCCTTTGTCTGTATTTTAATGTTTTTTGGTCAAAATGGAGCAACTTAAAGACATCTGATTGTGCCTTTTCATGTATCAGTCCTGGCTCTAGTGCTTCTTGCGTCTACGTGAAACACTTAGAGCACTCATCACTCTCTTGTCTGCCTTGTTTATTTATTTTTGTGCTTTGTCTATTAAACAGAAGCGTTTTATTCTATGTGAGTTCATAGACCAATCTGGCACAACATTAAGGGACAACACAGGATGTGCTGTGGTACTTGGCATTGGGACAGGACACTTTGGGCCTTGTGAGGTAGGCATTGGGGCATCTCTTTCATCCATGGTTCCATTACATCACACCAGTGCACGACTGGTTTGGGATCTAGGGAATTTAGCCTGGATGCCATGTCAAAGTCTTGGGCTCTTTCTCATATACCTTGAGCCATTCCTGACTCTTATTTGTAGTCTGGCAGATCACATTACCCTGCTCGGGAGGCTCCTGCTATTGGGAATGACATCAATGTTTGTTCAAGTGGGTGAAATATGTAAAAACCACATGAATGTCAGGTGAACATTGCATTGCGATTAAAAGATCGATGTTATTAACTTGTCAGTGGTGTTCTGTCTGATCAGTGTATATTCCAACAAAGACAAACTGATCAAATCTTTTTTCTGTTGTTAATTTCTATGATGTTTTTTTAAAATAAACTGTACATACCAGACATAATAACCAACAAACCTTGTAATATTAAACTATAGTTTATGTAAATATATATAATTTCGAAGATCTTTTTGCTGCTTGAAGTTGGAAGGATGAACTAGTTGCACGACTGCAGATTGATTATAAGAAAAAAAAATTATGAGACACTTATTCTAATATGCTTCTATTGTCTTTTCTCCATGGAGAAATAACAGTTGATGAGCTCATCTTGATGGACATTTGGAATGACAACCCTATTTGTCACACAGTTAATTACTGGTTACCATCTCCTGCTCCAGAAATCTGTCTGTCACAAGAAGAAGCCACTGTAAAAGTTTCCATGACATGAGGTCTTCTGTTGTCGCAACAGGTAACAACGAACACAATGTATAGGATGTGTGCAAAAGCAAACCTCCTGAGGTTGCCTTGGATTTCAAAACACAGATGTGTAGATGTTGTCATATAGGCGTTTGAATGTAGAAAACACAGAGGTTAACAAACAGAAGACCATTATTGTGTAGCGGTTGTTCTCAGGTTGTCAGATTAAAGCATGAACATTTCACACCTGGAACAGAGCACAATGTGATTAATGTAACATCGGCGTTAAAGGGCATTACCTAATGTATGTGTGCTTTCATGATTGAGTCTATGACATATCTCTTAAGAAAAAACATATAGTACGTAGCCCTCAGCATTTATTTGTATGTTTGTATCGACTGTCGTAGAAAACAAAGGCTGCATGCAAAATTATTTATTGGAATAGGGATTCACCTGCCGGAGGAAGTGAATGTGTGAGTGAGACAAGCAGAAGGGAAGTGGTGTGAGGTGAAGCATAGAAAGGAAGTATACCGGCAAAAAGGGTGCCTGGTTTTTGTAAGCAAACTCACCTCTGACAAAGAATTAGTACATACTTACTCAGAGGTATTTTTGGAAAAGACAAAGAGCGTGTCGTCAATAAGTTAATTCAACTGAGCTGTTTGGGGTTTGTTTTTTTTTTAAGAAAAGTGATCCAGGCTTGTACAGTTCCTTGTCTCCAGATGTGATTTGCTGTAGTTCTTTAGAACAGTAAAGCTTGAAGCCTAAAGCATAATTTTAGCAGATTTTACTTAAGACACGGAATAGACACAGTGAATGTTGTGTGAATTGTATCGCTAATGACGGATTTGTCAGTGTTGCATGTAGAGAAGGAACTTCGTAAGTTGTAATTGATGTCTTTTAAAAAGACAGAAGTATTAATGTCTAATGATCTGACACATTAAACCTTATTTTGTTGCCTGTTTGTTTAGTGTTTATACACGACTGCTTTGCACTCAGGTATTTTCTATAAATGCAGGTATTGTATGAAGTGTATGACCATATATACTGTATATACTATACATACATGTATTTTTTTCTGATATTATCCTACACTCACATGTTATGTTTTAATTCGTTTATTGTTTTGCATTTTAATAGCTGAGTCTACGCTTTCAATCCAGAAATTTAAATGAAAGTAAGCATTTTCAATAAACCTATTAGAGCATTAGAGCTACAACAAACAAATCAAAACATAAAACATTACAGAACTGAACCAGATAATTAACAAATATCTAAAGGTAAAATGAATCATCAATAACTCTATCTGCAAAAAAAAAAAAAAATGATCAGCACCTGTTTTAATAACAGATTAGTCATTTACTTTTCAAATTATTAATTTATTTTAAGATAAAGATATATGTTGATATAATCTTGGTGTCAGACAATACGGACAATATAAACTAATAATCCTCACAAATAACATCTTCAAAAGTCTGAAATGGATTTATGTTACAAAGCGTTATTTTACCACTTAAAAGTTTATATCATTTTGACCTGCAGGAGGGCCATGGTTGGGGTATGCAAGGGCTGGTTCAACGACTCTTTGATTTCATTTGTCCAATAACTGTTTTTTTTCAAAGAATCTTTCAACCAATTTATTGCAAAATGTGCTTTTAACTCTGATTGTATAAATGGATTTCACTATTTTTGCAATTTTATTGGTCAAATGTATTGCGTTTCCATCATTAATAATAATAATAATAAAGTTCATGTTCCAGCCCTGTGCAGAAAACAGGAAGTTACCACTATCACTTCCTTCTTACAGACCTGTTGTCTTCTGCTGACTGGCTGTTTGACTCTCACTACTACCCTCAGTGTCCCTGCAGCTCCTCCCAGTGGCAGGCAGCTTAGGTTACATGTCGTGTAAAACACTACAATGCATTGTGTGTACGTCATTTTTTCCTTACGTAACATGAAACAGATCAGCAGGGACTCTTAGCTGAGAGCGGAGAGACTACAGTGGAGTGGCTAATACGTATGAGTGTCTCACGAGAGTATCGATAGTGGCTGGAAGCGGGTGACTGCTGCCTTGTCACTTGCTCCCTCCCTCTCTTCATGCTCTCTTACATACCACTTGTTGGACCATATTAGATTGCGTAAGAGACACAAACACACAACTGCTTTCAGAATGAACCACCACTAAATCCCAAAAAATGAAATTGCGTCTCCATTTTCTCATATTTCTCAATATCATGAATAATCCCGACAGTGATGATGATGATGATGACAAAGATGATAAGGGAAAACTACTGACCAGCAGTGCTGGGTGTCTCAGTAAAAGTCCCTTTACATAATTTCATCATATCAAAAGTAGGAATTCAAAAATCATTAAGTGGATATGGAAAAAGCTAAATCCAAACTAAGGCAGAAAAAAATGAATAGTATTACTGACAAGAACGTGTCAGATCTGTAGAGAAGATATGGAATTCTAGAAGAAGAGGTTTAATTTTAAGCTTTAAAAAGTTTTAGGGTTAAAGAAAAAAAAACTGTCAAAAACCCAAAGCTATCCAGTTTTGGTATCATATAAGACAAGGGAAATTAACAGCAACAATAAACAACTGATCATTTGAGCCCTGCTTCCTTCAATCTTCCTTCCACCAAGATTTATGTTCTAAATCAAACCAAGGACTATGTAATGTTTCTGAGATAGTGTCTCTTACTGTATTCTTAAAGAGGAAAAAAAATATATTATATAAAGAAAATAAAATGCCTAGACCCAGGAAACTGAATACTTTAAATAGAGTTACAATTAATTCTGTGCTAATAACACAACATAAGATCTTACTTAATTTCAGTAATTTTAATCCAAATTGAGAGAAATACGGTATAAGTCTAGTGTCTTATGAAAGACTTGATGTGACTTTTTTGCAGGTCATTTGTGCCATTCCACATGGGAAAGCCATTTGGGGGAAAAAACCTTTACCCACAATGAATCACCGAGAAAGCCAAGATTATTCTATAATTTTCTCCATAAGCACTTAATTCACTGTTTTTTTACTGTAAGTGACATCATTAAAAATGACTGTAAGTGTTGGCTTAATAGTTGTAACTAAACCTTAAACGTTATTGTTAATTATGCCCTATCCATACTCTGAAGTATGAATACATTCAGCCCCCTTTGTGCTATGGCTTTGCATCAAACTAGGATTTGTATTTTGTTCTTTTCAAATCAATAAAAGAGACATTTAAAGTTAAAAAAATTTACAAATTTCTATTCATATCAAAATGGGACCTGAAATCGTATGGCGTTCCTATGGTATAAATATGGTGAAATGATATTTTGTTCTGAGCCTTTAATATGTTACCTATTTCTTATCATGTTAGCGAGCCTGCCAGGTACTGTAATATGTCTCCCCACACTTTACAGAGCCTGCATGAAAGGGAGGGGAAGCAGCACTGACAGAATATCAACAAATTAAATGCATTTCCCGAAGTAGTAAAAACAGGAATGCGGATATAGGTATGTGCATAGAAAAAGTGCATCTCTGTGCTTTCACAGTGGTGTGAGCCCTGCTTCAAAGATAGGCAGGGAAATATTCATTCATTCTGTTCTGAATGTCTGAAAAGAACACATCTGTCTTCACACAGTAATTCAGATGTGCATTATGTGATTGTTCATGGGCACTCATAAAATTGCTAATCTTGTACGGGAAGTGAATACTTCTGAGTCAGAGCAGCAACACTATGTTGTCTTTTAACCTTTAATAAAGCAAGACTGGACTTTTACATGGCCTGTAGTTACAGTGTAAGGGCTTGCTGCTGTAATAACATTGGAAGGGGTTCAATTCTGTTTATAGTTAAAATGGCATGTCAAGGTCATAGCCAAGCCGGAGGAAAGTTACAGAACTGTTAATGTTTTCCTTTTATATCTCCTGAGGAAACTGATTATGGAAAGCTGAGCTGAAAGAGGAGTAAAAAAAAAAAAATGGCCACTATGGATGTTTAATAGTTATGCTTCATCAAAGAGAAATGCTAAAAAAAAAAAAAAAGGAGGCTACTTAATTGAGAGCAGTTTCCTTTTGTGGTATTATTAACATTCCTCATTCTTAACAGTTGCCGTCAATCTGTGACAGCTGTATTACAAGGATCCTGCTCTAGATGCTAAATTATAACATCTAGAAAATTCTGAATAATTCATCTGATGCACTTACCCTGGAATTAAACTAGTGCGTTATAAAAAATAAAAAAGTGACGTTTTGGCCCACATGGCGGTTGTCTGATAAGATCGGTACGTACAACTGGTCTCCTTACCTGAGATTTCCGTGTTATTAACATTACTAAGTCAGTGATTAATAACCTTGGGTAAAGCCGTTTCCTAGTTTAGTTACATCAAACACTTGCAGCTTATCTATGGTATGCACGCATGACCTGAGTCACCTGAAGAAAATTAGACAAAAGGACTCGCCCAGATATCTCTTACTCACTGCAGATATATCGAAATGCATAGTTTCTCTCATGTGCATGTGTGTCTCTCACTGCGGTGCTGGAGACTTTCATTCCTCTGTATGACTCAAAGCTTCATAAAGAAAACCATCATAATCAGAAACCTCAGTATAGTGTCAATGTCGGGAAAGGAGTGACTGGTCGAAATTATGGGTTTTGTGAAACAGGGTAACTACTCTCTGTTCCACGTATGCAGACGTCACGGAGCATGTGGTGAGAAAATCTGTGCTTCTACGTACTTATAAGGTAAAAGCAAGTTGATGCACATATGCACTTATCCACAAATACTATTCATCAACCACCCCATATGCCTGTCAGTTTTATGAGCTGTAAATACTGTATCCTGTTTAGATTGGTTACCATGGTAAAAAAAAAGCCAGCCGTTAAAGCATATTTATAAACCAAAGAGAGGCATACTAGTGCCGATGAGATTTAAAGAGAGGAGAAAAGAGAGCCCCAGCTTCAACATTCTTTTACAATTCTTTTAAAACTACATCACATTTGGCTCAGTTTTTGTAACATTATATTATTTTATTATTTTTTTTAGAAGTGATTCTAATAGAGATGCACCAATACTCCTTTCAAATCTTGATGAGATACTATATTGGTTAACTAGCAGTTAGTTCCTCATTATTCCTTACTTGCCTCTTGGTAACTACTAAAAAATGTATCCATTGTAATAGAACGGTGTTGTTTTAATGAAGACTTATTTTCTGTTTTAAGTTCTAAGTTCTTTCTTAAGCAAAGAACTTAAGAAAGAACTTACCCCGCCTTCGCCCCAAGATGCTGAGATAGGCTCCAGGCCCCTCCGCGACCCTTAACGGGATAAGCGGTAGAAAATGAATGAATGAATGAATGAAGTTCTAAGTTCTTTCTTAAGCACTTTTGTTTGAAAGTATTATTTCGTGTATTGCAGTTTTGAGTTATTCCTGTTTAATTCTGAATTATTTTGTGTTATTTCATGTCAGCTTTTGAGTTTCCCGTTTATTTAATGTTTCTGTTTAAGTTCATGTTCACACCTAATAGTTTGCTTCCTTGGTGCTGGCCAGATGCAAACTGGATACACTGTTTCATTTTTCAGCTGGTTCGGTTCGCATTTACAAAAGTCTCATGCACGAAATTCCATTTAATAATTGGTCAGAGGATTAGGCGGTAAAAATGAAAAAAAGAAAAAATACAATTTCTACTGCAGTATACATCATGAAGCATCGGCAGGTTATTTTCCTGCCCATCTTTATCCTGGAGTGCATATCAGCAGATGTTAGCAGATGGTAAATATGAGCGTATTGTTGGACAACGTGCACTGACTCATTTGAGTGAAAGACATCCTGCAATAAGGAGAATGTAGCACAGAACACAGCTGGCTCTAATGAGATCCTACTACAATCTGTTAGCAACACACAGGAGCCACCTCTTTCAAACAAACCAGAGTCCGGTTGTTAAGTTCGCTCCAGAGGTCTCGGACTGCCTTCAAACCAACCCAAACCAACTGCTCCAGGGGGGTAAACGCTCCCGGGTTCGGTTCAACGGGACTAAACAAGGCTGGTATGAATGGGACCGTAGTATTTTCTGATTTGTTTCCTAGTGTTCTCTCCTGTGTTTCTAGTGTTTCTCTCTAGTTTCATGTCAAGTTCCTTGTGGTAAACCCGCTGGTTACCTGTGCTCATTTCTAGTGTTTCCAGTTAGATTTTGAAGGCTCTGTTGCACCTTGTGTCTTCCCTTGTTTCCCCTTGTAATTACTTTGATATGTTTTTGGCTCCGTCTCATTCTCTGCCCCACCCTCTTGTGTCCAAATATTTCTACCCTCCTTGTGTGTTTAAGTCCTTGTGCACCCTTTGTTCTTTGTCAGATCGTTGTGCGTGTTTTGTTGGCAATCTTCTCTTTTTTTTCCCATTGCCTGGTATTTGAACTCTGGACTTATTTTGGTTTTTGGATAATTGCCTGTGCCCTTGCTGGAATGGTTTTCTGGTTTGGTCTGCTATCCCAGTTTCCCATAACAAACATTGGCAACAATGAACATGGCATCAGATGTGAACAATATTCTGCTAGTAACCCTACAGCACCCTACATCCTGGCATTCATATTATTGTCACTTGACAAAAAAACTGAAAAATAATCCTTCTAGACTAATTCACTCATGACACTGTTGCACACCCTGATAACATTGGCTCTCCCAGCAGGAAAATGTGCGCTATCACACCAAAAACACTGTTGAGGAACTAACTGAGGAACATGTGACACTTTAAGTCCTGATCAATATCTGATTGAGCATCCATGAGAGATGCCTGAAAAATGACAATAAATGAAGGCCTCATTGTGGATCAGTCTTGCCTCTTACAGGCTGACAACAAGCGTTGACCTGGTGAGATCCTTATAAGATCCATCCATACATTATCTACCACTTATCCTATACAGGGTAACTTGAGGCCGGATTTTATCCCAGTGTCAACTGGGGTGAAGGCGGAGTACACCATGGACAAAGAATTGTCCAGCAATGTTTTATCTAGCTGTCAGCAGGCCCGTCGAAGCCAGAAAGCTCCCCTCTAACCTTTAAAGAAAGGATATAAGAGAGTTGACCTGGTGCCACCACGATGTCCAGCCAAGAGAAGCGATCCAATGATCCAGTGTGACGTAACATGTCTGAAAGGGGATCCATCACCCAGCCCTCTGCAAGCATTGAGACAATGAGATGACTCCTTCCTGAACGGCATCTTTCATTTCCCTCAAAGGAATGTCTCTTATCTACAATGTGTGATTTGCGCCTAAACAAATACATTAGTGCTTTGCTGTATGAACATGTTCATGTGAGTTCTATGCTGTGCCACAGGAAACGCATTCAGTCTCATTCCAATTACTCTAAATGACGCGTGCATGTTGAGCCACGATTAAATAAGAAACAATATTTTTTTCTTTTTAATTCAAGGGGGGGAATTAAAGGATTTGAAGGGTTTCTTATGTGTCCCCGTATGTGCATGTTTGTACCTGTAAAATATTCTTGGCATGTGTTTAGTTCTAAGAAGGGCGGTTTCCAGAAATGAAGGTGCTGAATAATCTGCTGAATTCCATTTTAAGTACCCTTTGCTCGTCAAGGGACTGAAAGTAATGAAACCCCACCTTACATGCATACTATGTGTGCCAGAATAAAAACGTCTAGTAATCCTTTAAGCCAATAAATACAGGACACACACATAAAGGTGAAGGACAGAAGTCAAACAAGGCTGCATGAGTTGTCACCAAAAATGTGGGTGTGGAGGATATTTAATATTTCCTCTTTCAACTGCAGTGATTCAGCACTAAAGTGAAACTTAGAAGCTTAGAGGAGGGAAGTAGGCAAATATGTTGTGAGGTATTATTTTTTTTACATTGCAGCTTGTGTAACTAAAAATACATTTATCACCTGATGTCACTCTGAGGCGAAGCCTCAAAAAAGAGAATATGTATACACAGTATATATACTATATTCAGTATCACTTATTTATCCCTATTGTTCCACTAATGTGCAGTGTTTGAGTTTAACTAAATTACTTACAATGAATTATATTTTTAATAATTGAGGGAAATACTATTTCACCCCACTACATTTTTTAACATTAAAAATGAAAATTTTATTTTAACAAAATATTCATTCTTATGAATGAACCAACAACTCTCAACACCGCCAAATCAAAGTTTACTAGTACATGTTATTTAATGAGTATTCATACTCTAGTATGACAGGAGCCATTTTGCATTTTGAGTATTTTTGAGTACAGGATTTTTCTGATGCTTTTTCCTTTTAGTATTCAAGGAAAACATATAATCTTACTTCTTCCGCTACAGAAAAGCACACAGTTTTCAAGAAATCTTGAAATACAAAAACAAAAAAAGGCATTTTATTTCACATAAGGACTGACCATTATACAATTTGGAGAAGTGCCTAATCCTGACACATATGCATCCTAAATGCAGAAACACTTACATTTTGGGGAATCAAAGAAAAGACTTGTCCTATCTTTCAAGTGGGAAATATATATCAGAGTGTGGAGTAGCCAAAAGGAACAAGACTACTGGTACAGTGTGATGGTTGTGCTGCGCGTAATCAGGAAGCACATGATAATGCATCAATAGACATTTCCCACCCGTAGGTGTTTTGTCTTATGAAAGATTCCCATCATGTGTTCATTTTCATGTGGAGCCTCATGCCTTGAAGACCTTCCAATTCCAGGCAAGATCACTTTATATGAGAGTTCATCTTGGGGATACAGTGTCCTTGGTTAAGTTAACTCTTAATGTGCTTCTTAGCAGAGTGAAATACAACACAGTAGATCTTGTGTCCTGATCTGGAATAGACGAGCCCATTATCTGAAATTTCCTAGGTCTCTCTCTCTCGCTCTCTCTCTCTTTCTCTCATTGAGTGCCGTTGAGTCTTTATCAAGTAAAGGCTTCTAATTCCTGAAGTGAAATCCTCTTAGGATCTATGCTCTATTTCTGTTTGGTCTATAGAGTCTTTTTTATAATCTCCATTAGACCAACCTCATTGGCTGGAGAAGACAAATGCATGCACACAAAAACACACACCGTCCAGCAAAGGATATCTTAGTGAAGTGATTGAGTGTAGACCAGTGCAAGATTAGCAACTGATACAAAGGGAGAACCACTGTCACCGTGACAGGTAAGAACAATTCTACTGACGTCTTGTACTTTTTGAAAGAAAATGAAGTGAAACCTTCTAGAACTTTGTGGAAAAGTAGGAAGACTTCGATGCATATAATAGAAGACAAGCATTTTTTGGGAGGATTGGATATACCTTTGACTTGATTTGGGAGCCAATAAAGTTTGCCATTTGCACCACTGTACAATATTAGCTATAATATAAATAATTGTCAATTTATCTATTAATTTCTCTCTAAAGTCAATGCTTTAGCACAGATCAAAAACAAAGAATTCTTTCTTTTGGCACTAGATTTAGTCATGGGTGTGTGTGTCTAACTGAAAGTCAGCTGTTTACAAGAGTGTTTTTTGTCCTGTCTGTTGCTTCCACATATACACATAAAGAATTGAAACATTTATATAACGCCAATATGCTTCTGTGGATTTAGCGGCCACATAGATCACCAACCCAGATCGTAACTGCACGCAGGATAGTAAAATGCACTAACTAAAACACTCGAGAAAAGCCAGTAGATATTGATGTGTTTGACCTAGAATGTCAATTTTCGATCATTTGCACATGTTTTTTAAGTGTTCTATCTAGAATTGATTATCGGTTACTATATTTGTACATATTAACCCATCTTCAGTGGAACCTGAAAGAATATATATTCACTCATTGAAGTTTTCCTCCTATTCAAACAAATATAATTACATTATGTGGACACATTGTATATTACGGTATGTCCGTGAAGGTTCTCAGTCATCCAGGTCATCTTAATCTTGGAGTATTTAGTAGGAAGCAACTGGACTTCTTATCTTGTTTGATGTCTCAGGTTAAAGCGAAGGTGGTTCCTTTAGTCCGCCAGCTTTCTTGAAAGCTTCTTGTATTCCCGTACCAATAGAAGGGTGTTCCTCCCAACGTGTAAGACAATATGTCCGTGAAGGTTCTCAGTCATCCAGGTCATCTTAATTTTCTCCATTCATCTTCATTCATCTTAAGTTTGACTTCAAATAAGATAAGAAGTCCAGTTGCTTCCTACTAAACACTCCAAGATGTATATTACGGTCAGTTTTTGTTGGCAATCCCATCTGTTACATTTTAAAACAACAGCCAGCGAGGAAAAGATCTGCTGCAGTTCAGTAATCCTCTTAGACTGCCTTAATTTAATTAAGTATAAAGGGACTAAGTAGTTGTGTCACATTATAAAGATTTTAAATCTGCGGCTTTACAATTATCTAACTGAGAGCAATGAGAACAAATGGGTGTTGGAGGCTGTAAACACCTTGCAGATGTAAAATCAATATTCATTCAACAATCCAAAGCCCCCATGGTGCATACAATCCAATACCACAAGACCTTTAACGCCATCTGATTCTCATTTTAATTGTCTTACAGGTAGTGTGTAAAATTTCTGAGGAGGATGGAGTTGGAAGAGAATGCAACACAAACAGGTGAGTCAAAGCATTATTTTCAAACATCACACAGAAGTAGCATTCTTGCAACTAGGCATTGTTCGTACTTCCGCCGGTCGAATCTATTGAATGTACATTTTAGTTACATTAGGATATCATTGGTGCCTTTTGTAGAAATTCTGTTGCAAGATAGGAAAAGCAAAAGCACCGATTACAGAGCAACCGTCTACAAGGAAAACAGGGAGACTAAAGCGGAGTAGAGTTCTGAAGGGCTTTGGCAGTTTAGCTGATTCTCTAATCTTCTTTTTCTTATGCAACAATGCTGCGATAACTGCACTTCCGGGAAGTCTAAGAGAAGCGTTAATCACCAAACAGGACACAATTCCTGCCAATGAGTCATAGCTGGACAGTGACAGGTTGATTATACTGTCCTTATAATGACCTGCCAAACAGCTATTTCACACATATAAACAAATAGGAATGATTTATTGAGCTCTTCTCTGATGTTTTCCAAAACCTTTAGTGACTGGATTTGCAGTAAACAGCAACTGTCTTCTCCACAGGTCCAAAAGGCGTCATCAATGACTGGAGAAGGTTTAAGCTGGAAAGTATGGACCAAGAGAATTTGCCTTCTGCAAAAAAGGAACTGCTGAGACAAATGTCATCCCCAAATAGGGCAAGAGACGACTCGAGAGCGAACCTTAATCGCAAGGTATACTCAAAGAGATCACAGCAAAGATGACAGACTTCTTAGATGGTCTCTTAACACTGTACTACAAATTATGATCTTACTGCACTTATTAAAGGGCCTGCATCATGAATTGTCATGCTTATAAAATGCAACAGTGTGGCATTAGTACAAATTGCACAAAAAAGGAAATCTCAAGAGATTTTTGAAGTTATTCTAGAAAACCCTTGGATTAATGAATAAATTAATAAATGCATCAAACAACCTTTGGGTAATATAATGTAAGCAAGTACATAATGAAATTTGTAACCATTGTTTTATTGTTTTTCAGATGAGTGTTCAGGAGTATGAAATGCTTAAGGAGGAGGATGAGGGATGTTTAAAGAAATACAGAAGGAGGTGCATGCAGGAGATGCATGATAAACTCAGCTTTGGGCCCAAGTTTGAAGGTGTGCACGATCTGGACAGTGGAGAGGCCTTTTTAGAAGTTATAGAGAAGGAACATCACAGCACAGTGGTGGTAGTCCACATTTACAAGTTTGGGGTCAGAGGTTGTGAGCAGCTTAACAGCTGCCTTGACTGCCTGGCCACAGAGTACCCCACAGTAAAATTCTGCAGGATTGACGCTGTTGCTTCCGGAGCTGCCGAACGTTTCTCGGATGAGGTTTTGCCTACACTGCTGGTGTACAAGGCTGGTGAACTACTTGGCAACTTCCTGGCCTGCACGCAGCACCTAAATGAAGAGTTCTTCGCCACTGATGTGGAAGCCTTCCTCAACAGCTATGGCCTGCTGCCAGAGAAAGAGCTGCCTGCAGGCGAAGATGAGGAAGAAAATTATGTGGAATGAAAAACGAGTTTGGCTGTGTAGAAAGAATATGGGTGCGCTCAAATTTGGATGTTGGTTGCACTAATGTAAGGAGATATGGCTTTAATTTATTTATAAAAAATACACCACCACTCCACACCATATGTTAAATAAAAGCCAAAAGAAGCTAACTGTAATTAAAAATAATTCCAAAACTTTTTTTTTGCAGCTATAGAAAATATTACAATCTATATTATCTTAAAAATGTAATAAAAAACTTTTTGTAGCATTTAATAGGTTGAACAGTGTGCAAGTTATTTATAAATCCAGCGTTTTTACGAGTGATAACCTCAAATGGGATACAATATTAAAATACATAAGGTATACATAAACTTTAGCGTGGCTTTTTTAATGCCAAAATTCAAGAAATAGACAAACCTGAAGAGCCAAACAGGAACATAAACTCTTCAGAAAAAAGAGGGCTAAACATTCCCGATGTGGAAACATTTTTGTGTAAACATGTCCGCCAGCTCAGCCTGTACAACGTTACATATCCTCCCTTCCTTAGGCAGTTTAGTGGGAGGTAGATGTGTCTGGAAAATACATCAATGAGTCTCTGGGATTATCAGTGAGACATAATGAGTGTGGAAGAAGTCGTGTATACTTTTTTTTTGTAAAATTCTGAGAAATTAATTGATTTATAAAAAATTGTGATAAGAATCAGCCAGCAACTACTTGACTCAGCATGATGGCCAATATCATTGTATTCACCGATTTTGCAATGATTTGATCATTATTTTAAACTTTGTAGTGGATGATGATTAAATATAATCTAATATACATGTTGTTCAGAATAAAAACAAGAATAGAATCACATATAATAGTAAATCTAATTTCATTGCATTTTATCTTTTTATGATCTTTAAATGTCTCGTGTTTCTCTCACATTACACTTTCTTTGTATAGTCATCAAACTACGGCTGTCAAAGACTAAGCCTGAGGCTGCACCTTTCATACCCAATCATGATGATATAACCTGTAAACCAATTAAATATTCCAAACTAATGTTTTTACGCAGTTACAAATTTCCCAGTCTTTAGTTTCTGTTGACCCTTCTTATTTATACAAATATTAAGAATTAGTGATGGTGATGAAACATGGAAATATTGTCTTTGTATTGTTATGCATATGTACAAAAGTATTGATAAATTATAATTTTTGTTGTTTTTATATGTATTATGTGTCCCGCAACCTCTTTTTGGAATTGGGGTTGTAGGTGGATTTTAGCTGTTTCCCCTTTTTCCAGTCTTGTTTCATTCTTGCTAAGCTCAATTAAACTCCTGCTGGAAAGTCATCTTATTTCCCCAAATGTTGAACTGTTGCTTTATATATGGTTCTGTCTAATGACTTCACATATCAAAACGCACCCTCTCCCCAGTTACCACCATTTTCTTAATTGCTATCATAATTATTATCTTAATTGTTTTCTTAATTGACTCTCACGGGAGATGATGAATCAGGTTTAATAACCTGTTGTTGCTTTCACATCTACAGTGTCCAGACTCCAGGAAGGGGGGTCCTTAAACCTTCTCTCTGGATTGACCTGCCCTAAGCTTTGAGACATGAAAAGTCATAGAAATCTTTTTATTTTTAAATGCGCTTTTAACTCACTTATATAGAGGACCATATTCCTGAAAAGGCTTAAATTACATGCTACTTTTTACAACTATCTTCAGTGTATTCAAGGCGCCATGGTAAGATAAGTACAAAATGCACACATGCAAGGATAGACACCATTGCACAAAATGTCTTTCTTCGCTGCTATTGAGGCATGCTGTCACATATCAAATAATCTCATCTATTACAATTTAGTAACCTAGTAACCACAACATGAAAGCTGGTTGAAATATGTACAAAAAGACTTCGTCACAATTTGATATGTTGTCAATTTTAAAAAGCTGCCTCCGTATGATAACCCGCAACACAGTACATGCCATAACATAAACACGGTAACACGTGAACAGTTATTAACTTAGGGATAACTCCTTGAGATGAAGCATCTTGTTCGGTATAAAGGCAGACCATTTGCACTTGTGTAAGTGTAAGTAAGCGTGAGCTCCTATATTATCAATATAGGTAAAATAATTGTTTTTTCTCTTCAGCTAATTTAACAATCACCACATTTTCCATCAGAATTTGATTATGCATAGAATAGTTATAATAATAAATAGCAGCATATAATACTTCATCAGGGTATTATTTGTTTCTCACTCATCTGGCCTGATGTAATCAGGCCAATCCTCTTACAAGATTAGGATTGTAGCTATAGTTGTTATAGTGGTATAGTGAGAGTTTACACCTGTGCAGGTCCAAAATGGTAATAGTTAGTTATTCTCTCTCTCTTTGTTAAATTGAATAATATGGTGCTTGATATCAATCAGTTGTAATATTACAACTACAGAGCTGCAGTGAAGAATACTCGTTAAAATAATGCCTTACATGCTACCATTAGGCAGCAATTGAACATTTTATCCTCAAATCTGATATGTTGGAGGCAAGGAGGTAGGACAATTGAGTGTCCATTCTGTGTATTGCTTGTATGTTTGGTGTTGTTTAGCCACAGATACAAACATACATCATGTTTTCTTTTACATCATGTGGACATCTGAATATCTGCTCACCTGAAGAAGAGATGACACCAGGATGCACTAAGGGAAGCTATAATTTGGCTGAGGCAGTGTGAAGCTTTGAGCAATGATTTGCAGGGAAACCTTGGGTCCTACCATTCATTTGGATCTTTGGCCCTCATTGCCTCCTGAAACATTGTTGCAGACCAATTTTTTCATGGAAACGGGATTCCTTAAGGGTAGTGGAACCTTTCAGTATGATAAAGAGTCCTGTCACACTGCAAAATTGGCTCAGGAATGGTTTGAGCCTCATATTGGCAGGAACAAGATATTGACTTGGCCCCAAAAACTCCTCATATCTCAATCCAGTTGGAAAAACAAGTCTGATTATCATTACCATTCCAACTTAAAGGATCTGATCCAAACGTCAGATGTCACAGCACACCGTCACTGCTGTGAGTGCTTGTGGAAGTGGTTGCAAAAGTTTGTAGGTAGGTAGGTTGTCATATTGTTAGGGCTGACCTACGCATACAGTTTCCCAGATTGCACCTAGACACATTATGTAACTTTAATTGGTTCCAATAATTAATTTTAATTACCCATAATGCAGGAACCGGTAAACACACATACAATGCATATTTGTCTTCTTTCAACAGTATTGCATCTGACATGGCTTGCATAGCCTCTAGCTGGTAACAGCTCAGTTTCACACAGTGGCGTGTCTAATACTTACCAAAAGCCTCCCACAACTGTTCTGAGAGAGATTTTCCCTGAGGCGCCAAAACATATCAGTCAGACTGGATTCTGCCACACTATGCAAAGCAGGTAGCTTGCAAAGCTTCCTGCTTTGAGGGTATCAGACATTACATGTGTGTCACCACAAAGTTCACACTAAACTAAAGGAGCTTCAGCCCACGATTATGCTTCTGAGCTCCAGCATCACCTATACAGTATAAGCGGCATCCCTCCAAGAGAGTTAAGGGTTCACTGGTTGCAGCAGAAGCTGCTATGAGAATCCAATTCAATGTTTAGAGATATACCTAAAGTACATACTGCATTAACAACTCAGAAGACGTATTTTGCTTTAAATTTCAGGTGAAAATATACATCTGGAGAGTAAGGACATCTTACAAGAACAAGGTTTGGATTGGTTTTGGATTACTTCAAAAG